>JASMMZ010000001.1:23238865-23482254 GCA_038502455.1 Anisogramma anomala | reverse complement strand
AGGAGGGTCCCGGGGAGGGGCTGGGCCCGCGTGCGGAACGAGGGGCGGCGGAGCTCCGGGGGGGTGGTGGGAACCTGCTGCTGCTGCTGCTGCTGCCGCTGCTGCCGCCGCTGTCCTCGGTCTCGCTCCCGTCCGCTGAGGGCGACGGAGTGCTGACAGCCTTGCTGGGCAAGGGCAAGGGGAACTCGCTTGGGACCGTGATAGTCGCGCGCCGGAATCCGTCTTCCGACAGCGGCGTTCCCACTACGTCGCCCGCTTTGATGTAGTCGCCCGGAGAGGCCCACTTGCGACACCAGATCGGATCCGCCGGGGCTTCGTCGAAGGGGTCTTTCCACAGGTTCGTCTGCGTCGGGTGGCGGATCTCATCCGAGGTAGGATGCCGTGGTGGGTGATCGCTGTCTGGAGTGGAGTGTTGTGAAACTCCGCCGCCGCCTTCGCCGTGGTCATCTGACTGCACTGGGACTGCGCGTCTTGGGCGGTGGGGAAGGCTCTTGGAGAGATCGTCGAAGGGAGAGGGGTTGCCGCTGGTATTTCTCTTCGCTGTGCCTGCGCCTGCGCCTGCCATCGTGCCTGGCGTCTCGCCGACAGCCATGCTTTCTGGGCTGCGTCAGGTGAATCAAATGAACTCGCACCTGTGAGCCTGAGCCATAGCAACCAGACAGGCGCCCGCCACGCTCATATACCTGATAGTTCGCTGCCATCTTCGCTGCCTGAAAACCCCGCAACGCATGCTCCGTATGTGCTGAAAGAATCCCACATCTCAACGCCCCACATGCACATTGTGAAACTGAAACATGCCCCGGCCCCGGCCTTTGTTGCAGTCGCTCATTTTGACGCGTGGCGAACCAAACCATCAACCGACGCTCCGCGGCCGTGCAACAGGCGATAGATGCACTTGTTCTGACGCCCTGCCGGCTGTGGCATGACCAGGTGGTATAGGGGTATTATTTTGCTACCGCTGTAGAAATAGTAGTTGCAAAAAAAAAAGGCCGTTTCATTGGCCATTGACCAGGTGGCTCCTCTCCACCACCTATGTGCTGCGGTCGCCTTGGTCCCTGGCTCCAGCCATTCCTCCCTTCTCCCCATCATTGTGCCAGCTGGACGATTTCGAAGCCCTATTAATCCTTCTACCGGCCGAATCAAGAACCTACAAACCTGCACTCCACGCTAAACAAGCCAAATGCGGGATACCACCGCCCGTCCGCCGTACGCAGCTTCGCAAGGGACCGCATCAAATTATAAGAGTACATGAAACGAAAGGCACAATGAACACCAGTGGCGCGCAAATCCGCCCAGCGCATTATGAAAACTATCTCCAAATGCAACGCAATGCAGCCAACTGCGATGCAAGCCGAAAGAAGAAAACATGAATGAACAAGTGTATGCCACGATGTTGCTCAATGTGGCGCAACAGCATTGGTGACTCCAGCTCACAATCAGAAAGCGAGCAGCATGTGCCGAGCACATGGAGTGTCGACAGGGTTTCCGAATCGTCAACGATCCCAGCTATTTCATCGTATGAAGTGGAAGATGGCCATAATCGTGCAACTGTGTACACGGCCTTCAGCTAACGTCACTCGCATCTTCGTCTTCCGTGACGCCCTTCTCCGCCTTCCAAGCCGCCATGTCTGCCACCGGGACACGGCCACGCAGCCATCTGAGAGTCGCGGCCGTGCCCCTCTCCAGCACATTCCACCGTGGCACGCGGAACCGGTTGCCAGTCACCTCAAGGCGCTCGAGTCCGCCGGCGCCGCCTAGCAACCCGATTCGCGGGTTCAGGTGGGCGATGTCGTTGTTGGTGGCGTCAAAGACCTTGAGCCCGCGAATGCTGTCGGGGTCAAGGTCGGCAAGGTGGTTGTTCGCAACGATCAGGACAGACAGCCTGGGAAACACGTCCCGGAGCACCCTGCCTTCTGTCGCCTGCTTGCTGCGGGTGGAGGGAAGAGACGCGATGCGGTTGACACCAACGTCAAGCTTCTCCAGATTCGGCGCAAAGAAGCGGTTGACCAGTGGCGCAAGGCTGGTGATGTGGTTGAAGGATAGGTTGAGCTCCTTGAGTGCCGGGAACTCAAACTCCTCGGCGCTGCCGAGATACGTTTCGCCGACAAGCTGATTGTGGGCGAGCGTCAGAATCGTCAAAGTTTCGGCGAAGAAGCTCAGCGATTCCGGTAGCGTTGCGAAAAGGTTGCGATGCAGTCGGACCTCGCGTATTTCTTGGTTGCTTGCAACCTTGCAACACGCCACGGGGTGAAGCGAGCAGGACTGCGTGTTGGACCTGTCTAGCACGCCACCAGCGTTCACCTCCCAGGCCACAGCTACACTTCCGGATCGCATCCTCACTGGAGACACGGGTGCAGAAGTGGGAGGCGTAGCAAACTCATCCGTGTCGGCCCTGTCATCCTCATCCTCCCTCAAGCGGCAAGATAGCACCGAATCACGCCCATACGCTGCTCCAAGGGGATTGGCCTCGTTACTAGTGATGGCCTCAGCGATGAGTCCGTTGCCGTTGTCATAGTGGCCCATGGCGGACAGTGGAGGCGACAAGCGGGCCACCAGCACATCCTTGATCTCGTCGATCGGCGCTGAAATGAACTTTTTGTCCCGCAATGGATTGCCGCTCAACCTGAGCATGGATAGACTCTCCATACGTCCGACCTCGGCCGGCACGGTCCGAATGTCATTGCTGGAGAAATCAACATTACACAGCTTGCGCAGATCGGCCAACCCATCAGGGAACGAATTGATACTGTTGTCGTCTGCAATCAGGGTGTTCAGCTCAGTCCACGATGAGATGTCCGGCAAGGCCTGGAGGCGATTCATCGAGACACAGAGGTGAGTGAGCGCTGGCATATCGACAGTCTCGTAGCGGCGCACAATGGCAGTAAGCTGGTTCGACGACACATCCAGGGTCTGTAACGTTGGCAAGGACTCGACTCCATCCTCGATCAGGATCCCCGACAGCTTGTTCATGCGTGCGTTCAACTGAGTTAATGGCAGTTTTGACAGCATGTCGAAGGGCAGAGACTCCAAGCTGTTCTCTGCAATGTTCAGGACTTTCAGCCGGCGGAGTTCGGCGAAATTGGAGGGCAGACTCTGGAGGTTGTTCCCGTGCAAGTCGAGAATCTCGAGATTGGTAAGGCGGCCGAAACAAGGTTCGAGCTGGCCCCAGAGCAGGTTGCCACCCAGTTTGAGGACGCGTAGGGCTTCAATACGACAGATCGTCTCAAGGCAGTTGTTGGCCAGACGGTTGGAAGACTGTTCATACGTCAGCAGATGGCGCAAGGCTCACAGATGGGAAAGGCACATACGAGGTTGAGAGATGTGAGCATAGCCAGGCGCCTCAGTCCCGAAGGCAGTGAGATGAGCATGTTCCCGTGCAGGTCGAGGGTCTCGAGTCCGCCAAACATGCAGACCGGCACGTCCTCATCCAAAGCCAATTGCTCCAAGTCGAAATCGGGGAAGAAGCTCTCATCAATCATCTCCAGCTCGTTGTCGGCGGCCACGAACCTCGTAAGATCGACACTCTCGGCCCAGCTGCCGCCGATACCGCCCATGGCTTCCAGATTGTACATGTTCAGCACTTCCGAAGGGATGTCCTTCAAGCCCAATGCCGCAATATTCAGTCTGCCGCTGGTCCTGGCCGTTGCCACTCGCGATTGAAGCACTTCGGAGGTGGAAACAGCATCACGTTGGAGGTTGAAAGGGTCGTTCTTTAAGCCAAAGTCGAAGGTCCTGTCAGTCGGGATCACTGGCGCATGCGCTGTGCCACTGAAGTGAGCCTGGTCTTGCGCGGGCGTCGTCTGCAGAGCAACTGCACGCTTGGCGGCTTTTGCTCGAGCAATCTGCCCACGAAGTGCGGCTGACGATTTCTTGAACTGAGGCGACAACTCTCCTGTACCAGCGGTCTGCGTCGATGTTGACGACGCCCCGGAGAAGACTGTTTCTTCACCGGAAGCGGTTGTTGAAGACTGCTGAGAAGCGATCGAGCCCTTCCTACCGGACGCGATTGGTGCCACCTTGTTCAAAATAGGCATGGAACGCTTCTGCAGCAGACCAATATGAGGGGCACGAAACGAAGGACTAGGTATGACGGGCGAGGCGGCTGTAAAGCTTGACGTATGCGGGCTTGGTGTCCTGGTTCCATTCATGCATGTGCGCGCACGCACGGGAACCGAACTGCCGGGTGTCACTGGCGACGCAAGCGTGAGGCTTAGCTTATCTGGGCTTGGTGTCCTGATCTGATCTACTCGTACGCGCGAGTGCGAGGGAGCCGCGAGTCCCGAGTTGAATCTACCGTTGCGATTCACTGTGGACGGCGATCCCATCAGCGAGCCCGTTGTCGGACCGCGTGCAGGCTTGGTGTCGGTGGGCGGAAGCAGCAGCTTGGGAGGACTGCTTAACAAGTCCTGGCCAGGGCCAGCACGAGAGCCCGGTCTGCTGAGGGCCGGTCGCGACGATGGCCGGTTGGTGCTCTCCGAACGGCTGTTGGAGCCAGGTCGATCGCCAAATCTACTAGCTGGTCTCGATCCCGTTCCAGACGGTTCTTGCTGCTCGAAAAAGTTGGAGTGGGAGGCTCTGGTTTTCAGAGTGGGGGTGGAAGGAAGATTCGACAAAGTGGCCATGGTTCTCTCTGCGAGTGAGGGCCGCGCATTCAGGACCCCGGCTCGTGTAGAGTCGGTACCGGTGCCAACCTCGACTCGTTGGCTCCGTTGCGAGGTAGACGCGTGCAACACGTCACGACTTGGCAGCTTCGAAATGCTCGGATTTCGCGACACAGTCGCTTGCGCGTTGGACTGCGCACCAGGTCGCTTCCTCATCTCCGGGAGCTTCGAAAAAGGCTCCTGCTTTTTGGGAAAGTGCTGCTCGGTCAAAGTCGCCATGGTTGGGTCTCGTCGCGTGTAAGCAGTGTTGCTGGAGGGTCGCGGGGACTTCGGTAGGGTTCTTGACATGGCAGCAATCGAGGCTGATGGTGGCGCTCCAGGCACAGGTTTTGCGATAGAGGAAAGCGAGGCGAGGGCGTTGGAGCTGGCAGCTGGCGGGCTAACAGCCATGTCGCTGTTCAATCCGAAGCGCGATGGCATGCTCATATGCTCTCGCGAGACTGAGGTCCGCAGGCGCAATGCTCTCGCGTCCGTGGAAGCGGCGGTCGCTGGGCCAACGAGGCTGTCCTTGGACTGCGACGGTCGAATGGATCTGGGCGCGGGCAAGCGGGAAGCCTGGCGAGGAAGGCCACCAAGCTTGCCAGACGACGCCGTGTTCTCCATTTTGGGGTCTCGTTGATTTTAGTCGTGTGAAGCGCCAGGGCCACCAACGGACACAGGTTTGATGGGGGAAAGAGTTCGGGTGCCGTCCCAGGCACGGACACGGCCACGGACACGGAGCACACGAAGCTGAAGAAATCAAGGGGACGGGAGGCAGGCTTGAAGGGGGTGTGTCTGCCGATGCACAGCAGTTTGGAAACAATGTGCGAACCTTTTTCCTCGCCTGGCCTCGAGTTTTGAGCTTCGACCTTGTACGTCTCCTGGCAATCTGCACTCTGCATTCGGTGCAGGCAACGCCCGAAGGACCGGCAGCTGGTGGATGACTCGGCTGAATGATTCGATGCGATTCAAGCTCGAGTGGACCCCAAGCGAGCGGCACGTGGAAGATCCACTCCAATTTCAGTGTCTCGGACCGTGAGAAACAATGTGGATGGCCTTCGCCTAAGGAGTTGGCTTGGAGGCCGGCGCTCAGCTGCGGGCGATGGGCACAGGCAGACAGGACCGGCTGGGAAAAAAGAAGAATGCAGTTTGGTGTGTGATGCGTGATGTTTGATGTCTGATGTGTGATGTGCGTGATCAATGTGCGCTGGGAAGGGGGAAGGAGGAAGGAGGAACACAAGCAAGCAGAAAGAAGTACTGTATTTCGGGCGATTTCGCAACAGGGACCTTGCAGGGCCTTGCAGGGCCTCGCAGGGCCTTGCAGGGGCCTTGTAGGGGCCTTTGTATCCACATCTCGGGCTGCGCCACTCACAACAAGCACTAACACGCGGGATGCAGGGATGCTCGGCCTTGGAAAATAGCCTTATTGCCGGTTCTTGCGACATTTTTGCCATATGCAGTACTCTACGTTCTGTACGTACTGCATGTACTGCATGTACTGCATGTACTGCACCCACTGCACCCACTGCACGTGCTGCACGTATTGCACGTTCATTGCGAATTAGACTTGAAACTTGCCCTTGCTACAGTATGCCGATGCAGTAGACATCGCCTGCATGTCGCCGGTGCGGCTGAACTTGTGGCCTTGCCCCTGCAAAGTATACATACAACAGAGCATATCTGCCATGCTGAACAGAACCATCTTGTGTTTACTTGTGCCGTGTTTCGAGATGAGCTTAATAGGCTGCCCCCAGCCACGCTCCTGGCATATGGGCATGAGCCGTTACTCCGTTCCATGGTCGCCTGCTGCTATGCTAGTGTTAGACCGAGTCGGGGAGAATCGATGATCTGCAATTCCTCCTCTCGGCACCGACAACGCTGAGTCACTCGCGAGTTGTCCGACTCGGTCTTTTCAACGGTACGAGGCACCCATGCATGAATGTTCCGAATAAGAGAAGAGACATGCTTGTCCCACGGTGCAGGAAAGTATTCTTCTTCCGGATTGCAACTAGTGACATACAATCGTGATCATCTTCATACGTCGTGAAGGAGTCTAGGCATATCTATACGCACTCGGAGCACGCTGCACCTCCTCGCATCGTTACATGAAATGGCCAATGCCCAGGTGCCATTTCCACGGATCGTTTCGGCTCCAGCATCACTTAACGGCCCGTATCCAGGTGGTGCTAATTTGGGCACCTGGAGACTCTTCCTTGGTGCCAAGTTTGAGGTCCACAACTTCTTCACGTACTGGAGAGAAGCCCTCGCAGAGCTCGCGCCGGGCTCGCGCCGGGCTCGCCATGGAACATCGAAATTGTGAGGGAGCGTCCGGCACTGAGATTGTACCATGACACCCTCACCTTCAAACGAATCTCAGGCCGGTGGCAGAACATTTATGCATACGCGTCCAACCCGGACCGGAAGCTCAGGCGGCCGGCCCGGCCGCCCCGGCGCGGGTGAATCCACTCGCCGCGCCCGCCGCTGCGCAGACCCAGCAGACCCTGCAGGCCTTGGGGACGAGCCTCCGCGTGAAGCCGGTTCTTGGCGCGGGCGGCAACGGGCGTGACCGTGCTCTGCAATGCGGACTCGCTCACCCCGGGCGTGAAGGCGCCCGACTTTGTGCTCAAGGCCACTTTGCGCGGCGGTGACATGACCGAGGAGAAAACGTACATTTTGAATCAAGTGGTGCGAGCTTGCATCGCCATGCAATATCCTCCCACAGGCATCAGAGACAACAACGGTGAATTCTTATGGCCAGACGCTATAGGACCAGTTGTACTGGAGACTGTCCCTCCTGTAAACACCTCGTATAATTTGGTCCACTTAGACTTGGACCCCAAAACGGTATGAAATCAAAGCCACCCGTTGAACTTGTCGTGCCATTTCGATCGACTTCGGTCGTGAAGACGCAGGCGAACATAAAGTCGTGCCAATTTGCAAGGTAACGTGCTTCGATCAACTACGGAAGGCATATATGATATCGCTAACATCGCAGTAGGTAACAGACTTGTCAGTGAACTACCCGACTCTCATATGCTTACCTGTGTCCGAGACCGTCAGAATCTCCTGCGAGATGGCCCATCGAGTTGAGGTAGTCATCGCCGCGTGGACGATGTTATCGTTCCCCGCTGCACCGCAGCACCTGTAGATCGAGTGATTGGAGCTTGGAAGGCGGTCGCTAACGTGTTGCATCTTACTGCACAGCGGGCTTTCAAAGCGAACAATTAAACGGATCTTCCGTGACCCGTGAGTACGCCTGCTTATATCAGACTCTCGAGTCTCCCGGGCCATGATTGGACAATGTCTCACAAGAATTGTCGAGTCAATAGTATCCGCGCAATGAGGTACAGACGAATGGGGAAAAGGGCCTATTTTCTGCCTGTGAGTACCTGGGCGCAGCTACATGTCACCCCCAACATCCTCCACCCCACCAAAGAAGAAAAAAATATCCC
Source organism: Anisogramma anomala (assembly GCA_038502455.1). Classification (NCBI taxonomy): domain Eukaryota; kingdom Fungi; phylum Ascomycota; class Sordariomycetes; order Diaporthales; family Gnomoniaceae; genus Anisogramma; species Anisogramma anomala. The sequence goes on along the minus strand of JASMMZ010000001.1, from coordinate 23,474,162 downwards.
TTTTATGAAGTGTTGTAGCGGAGATGAACAGCAGCTTCACACGAACAGGAGCAATTCCACAAAGAATGGGAATTCGTCGACATCATCCTGCCTTAGATAGGCAGAACCCGCCGGTGGGGGGATATCCCAGCAACGTCTATTTCCAGCAGGCTTTCACGCCGCCGCCCGACGTAAGCGCCCGGTCGCTTGCTCGGTGTGGGTGGTCCGGAGGAGAAACCGGCGCAGACGGCATGGTGCTCACCTACCTCTACAAGGCCGCCACAGATATTGCTGCGCCATCTGCAGATATATGAGGGCAAACAGGCCTACTGTTTAGTCTATGCGGCGACCTTGCTGAGGAATCGGCGTTACGAGCAAACCAGTTCCGTGCAGGCGTGAACAGGCCGATAGTCACGAAGGTCGCTGTAAAGACTACTAATGTTATGGCTTGGTCTATGTGCTGTATACTAGACCAGTGGATTAGTCAGGCGGGTCACAGGTACCGTCTATAAATAGTCGCCATGTCTATACGAATGCGTACTATATATAGTATGTGGTGGTTGGAAGAAGGAATGGCCGGCGGATGCCAGGCGTACTTATACTTCGTAGTTAGTATTGTTCCCAGCTTCGGAAAGTCTGTCTAGTTCTCTCAACAACCACGTTTTATAGGCGGCGCCCTATTAGCCAACCTTACGACGCTCATTGGTCCTTTGGACCGCCTGCGGTGTTTTAGCCTTCGCCACAACAATCGTGGTCTGAGCTGTGAGGTATTTGCAGAGATGACAGCCACCCTAGTCCCTGTCCCTGCATAAGTCTCGCGAAGCACGGGGACGCGGCTAATGCTGTCCTCCAAGTTGACATGGGATGTCATCTCAGCGCCCTCAACCAAAGACTTGAACGCTTCCATACCACCATCGAACTTCCCGCCTCCAAGCTAGCCCAGCCTCTCCCCGGCCCTCGAAACAATGACACGCGCCCAGCAAACCATCTCCATCGCCCTCCTCGTGAGCTCCGTACGCCGCGCCCCAACGCTCCCTCAACCCTCCCTACGGCCCTCCCCCACTGCCCGCTAACCACACCCGCACGGCGCTCACCAGGCCTACCTCGCGCTCTACCTCCGCCTCATCCCGCTGCCGGCCGTCGTCCAGACCGAGATCATCCCAGTGGTACGTATGCGCCACCCGCCGCAGGCCCCTCGCCAGCGCCATCGCCCTTCCTCCCCATCCCTCCGCCGCAGGATCGCGGACCAGCTGCGCTAACTAAACCCCTTTGGCCCGCCGCGCGCGCCGCGCGCGCACACCCACGCACAGCTCCCCTGGTGGGCCCTCGTCTCCCTCGGCGCCTACCTGCTGCTCCGCCTCGGCTGGGGCGTCATGACCTTCCACGACTGCCCCGACGCGCACAAGGAGCTGCTGGAAGAGATCGGGACGGCCAAGGTCGAGTTGCGGAAGATGGGCGTGACGGTGGACTGAGGAAGGGAGAGGCAAGAAGAGTGGGACCAAGGGGCGGGCGGGAACAAGATATGGTGCAGATTTCATGCCTGGGGGGACCCTTCAATATATGTGTACCAGGACAAAGGGCACCTCTTTCGACATGTGCGGTATCTGCCAAGCCAGGGAGCGAGAGGGACAGACTCGCCAGGTAGCCGCTTGACATCATGCACTGCTACAGGAGGAACGTAGTACTGGCTGCCCGTCTTGAGGCTGCACGACGCTTATAAATTGTGATGCTGGTCTGTTGCGGCATTCGGTGCAGGTCATGCTTGCAATATACCCAGAAGCTACACACAAAGGACCAATGCACAGATGCCGTTACAGAGCAGCCGAGTAATGCCGAGACAGAAACTCTATGGCGGGGGACAAACTTGACTTACGCCAAAATTTGCTCTTTCAGCAAAGTCTCGCCGTTGGTATCCTATTTGTACAGGGTATTTCGATCACCGAATCGTCACTATCCATAATCCCCGCAGCTTTCCCATGTGACTACATCTTTCCATACCCGTCCTATACCTGAACAGCACACTCACCACTTACGCCCCTGGTTCACCGGCCAGAAGCGCCACCACAGTCTTGACAGCCATCAACGGGTCCTCTCCACCTTGTAGGAGCTTGTCAAACACCTTCGGTATTCCTGCAATACTCTTGCGCTGGTCTATCGCTTGCCCTGGATCCATAAACGGTCAGTACAGTTCAACCACTGCGGCATGAGGAGAAGCAAGGAACAACAAACTCACACTTGCCCGGCACGCCAAGCTCCACCCCTAACTTGCTCCTCGCTTCGCCCGTCCAATCGAACTCGATGGCCCACTTCACCCTCAGCTCAGACATCTCCATGTCATCTTCCATCTTCAAGTACGGGATCTCGAAGTCCATACTAGTTCGTCCCATGTGGGGAAGCAGTCTGCATGTCGTGAAAAGCTTGGCATAGCCCTCCATCCTTCCAGCAGAACCGCTTCGCACCCCATTGTCCGCGTCCTGGTCCTGTCGTCGCTGTTTTCTCTTCTTCCTCGCACGTGTGGATCGCACAAGCTCGATTAACCCATCCTCACTATTGAGGGCCGCTTCAAGCGATACCCACAACTTCGCTCTTTTGAGAGCGATGCTGTACCACTCGCCCATAGCCCAGCACAGGAGGTTTACATTTCGTGTTTTCACTGGGTCAAAGTCCGCATGGGGTATGATGATAGAGTCGAACAAGGGCTTGAGTTCATCGACGGCGGCGGGATCGAGTCGAGGGACGGCGAGAGAGGTAACAGTCTTCCCACGGATATTGATGACCAGGTCGATGCGTGCCGTGAATAGACCTGGGGGATTTGCGGAGCGGATGTTGATGGTGTGATTCTGGAAAGTGCTTTGGTCTGGCTCGTCGGCAGACGGCGAGATCGTGGCCACCGAGGCCGTGTAGGTCAGAGGCGTGAACATCTGTAGATAGGGGAGCTCTTCGGAGGCGTTCATGGGTAGTGGGTGGTGGGAGATGATGGGCGGCTCGGGCTCCTCATCGGTGCTATCGTTCGGGATGGCGGGCGGTAGGTGTATTGCAGAGAAGCCGTTGAAGCCCAACATTGCGATCGGGTCCATGACCGTGTCCAACCATGCTGCACTTGAATCTTGTTCCGTCTCTTTCGCATCGGGGACAAGATGCCGGCGCAAAATGTCCAGTACATCATCCTTGTCGTCCGCAAGTGGCAGCCCCTTTGCCGCATTGTTGTTCGCTCTCTTTGCCAGCTCCAGATCCGCCTCCAGCTGCGCGACCTCCTTCAAGAGCGCATCCCGCTCCTGCCTTCTTTCCCAGTTTGGTCCTAGCAATCGCACACTCCGTCGCGGGTGGGTGCCGGGCACAAACTCGCTGCGAGGGTTCGGTAAAAGCGCCTCCTTCTCTCTCGATCTCTCAGGGAGATTCAATGTCGCCCCGGCGATCACGACCGGACTTGCGCCTCGCCTGCGCCTAGCCTTCTGCGACTCTTTCTGCGGCGGCGCCGACGGCCCTGCGAGCTCTTGCGAAAACGGGTATTTTGACGGCGAACTCTGCATTCGCATAGCATCTCTCTCGCTGGGGTCTCGCCGGCGCTTGGACGGGGTGTTGTGGATCCCCGAGGGCGGCGTGCTGACCACAGGGTCTGGGTGCTCGGGCGTGGGAGGGAGCTTGGGCTCTTCGCGGACAACGGCCGGGAGCACACCCGTGCTCAGCCGCGACCGAAAAAGACCTCCACTGTCCAAAGGATTGGAAATGAGGTCCTCCTCTTCTGACCCGGGTGGCGGCAGTGGCCTGGGCTGTGGCCTGGGCTGTGGTCGCGTGGGAGTACGATGAGGATGCTGGGCGCTGAGGGTACTACCGCCGACCCTCCTCGACAGTGATTGCGACCCATCCGAGGCGGGTCTGGAACGCGCGCTTCGAGTTTCGGAAGCTGTGGTCTGGGTACCGGATGCCAACGCCTTTGTCAGCGAAGTGCCATCTCCCTCGGACCGGTGCTCAAGCTGCGCGATCAACGCATCGTCTACGTCATCCTCTTCGTCGGGGCGGCTGAATTCTGACGCGTGGACGCTATCGGGCCTTACAGTCGCGGTGTCTCGTCTGCGCGAAAGGATATCGGGGCTTTGTCTGGCGAGACTGGACCTCGTGGGCGAGGCGAAGGAGGGTCTCTGGGCGGATCGCGTGGGTGTTGTGGACTCGACAGGTACGGACGCGGTCGGAGACGTTTTGCGCCTCTTCGGGGCCGAGGATTCCATGTTTGGAAGTTGAGAGAACAATATTAGGACATGGCCACTGTGTCGTTCAAACAAATGAAGTTGGCATTCAGGTTGTGACCCTCATTAGAGGAGATGCGTTTTGGCTCATGCCTTGTCAAGCCTGAGGAACTGGAGCTATTCCATGCAAAATACAGGCAAGGCGTTCTTGGCGCTGAGCAGGGGCACAAGTTACCTCAGTACCTCAGATGTCAGTGTTGGTCAGTGATGTTCTCTACCCGTCCCGAAATTAAAGCCCCCCTGTCAGGTACCGATAGGGATGGAATGCGTCCATGATGATGTGGGTGCACGAACCATGTGAACATGACATGGACGATTTTAATTACCCCTACCACTAAGTTGATATGAGCGAAGTATGGTGGCTACTCCACTGATACTCGGGGCCTGTCGCCATACAATCATTCCTCGGCCAAGAAACTGTCGACCTACTAATAGATACTGAGATACTATACTATGGTCTGGGCCGGAATGTTGAACCCCCTGCCATATACCTGTGGAACCCATCCGTGCACCCCACCCGCCTAACTAATTTGGGTAGCATCAACACAAATATCTTCACAGTTAACATTTCGTACGTGTCGCGTATTTTTTTCACCCTTTTGACAAGCCAGTTAGCCAGCCAGCCACGACGATGTTATAGCATCAGGGTAAAAATACCTTCCAACTTATAAATAACAACAACAAAAATTAAATTTCTAATCTATTGGAACAGCATTCAATTGCAGTACAGTTAAGTTGACTGTATTGACTGCAAGTCAATTGTAGTGTGGTGCACAATTCAATGTGATGCATAGGCCAAATAGTTATCTATATAAACTAGTATGTAAACCGGCTAGCAGTCTGTCAAATTTAGAAGTATACATCTACCACTTGACAATTGCAATACTATCTATTATTTCGACCACAATTCGAATCGCCAACTAGTTCTGATGTCTGAAAACTTATTAACACTGAATAATGTTTAACGGTAAGTTAAGCACAAAAAAGCTACATAAAAGAAGAATTGCTCGTTCTCAAAAACAATCTGCGGTAGTAGAAACATTCTCACGAAAAACATTTAGAAATTACGTCTGTTTTTACGATAGCAAATAAGAGATATTTTTAAATTGTATTTGTTTTTACGGTAGTTGAGAAGTGGTAATAGGATTATTATTCATACAATTAAAATATTTTTATGAAACTCATTTTGAAGAAAGCATTAGAATTTACCCTTTAAAGTCTTGAAAAGAATAAACAAACAATGTTAAAATCATGAAACTTGTTAATAAATAGGTTACGCTATTTAATTCCATATAACAGATCACTAAATTATAACAAAATAATAAACACGTTGATTTTACAAAAAAAGCTTGTTAAATTACGGCAAAAATATTAAGATTGTTAAACTATGACAAATAACTTGATTATTAAATTGTGATAAATGATAATTTTACGTTTTAATCGGTAGGTGGAAACCTTTTATTTAAAATTAACGTTGAATTTGGAGTTAAAACGTTATAATGGCAACCGATGTTGAGATATTAGGAGAAATTCAGTATTTGAGTCCTCTTTCGCCAAAAATTAAAACAAAAACCTGAGGTGTAACGAGATCGTCAATTAAAACTCTCCGGAATAGCAGTTGATTGGTTATATCGATTGGTTTTGATAGGACTTTAAACGTTGCAATGTTATTGATTCGAAGTGTAGTCGAAGTAATAGTAGTATTGTAAAGATCAGGTAATGAATTATTATTTCTTCCAAGTTTGGCAAACTGTTAGCTGGTTTACACATTACTTTATATAATACATTTTTTACCCGTACGTTATATGAAATTGGAAAATTTATTTCAATTAAACTACGAAGAGCGAAATTAACTTAAAATATATTACATGTAAATGTTATTTTAATATCAACAGATTTTTATTTTATAGTACTAATATGTTCTGCAAAACAATTAACTGGTAATATAAGTGTTTACCCATACATTTCTCACTATTAAATATATAATAATTTCACTTTTTGCAACTTTTTATTTTTATAATGAAGACTTTATTAATTCTATATTTGAATTCTGTAATAAATATTTAATTTAACTACGCCAATTAATAGAATAAATTGTGTTAATAATTTAATAATCCTCTTATTTCCCAGAATACCCTTAGTTTTCATTATATTGGTCGTTACGTCATTTAACTTTATTCAACAGCTTTAGACATAACCTTTAATCCACATAGTTAACTTATTATTATTTTCAAACCTTTTCAAAACCTCATTAAGAGTAAACTTAGTTATAATATCATTCATTTTATTTTTTCTATCAATCTATCGAAATTCATTAATGTTCTTGTTTTCTTAAGCTTTGCAGAAGGCTATTACATCTATCATTAAACGTTTTTTCTCGGTTGTATTGAGTTTGAAAAGGCGTTCGAATAGGCTTTGTAAATCGGCAAAAACAACGACCAGAATTAGTGAAATCATTGACTGTTTGATAAATATATTAAGGTTTTTCCACATAAACAAGCATGTATTAAAGCCGGTTATTACACTGGAAACTTTGAAAATAAATACGTTTCATATAACTCTTGAGTATTGAACAAAAGTTTAATAAATCAAGTTACTAGTAATAACAAACCAATGATCTTGTGATTTATTATTGTTGACGATTAATACAATAAATCCGATCTATAACGATAGATCAGTATTGTTTACAAAAAATCTTTTTCTAAAAATTATCAACTTAGCATTCGATAAATTAATAGGAACTATATTAATCCCTGGGTCTAGATTATTCACATACCACTATAATTTCTTTTTTAAATAATCTTGATTTTATCAGCCGCATTTTAGGTTTATATCATTATTTATAAGTTGTATAATGCTTTTAATTTATATAAAGTTGCAATTTCATTACCGTAAACGTGTTACTCTATAGATTATTAAGCTTTAACGATGTTAGTTTTGTTAATCTTAACTAAAGTAATACCTTGCCATTTTGAACCAATACTAAGGTATTCAATATTAATATAACAAACATTTTATATACTAATTAACGATTCGTTAAAGTTTAAATGTCTACTTTTCATTAAAGTTGAAATCAGCTTGTAATTCCTGAACTTAAAATCATTCATCGCACGTTGTTTTTCTGCTATAAAGCTGGCAGTTTCAACAAAGAGTATATTGTTAATTTATATAGTCATTGTTCCAAAATCTTTATCCATTTGCGTAATTAATCAGTATAAGTCTTAAATCGAAAATATAATGTACATTTTTGACTTAAAATGTAACTAATAAGTTCACAATTAACAAATACTTGCATTAGTTAATTTGTATAATAGTTTTACGCATCTTATGACAGTTTTTGATAGGTATTTGCTACGGAATTCTGAAGGTAACTCTAGCGAAACAATCATTCATAAATTAGTAGGAAATTACTTATATGTTTAAGTAATTTTACGGTCATTTCAGGTAAATTTCTTATTAGTATCTGCCACCGAATTTTATTGTAATACAATTACTAAACGCTAGCTAGTTTTTTAAATTGTTGGTGATTACGTAAGGATCTAGTTTTTACCTTTATTACAATATCTTTAAACGATTAGTTGTGATTTTTCGTATAGATTATCTGTGTTCTATCCCTCAATTTTGTAAACTATTATTAACTCAAAGATTATAACGTTGGAGTTGTTAAAGTCGAAGTCGCGTTTGGATACGAATTAAATAACTCTGTACATAAGAAAATCCATCAATTTCTATACTATCTCCTTCTTTAAAAGATCTGCCCTGGTTTTTAATAATTCTTGGTATATAGGGCTTAATTTACAAATATTTATTATTATTTTCTTTCCCGCTAACCCAAACAGTTATATATATATATATTTATATATATATATTCCCCATTTCATATTTTTATTCCTTTTTTTTTTTTGGTGGTTGAACGTATTCATGATGCTTCATTGATTTGTTCATCACTTATATAAGTATTTTATACTAGCTAATTCACTTGGTTCGAGGGTTTTTATTGTTAATCGCCCTAATATGGGGTTTTAACCGAGTTATATAGAATATTATAAGACTTTTAATAGTTTTAACAATTATTTTTGAATTAGTAATACTTAAAATTTTGATAGGTCATAATTGGTAAGGTCTCAAGCTTATAATATTCACATGAATATAAGGTCTTTGAAGAGTAACCAGAATGATTAGTAGTTGTAGTATAAAGTAAGATAATGATAATCAAGAGAAAACATCCCGAGGCGTACGCCACAAGTGAGGGCTTTTAAGTCCTCCACCCAAAGCGTATCACTCTGGAATACTCCTTCTGGACCGATCAATGCATTGATGTCGGTCTGAAATAACCATTCCAAACCGATCTACGCATTACCGTCGGCCTGAAATAACCATTTCAAACCAACCTATACATAATATATTTTACGTCTTACAAAAGTACAACCTACAGCGTAACACGTTACTATACATCCTGTAGGAGTATATCCTGTAATATAGTACACTACTATTTAGATTGTATATACTATTTATAAAGGTATATAGTAATATTTATAAAAGTATTTTTTTCTTTTTTTCTTATATACTTCGTACCTATAACCTAATAGTAATAGTATTATTTGTAATATTAATTGTAATAGGTTTAAAATAGCGGTTTCCATAATAACATTATTATTGTCATATCAATTGCAATGGATCTAAATTAACAGTTTCCGTAGTAATAGTATTATTTGCCATATTAATCGTAAAAGATCCAAATTAACAGTTTCTATAAGATTAATAAAATTTGGCCGAAGTGATAATTATAATTCGGGTTTGATTCGTATAATCGAATAAAAACAATATAATTAATAATAGTGTTTTTTAATTATTTTAATAAAGGTGGTTACGTAATAGTAATTATGTAAGGGTAATTACGTATTGGGTTATTATAAAAGATATAACATTATCAGTTCAGATAAACTTCCTTTTTTACTTTGCCAAAGTTGCGTAATTTAAACAAATACAAATCTCCTATTTTAATTTAATCCTTATTTCCCTTAAACAAACCAAGTCAATCCTCGCTTTACATTTATTTTTTAAAAGCCAAAAAAACCGCTTTTATAGGTAATTCACTTAACCATTACTTATTACTAACGTTTTTAAATAAATGCCGCGTAAAAATCGGACTACAAAGCGTCGCCTAATACGAGAGCATTGGCGTGCTACCATCGCCACAGCCGCTACAGCCGCCGCTCCCAGCACCACCACCACCAGTAGCAATAACCCGCCCTTAACGAGCATAATCTACTGCCGCCACGCCGCCCACCCTCGCTACCCCGCTCGCCGCTACGCTGCCAAGTCCCGCCGTCGCCACACCACTCAACCCCGTCACCCCTACGCCACCTAGCCCAATCGCCGCTTCCGCTTCAACTTTCCCCGCCGCTACCGCGCCGACTTCCCCCTCCCCCTCCTCTTTCTCTCTCTTCCCTAACTCAGGGGGAAAATAGGGGGCTTTGAAAGTTATAAAACTTATTCTTTCCCTACGAATAAAAACCCTATTACACGTAAAGACCCCTTTACACTATAAACGCAACTTAACGTAATTACGCTAAAGTATATATATTTTAAGCCCTTCTTCTATCAACTTTTTCATTCTTTTTTTGTAAATAAGAAATACAAGGCGAATTTCTTCCACCGCTTAGAACTTTATATTGTTAAAGTACGCTATAAAGTCTTTTTAACGCCTAAAACTTGAAAACGACATACCCGGATCCATAACTTTAAGCCGTTAATAAATATACCTTACGTATAGTATATTGCGTCCATAACTGCGGGAAAATTTATTAACGATTGCTACGAAAATAGGGGCCGTTCGACGAATTATTACCGTTATACACGGATTAATAACTCGTACGCCTCCGTTCCTATAATTCTAAGACTGTAAGCCGAAGCCTTATTACACGTCCGCTAGCTTTTGAATAAATTTAAACCGAATTTTAAAATTTTCTTTTAATAAAAATATATCTTCAAAGTAATTTTGAAAACAAATCGTCGTATATAACTATAACAAATCGATATTAATTATTAATAAACGTTAATCAACGGATAAAAAAACGGAAACTGCCATCGGCATTTAAAAACGGGGCCTACTTATATATTATATAGGCGAATTCGACTACGTTATTGTACGTTGTCGTAAAAAAGTTAATCGCTTCTTTACATCTTTATCTGAAGATATAACTAATAAAATATAAAGCCATATCCTCGTTAACATTTATAACGTCGTTAACGGTGATAACGGTAACGTTAATACAAAGGAGGAAAGCGACGGGGAGGATGGTAAGGATGCGATGGCATCGCCCTTTCTCTTTAGTAGTAGAAAAATGTCCTAGGGGCCGAGCCGGCATACCCGGTCATAATATAATACGTTATATAGTAATTTTAAAGATTCCTATAAAACTATTATTTAAATTGACAAACTTAATTTGTATCTTTATGATGTCATTAAAAACAATTGTAAATCAGCGAGAATAATCGTAGTCAATAAAGGCAAAATCGGCGTTCAGAACGAATAATTTGTTTAAACAAATGCAAATCCTATATTAATATAAAAGATATTAATAAACTAATTCAAGTTTACGAAAAGTAATATATCGTAACAGCTCATTAAAGTTATAACCCATTTTTAACAACTTTAATAAACAATGTACTTATAAATATAAAAGCTTTTAGTATGTCGTTTAATATAGCTTTTGTTATTACGTCTACCGAGTTGGATTTACTATTAATTTATCGGGTCTCCTCGATTTTTCGTCGTTTGTACGACTTGCGTAATATTATAATATCGATTATTCATTGTTTTTTTATTTTTAATACTCAATTTAACCAGACATTTATAAAGCGAAAAAGAATTAGTATAAACGACCAGAAAAATAGGGCGTATGTTAAAGTTAAAAATGATTATCCGGATCGTTATCGTTATAATTATACCTGAATTGAAGCCTTTGATTATATTATAAATTTTAAAAGCTAAAAAGCTTCGTGTAACCTATTCATATTTGTTGAAGCTCTAGTAAACGATATTTCCTTAAAGAGTAAAGCCCTTTTGAGCTAGTATTTCGTTTTCTGAAATTAAAATGAAATCTATTTGGAAACTATAATCTTTATCATTAACTAAAAAGATGTTAGTAAAAACAAATAGCTTTATAATAGGTATATCTAGTAATACGAATTACTAGGCGCGTTTTAAATTATATATTTGTTATTAAAGACGTTTGTTAAACCCCTTATATACCTTGTCCATCGGTTTTATTTAATATTATACAGCGATAGAAAAGTTAAATATTACTTTTAGTCATATTATAAAGGTGACTTAAACGTCGCGTATACTTTAATATTTATATTTGTCGGTTCGTTATACATTATTTAAAGTAACGAAGGTAACTTTATCTAACAGATTCTTTTATATAAGGCTTAAAGTACCGTTCCGAAAGGTAATAGTAATACCATTAAAATGGATTATGTTATTTTTTGTCAAAAACGTTTTATGTTTAGCTTTTAAGCCGGTTATTACAAGTTTAATTTTTAAATGACAAAAATAAAGAGTTATATAACATTAAGATATCGTCCTTTTATATATCAGTTAATATAAAGCTTTTTAAAAGAGCTGTTAATATTAATAGGTATAGGTTAAAGGTAAAATTGATTATTTCGAATCTTTCCTTATAATGTTTTTAATAAGCATTATACCAGTAAATACCCTCTTCAGCTAAGCCATATAATAGTTTTATAATACGTAAAATCATGTTATATAGGTTGTATTACCTAATGTTTTTAGGTATGTTGGCATAAATCCATCGTTTTAGACGTTTTTCGAATTAGATATAAGTCTGCGTTATATTCCTTAATTTAATATATAAGTTATATAAATTATTAAAGGATGTAACGAACGTAATAAGTAGGCGATAGTTAGCCTGTTATAATATAGGTTATTAGATCATAATATCTTTTTTGCCTTTGTCGTTATAACCCTTTATAATTAGGTAAGTTTTTTTGCAAGGTTTTTTGGTTTTATCTTTATCTTTATAGATAAGGCGGGTTGGAAAAATACAATGAACGCTGTGAATAGCTAGGTAAAAGCGTTTAAAGCGAAACACGCTTTAGTTAATAAGGGCTGAAATTTCCGTCTGAGTAAATTATGTGAATAGGGTACTTAGGGTGGTGATAATGCTTTTACAGCGAAGCTTTAAGTTAAGTTCATGGTTTACAACTTCCCTTTACGTAATAAAGAAGTCTGTAACAAAGTTTTTAGGGTGTTTCCTATTTTTAAAGTCGAAAAGATATCCTCGACATCGAGGCTTTAATGGGTTTAGTACAAATAGACCGATTTCGTTTAACGTAGTTGAATCGGATTCGCGTTTTAAAAATAAAGTTAAATCTAAAGTCGATTTAAATTCGTTGTTTTAAATGATATTTTATAGGAGAGTTTGCTTATCTCATGCGTTCTGATTGTTTCTTTTCGCCTTTTTTTAATATTTTTGCACTATTAATCAAAGAAACGAACTCGTTCCGTTTAATAAGTTAACGAATATATTATAGCCCTGAAATCCGTTCATACTTTAAAAACTAATTCAGCCATCTTTCTTTTTTTAAATTAACACTTCAAATTACAATGGTAAGTCTAATACTCCAGATTTACGTAGGCTATTCCTTATAACTAATGCTCTAAATATATTATTTTTATTCTTAATAAACGTAGGGCTGCCATAGTCTTAACTATAGCATTGGTCCTCTGTACTTTGGATAGTAATAGGGCAAAGTTTATATAAATCTTCGGGTAAGTACTAAGGATAAAAAGCGTAGGGATAAGCATATTTAGGCTAAAAGTATTGTTAACGATGTTAATTGTTATTGAGAAGATAAATTTCTTCAAATTAACACCCTCTATTTTTATTAATATTATATACATTTTTTAATAGTTTATTGTATAGTTTACACTCTCTATTACCCTATAGGGCTTTCATTAAAATTTGTTTATATTCTTCATCAGTTATTTGAGCTCTTATACGTTATTCGGTAAAATTAAAAGCCGTGTCAGCGTCATACGTAATCCAGTTTAAAGGCCTAAAGTAAATGTTTAAATAATAGTTAACTAAAATGTTCTAGTAGTTTAAAATAAAAACGCTTCGTATAAACTTGGCGACCTAAAATAATGTAACCGCATCGACAACGTAAAGAACCAGTTAACTATTTAGGTATATAATATTAATAATTGATTCGTAATTAAAGTTTATATCGTATTAAAAGCGGAATTTAACCGTTGTAAGGCCTATAAGTAAAATTAATACTTATAATAAAACTTTTCAATAGCCTCGAGTTAATTCTTTCCTATACCTGTATAGCTTATGGCATAAAGTAAACGTAAAAGGCATTTTGCAATTAGGTACCCGAATCGTCGATATAAAGCTCGTAATTTTAGTTAAATTAAATAAACAACCTTAATTATATGTATTTCTACGAATAACCATAAATAGCTGAACTTAAACTTAAACGGTATGGATATACCATCTAAAGTACAGATAAGTTCATTCATCGTATTTCGGACCTTAATTTCGAGCTTATTTATATTAGCTAATAAAAGTAGAAATAGCGTTTTAAAATCCATTATGTAAAACTTAATCAGTTTGAAACGCGTATTTATAATGACCGTTCCGAATAACGTCACCTTACCTTTACTAAATAGGAATTTTCGATTTTTTTTATCCAGTTTAACCGAAACATCGGAAACTTCGACGTAAATACGTTAAATTATTGTTTTTCGGCCGTCGAGATTTCGGCTACGCTAATATTAGGCATAATACCTTAGAATCTAATTTCGTATTTATTAAAAAGGGTAAATTACAACATTATATTAACGTTCAGCATTTTTTTTACGTAATCCAAGCCTATAATATGTAAAAAGAGGTATTTTACAAACCGATAAAGATACGTTAAACGTTTTTATCATCATAAGCTAATAATTTAGCATCGTTCTATTTAAAATCGTCCTTTTTGGATGAATTTCCGTAAGATTATACATTGAATTCATTATTTATACCTTTGTATTAAGTTACTTATACTGGAAAATTAGCTTTTATTGAATCCTCTAAATTATATTTGGTTGAAATTTTTGGTTTAATTCGAATCTATTCGTAAATAAGGTGGTTTATAAACTAATAGCTGACTTTACCGTATATAATACACCACTTTTGTAAGCCTATAAGATGCCGTATATTTTTCCGTAAGTATTACTATAATTTCGGTACGTTCTTTCCATTTCCGAACGATTGTTTCTGTCCCTTACTACTAGGGTTTTCTCCCTGATACCTAAATTTTAAGCGTTTGTTTTACCTCGGATAAACCTTGAATCTCTGGTTCAAAATATGGTAAATTATTTTGTTAAGGTTTACTTTAGTAATTTAAGCTTTACCTTTATTATTATTAGCTATGAATACTAATTGGAAGTTTGTTTATTGGTGTATGAAAGTTTCGAACGATATTTTGAGGCTTATATAAAAGGCTTTTAAGTTCTTTTCCGGTTCAAAAAGTATAAGGTCGAAATTCTTATTTTTACGACAAGCTTTTGTTAATATTTAAATAAATAGTTTATCACCTTTATATTCCGATCGGAGGGCTGTTTAACACTTTAGAAACTTTGTTGATAGGGTGATAAGAATTTCCTAAGAGTTTTTATCAGTATTCTCCTACTAGTTTTTTATAAATTCCTACGTTATTTCAGTCTAATCCCTGTTTTATAACTCGTAATTAACCTCTATATTAAAGTAGGATTCAAGGCAATTATAATACTCTACGAATATATTTCCTTATGTAAGATGGTATATATATTATTCCTTAATTTGCTTAGAAAGTATACTAGGTAAAATAACGTGAAATTTTAATAGTTTAATATCTATTTTTTCATATATATTAAGAACAATACATATTTTATTATCCAATACGTCGTACGACTCTCCTATTGTAATTGGTATCCCTATTCCATAGCCTAATAAAATTGGTTAACTTTGTAGGGTTTCTTCTATCCGTGGGGAAGCGATATAGTAAGAGGTCACAATAAGGGTCGTTGTTAAGAGGTATTAGTCCGTATAATACGTATTATCGTTTTACGTTACTTTTTATTTCCTGGTTTAGGTTATTTTTTATATTCCGGCTAATTGTCGATTCCTGGGGCGGGGTGTTTTTTTCGTTTCAGCCAACTCTGTTATAATTAGTCGGGTTATTTTTTACGTTTCGGCCGACTCTATTATAACCGGTCGGGTTATTCTCTAAGTTTGGAAAGTAATTTAGTATTCGGTTTTACGTTACGGTATAAGCCGGTATAAGGGTATATTATACTTGTATAGTAGATAAAAATCGTAGGCATTTTTCTTCTTCGTGATTTTTGCTTTTAAATTAAGGTATAAGATTATGCTATTTTATATGTGATTCCTTTTGTTTTAACAATATTCTTTTTAATTCAGTAAAAGAACAACTTTTTACAAAGTCTGTAGAGTACAAATATATATTTTCTCAATTTAATACATTAGTAAGTTATGTTATTTTAAATGAAGCCTTTAAAAGGAACCTGTTTTTACCTCTTAAATTATTAATTCCTTTGGTTTTAATTTAAATTTGTAAGGCTTTAGTAATGATATAGTTTAACTTTTACTATATTTCCAACGTTTGAACCGAAAAAATGTTATGGAATTCGTTTAATAAGTAAGGTCTTTAGATTTTCTCCGTTTAGTAATAGTACATAACGACTAAAATATATATATATACGATATAAGGTTTTAATTCCTTGATTGATAAATTAATAATATCTTCTCAAAAGCCCAGGTCTATTTCCTATATCATAGCCTTTTTAATTTCTATATATTTAACCAGGATATTAGAGGAAGCGCTAACCCCCTTCAATGTTATTATATTTAAGGTCATAGTTACAATTGTTTTGGGGCGTTTAGAGGGTATGTTAAAGTGTAGTAATCTCGTAATATATTTGGATATGTCTAAAGCTTAAGGCATTCTGGTGAATATAAAGCGAATAAAGTAATTAAATCGGTTTAAATAATGTTTATTAGCATTTATTAATACGAATAAATTTTTAAAAATACGTATATAAGGCGTAACTATAAATTAGTTAAGTGTTTCGGATTGGTTTTGTTAACGCTATTAATTCTTGATTAGTCAAGCGGCTAGGAAAATTTAAAACATTATAAGTACTAAATTTAAAAAATAAAAGGTGAATGTAGGTAAATTTAGGATAAATAGGGCGGATGTAGAAAATTAGGTGAGGTAAGGGAAATATTGAGTTATTATATGTTTTGGGGTACGGTAATCTATTTATATTCACGTGTTATAGTAGAATTTAGTAAAGGGAGTCAGTTAATTACTTGGTGTATAACTGATTTTGATAAGTTGGTCGGGTTATTTATTTGTATGTAACTAATCGTAGTTTTTTTAAAGCAATCAGTTTGTAAAAGAAAATTTAAATAGGTTTTAACGAAAGGTTCCGAAACTTAGTGGTTTTGGCTAACGTAACCTAATACGTAATAAAACGCTTTCTAAAAAGTATACGGGTACGTTAAAACGTTAAACAATGATTAATAATAGCGTAATGGGGCTTTTAGTAAATAAAGAACCAAATAAGAGTTAATAATATCATTTTAATGTTTTCCTTTTTTAAGTTATTTCGTTTTTACAGTTTCTATATATGCCTACGTGTAATTTTCATGAAAAAGAAGTATTAAAGTACAAACAGTTGAGATTGTTATAATATCCCGTTATAGGTATTCAACGTATATTTGTCTCTTTTTTCCTAGGCTATTTATAATCGACCGAGTCAGCTACTAATTAGTATCGGTAAGGTCTTAAGTTTATAATATTTAGGTAAATATAAGGTCCTTAAAAAGGAATTCAAATACTTGGTAGTTGTAATATAAAGTGAGATAATGATAATTAAGAGGAAGTATCTAGAGGTATACGCCACAGGTAAGGGCTTATAAGTCCTCTACCTAGAGCATATCACTTTAGAATACTCCTTCTAGACCGATCAATGCATTGCTGTCGATCTGAAATAACCATTCGAAACTGACCCATGCATGATGCACTTTGCATATTGCAAGAGTGCAGACCGCAGTGTAACACGTTACCATACACCCTGCAGGAGTGCACCCTGCAATACAGTGCACTGCTACTTGGCTTATGTATACTATCTATGAGGGTATATAGTAATATTCACAGTTATCATATTTTTTAAGTTACGTTACATAAGGATTTCATTTTATAATAACGAAGTTAACACATAAATCATTCATGAACCATTCCTGATGTTAATAATATTATTAATTTATTGTTTTGCGGATTCACTCTTTAATTCCCTCAAAGTTTTGCCGTACGCTTTAATATTATTTTATGTGTTGCTTAATAGAAAAATTTACTCATTAGATAATAATATATTTTCATAAATAATAAAGTTGTTATCAAGCTATGAAAGCACACAATTATATTTTGAATCGCTATCGCTACTTAAATACGTATATTTTTATTCTGTGTATATTTTAATATTTAATATAAGGACGTTATACAATTTTTTAAATAATGCGTACGTTTCTTCAATCTTTTCAATCCATTGACAGACTATAACAAACACTTATTTACACTAAATTGACATTGTTTTATAATTTATTCTAAACTTCATCATAGAGAAGTTAATGTTAATATCGTGAAAAATAACATTAATAGTTTCAAGTACATTTTAATTCATAATATATTTAATGCTTCACAAGTATTCTTCATCAATATCCATGAAATTATTAGATGTAGTAAAAAGATATTTCTAAGTTTACAGTGTAAAAAATAAGTCCATCATTCAAGTAAACATTACTAGCAAATATTTTAAAATTGAATTTTTTGTCGTTTTTTTAAATAAACTTATATTTTATAGGTGTTTTAAAGATGGGTTTTGCAATAGTAGTAAAGCTTTTTCGTCGTCTTTAATACGTAGTATTCCAGATTTATATACATTACAGACTCCAAAATATTGTATGAGCCATTAAATGTAAGGCAATAAAAGTGCCAACATGGTTAACATAAGTCTAGCTACATTAAATTAATCACTATTTCCTATAGAGTTTTCAAGATGAAACTATAAATATCCTAATTTGAAGCCCCAAAGAAATCTCAGGATTTACTTCAACAGTGTATTAATATCAACGTTAATATTAATATCAAGGATTTCCATATTTTCAAAATAAAGAAAAAATGAGGCAAAAGTTTTCAGGATGCAAAAGTTAATCGGTTGAACAATTATTTATATAATTGTTAATGTGAATAACAATGATATTTTACCATGGTTGAAATATATTTTAGTGTTACTAGTGTTTGGATCATTAATTTATAGAATAGTAATGTTTTCTTATTATAAAATGATACATTACGAATGTATTTTTATTTTATACATTATGACCTCCCTATCTGATGTGATTACTTACAATATTTTTTCCGTGTAACCATGAAGTAGTTTCAATAAATTTAACTAGTTTATTATTCAATATTTATATTAATGATCAGGGTTTTCACTAGTCAAATTATATAAAAAGGCATATTTAGCTAATTATTTGATTGCTTTAAAAGAAAGATATTTATGTTACTCGTTTAATTCTTACGTAATATCTTTATTACATGACGTGTCCTTATCTTTATAATTTTCTATATAATTTAAGTATATCTTTTCTATAGTAATATGGTATTGAATATAATACAGAACCTGTTTTTGCAACTTTAAAGAACAGGATTATGATGTAACAAACAACCGGAATTGTTAAAAATTTAACATTATTTATTAAAATTACCAATTCAATTCTCATGATTACTATATTAGCTTATAACTTAACTATATAGTTATTACCAGTGTAACTTTTGATGTTGTAGTTTTTAGCTAGAGTTTAAGTACTTAGACCTATTATATTTGAAGTTGATGTAATATGCGATTATGACGTTTGCGTTGTTCTAGTCACGAAAATGATTAATTGCGGAAAATATACCAACTAAGTTTAATTTATTTTCTATTTAAATCGTAAACAAAAACCGCAATTGGCTAGAAAAGCCTTTACAAATAGTATTTTTATATTATAAGGCGTATTTAAATTAGTTAGTTCCTATCACTGCTATCTGAACCTTATTTCAAAGTATAGATTCTCTAATGTATACCTTTCTAATTACCTGTGAACAGAGTATTAACATGTAAATCATTTCATTCGAGGTATTTATCAATGTTTCCTCCTTTTTTTTTCGTGACTATTATTTTTATCCAACATATTATTACTCAATTCATATAATAATAAGAAAGGGAAACATTATATTTCAATGATTATTCATTATCTCATAAATTTCACGAAAAGTATATGGTTTAATTAGAAAAATTTGATAGTAATTTCCAATATAAACATTAAGTATTCCTGAAAGTAGTATTTGGAAACCTTAAGGCTGAACCTCCCTCCATTTGCAAATGTTGAGCAACAAAATTATCTTAATATATATCAAATTATAAGGTTTCTCATTATATTTCTCTCTATTATTTTAAATCTTAATAAAGTTGATCAAAAGTTTGTAATTCATGTTAACCATCTTAACTAATTTATGGGATAAGTAGCAATAATATTTCTAGTCATCGATGGTATTTCGTACGCTTAATCTAAGTATTTAAGTCTTCAAAGTCTCAATAGTAAAGATAATTGCTAGTAATTTGGCTTGATATGTAAAATCCTATGGTAAAACCTATAGTAAATCCATGTATATAGGCGTATTTTCTTTTAAAATTGTAATATTAATCTTGATACTACGTAATTGTAGCCCGTATAATCCTATTAGCTTAATAGGATAAAGGATTACCCTAACAATATCAATGATCTTAGATCTTCCTAAACTAAATACTGAATCGTGCTGATATCAATTCCTCATACCATATTATTAAAGGATGATTCACATAATCCCCCCCGAACGTATATTTCACGCTACTATAAGCAAACTTTATACTATTTAACAAGTTAATAAGATCTTTACTTTCGGAGTATAAAACGTAAAAACTGAGAAAATTTGAATTTTAACTCGTTTAATTATGAAAAACTAATCTCTTAAAACATATATAAAGGCATTAGTAATCGTTAACAATACAATTTCCATTCTTTCATAGGTCTTGCGTTTAAATATGTTAAAGTTAAAGATCTTCAAGACAATAATTGGATTATACCTACTAGAAAAGGGTTTTTTGTGATCTGTTTGAAATCTTATCTAAAATTAAAATCTTTTGCTGTTGGTTATAGAGAAGGGTACTTGCATTACCTAGAGCTGTCTCGTACCTTCTCACGAGACTACCTACTAATAAGTGCGCCTTTTCTTCTCATGAGTCATTTTTCTTATGAGTATAGTACTTATTTTTATTATGCGTTGATAGATTACCACCTTTGGCTTAGCCTTTACCTTTAAATACTGACCAGAATACTATTATACGTTCGTACGTACACACAATATAACAAATGGTAGTTGTAAGCTAAGATTTCACTTGCTATTAGACTTATTAATTGTTATAAAGAAATTAAAATGTTACTAACGCGGAGATGTAATTATATAGCCTTGCCACCAATCTTTTCCATTTCCCTTTTCCTTTACTTTTTTTTACTCCTTAGCTTTTGTTTTACGAGTCTTTAATTTTAACATATAAGTTAGCGAGAAGTGCAAACAATTTGAATTACATTAAACAAGCCCTAAACCCCTCGCCTTACACATTAACAAACTTATTTATAGAAGCTTTAAAAAAAAACCTGTACTTGTTACACCAAAATTAATTATTATTTTCCCTTTACTTTCATTAATAAAAACACTATTTTTGCCTATACATATACTTTACCTTTACCCATAATATCTTCGTTTATTACTCTATATTATTACACCCCTTTAGCCTATTTACCTACGCAGATTCGCCTCGTTATTATAGAGTTAGGAAAAGTATCCTTGGTAGCAGGTCCCTTTAAAGTTATGGAACTCGTGGTAAACTTGCGTCGTAAGTTTAAGAAACGCGACGTTACGAGACGTGCAGAGTATAATACTGTTATAAGGCTCATCGATAGTTTCATTGTTGAGAGTCATTATTCTCATAACCGTAAATACTCTCATCGTCACCATTATCGTTAATTTTCCCCTATTTCCATAACCCTATCGAACTCTTTTAGGGGTAATTGCCATTGCCCTCGTTACAAAGGGAAGGAGCCCTCCCGCGACTGTCGCGAATTCTTTCGCCATCGCCGCGAGATTTTTCGCGGCCACCGCGAACATGGGTTCTCTTGCCGCCGCCGCGAGTTTTCTCGCGACCGCCGCGAATACGAACTCTTTCGACGCCATCGTTTTCCCTTTCGTCACTCTCGAACTCGTCGTAATTTATCCCGAACCCAGAATAGAATAACTACCTAATACTTAGCCGGTGGTACTCATCGCTTAAAATATAAAAAGATTAGAGTATTTGACTCCGAGTATCCTGATTTTTAGGATATTGGTATTATTATGTTGGTAAAAATGTAGTTTTCACCAACATGTAAAGCTTTTAGCAACGTTTAGACACTTTTGTACCCATTTTTTTGGTATTTAAAAGTTAAATCATGAAAATGTTTTTTAGTTTATAATAGGGATTGGCTATGTATTAGTAAATTACTAAAGTTACTTTGTACAAATGTCGTAAAATGTCCCGTCGCGGTTCTATATATATTATAGATATTTTCGTTAATCGTTGTTCTAGAAAACTTGGACGATTTACTATAAAATTTAAGAAGGTTAAGTTTTCTTTTCGCGATTTATCAGACGATAAGTATAATCTATATAAATATATACAAATAAAAATACGATATATAAAAGTTATAGGTATATTAAACCATTATAATAATAATTAATATAACGTTATAATCGATATTCAATTTACGTTAAACTTGGGTATTTGATGTTACCTACCGTTTTTACATCGTTAGCAAATTATAAAGAAATATTTGGTTAAAGTTAAAAAGTGAAAAACTATGTTATTAATATTAGTACTACGGCGTTATTTTAACCACTAGCCTCCTTCGAAAGATATACACGAAATTTACAATTCGCGGTATTTTCGTAAGGACGAGTATTAATCTTGTAAAAGTGAATACCAATTCCGTAAGCCCGAGAATAAGAGGTACGAAAAACGCTCTTCGTAGGAATATAATCGTAAGTGATATGATTATCGCCCTCGCAAGTATGCCAACTAAAACCGTAGCTGGGATAAGAGAAAACATGATTTTAATAAGCGAAAATGCAACGGAAACCGTCCTCGCGATAATCGAAATCGCGATCAAAATCGTAAGTATGAGGTTAACAATGTATAGTTTAATTCAAGCGATGCTAACCATTTAAATGAGGATTATTTTGATTACGTACGAATGCCTTTACAAGTAAGTTCATATTACTTAAGTAGTAAGGTGGATTATATGATAAAACCTGACCTTACCTTTATGCGTCCTAGTCGATGAATTTATATGTATTATAGCGAAAATTATGGCTTTCTTGATACTTTATTTAAACATTTAAAGGCTTATACACGGAAAATAGGCTTTTTTCAGACGATTTAAGAAGATATATACGATAGATAAACGGTATATAACTTGAAAATGACTTAAATCATATCGTAAATGATACGAAAAACCTTAATATTATTATATCTAAGCTCAACAAGGAAGTGGTATTTGTTATAGGTAATTATTGTTACCTATAAATTTCCGTACGCGTAAACCTTATAAGTAAAAATCATACGTTTTCTTTCGATGAGTATTGGTAAAAACCTTGTATTAAATTTTAGCCAAATATAAACTTTCATAATTATGTTACGGTAAATATAACTATAACTGGACGCAGAACAATTAATGAAGAAATAGGTTCTTTTATCTGCTTTATCATTACAGCGCGTTGAACCTTTTTTATTTTTAAGTATAAATTTAACAGTATTCCTACCTTATTATAAGATATAGTTAAAACTTGGACTATCAATTGCCTAGATGTTGACGCTTTATTAACAAACCACTAAATAAATCCTCGTGGCATTGATATATTAATATCGGGGAACGTAGTTCGTTTTTAAAACAGCCACTTCGAAATTCCTTTTTTAATTTATAGAGTTACTATATAAATTATTATTCACAGTTACTTTTAACTATAAAGTTGTTATTTAACTTGGATAAACGATATATGTTGTAGTTAAATACATTAACCCTTTTAAAGGCAAATCTTTCATATTTATAGCCTAATATTTATATTTTTTCAATACTTCAATCGACTTTACTACTTCTTATGTAATATAACTTTACAATTTTACTGCCGAGGTAGTACACCTTATTAAGCATATACGATTAGGAACTATTACGGAATACAAATACAATATTTACTTTTAGGTGGATTGGACTAAATTTATGCAAACCCTTATATAGGTTATAAGTGTTAATAATATATCTTTTATAATAATATAACTTATTGAAATAGCCGTTAGTAAATATTAAGGTTTTTTTTTACTCTGATTAAAATTTTGAATAAATTCACCCCTATTCTGGTAATAAGTATTAAATTTAAGTTGGATTTTCCAACTATCTGTACTATTATCGCGCCAACGACCACGCCTTTTTTCACTATAACTTTTGGTAAGCCTTACTTAACCACCATTTTTTTAAAACGTAATAACGTATTTGATTTAAAAATCTGGGGTCTTAAAGCGGTAAATCTCGTTAATGAAAAAGCGGATTTTGTCGAACCTCGTAATAAACTACGTTACCAAAATGCCTTATTAGGTATAACAACACCTAAAATATACATATAGTAAAAAACATATATGGTACTTATATTAACGCGACTAATCCGATATCATTCGTTTAATTATAATGAATTTACGAACGATATTTAGCCGTTTAAAAAGATATTGGTTTGATTGAAATGCCTGTAAATTAAATAATAAAGGTTTTACTAATTAATGGCTAACAATATATTAAGCTTAACCGTTATTTTTAACTTATATATAAACGAAATGAAAAGCTTTTCTATTAATAATTTGAAACTTTGTATAAATAGTAACGTATAAAATTCTCCAACAATATTTCACTATTCGTATTACCAGTATTCGTAGTGTAAAAAACTATGTAAAGCGTGGATAAAGGACAACTGGTGGTATACTTACGAACATTTAATAAATGTGCCTCTTTATACTCCTATTTATTGCCTTTATAAAAGGATGGTATTAAATTTATTCGCGGTAAAAAATGGATTACTTTTGTAAACATTACTAATTTTTTGTTTTTACTTTTTGGTATATTTAGGTTTCCGGGACCTATTTACCTTCGTTAACTACAGCGGACTCGAACGAAGTAAAGTTACTTATATAGGTTTTTGCAATCTATCATTTTACACCTAAGGTTTTATAAATCTAATATTAAAAGAATTTAGACCTTTTTATCGTATATTTATTGCCCATATTGTTATTTTTTCTAATACGCTCGAAAAATACCTCATCCATTTGAAACAATTATTCAAACTTTTTACTAGTAAAGGTATCGTGTTATCTCCAGATAAATCTTATATTAGATTTTTACTAGTAAAGCTTTTGTGATTTTATATAAACGCTTTTGGACGTTTGACTATTAAGAAAAGAATTTAAGGTTTTCGAAATCTTTTCTTTTTTCGTAATTTAAAAACACTTAAGATATACCTAAAGGTAATAGGGTTTTTAAAATTAATGATACTCTATTACGCCTAATTGTCAAGTCGATTTTAAAACCTGAAAAAATATTTATTAACATGAGAGAAAAGAACAAGAATAATTTAAAGTCGGTATTCGATGAAAGAGATTATATTATACGTAATTTACTCTTATTTATCCTACTCTTAAACAATTCTCGTTTTTTTAAACCTATATATACCTATTTATATGAATAGCTTAAGTTATATTACCTAGATTCAATACGTAAACTTTTTTTTAAAAATCAACAGAAGTTTAAAAACCGGATTCAGTCTTATTTTTTTTATCTTAAAAGTGTTATTTTTAACAATGGGGTTAATCTATTCCAATAACTACTATCTAAATAATAATGTTTTCTAATCTTCGTTTTATTCTAGTTAAAATTAACTATAATTCCTTAAAATATAAGGTTACCTATTTTATATAGGTATATAAACGCTTACATATAACTTTGGTCAACAACCTCTTTATAACTATCATTTTTACCTATTGTAAAGTTACTCGAAGTATTATAAATGAAACTTCGTTGAATATAATATTTACGAATAAGGTAAATCGACGATTAGTTAACGCGTTAATTTACTTTTATTTATACTCTTTAAATGTGGTTTATTTGCGGGAATACCTTAATTTGATACCAGATGCACTTGATAACTTACCTTTTAACGAGGACCAACAACTTTATAAAACTAATATACTGGTATTAGATTATATTTTTAATAACTTGGTGATGGTAGATTATGAGATAATATACTTCATTAAGACATAAATACCCGATGATATACGACTTCGTTTTTGGACCGATTATTGTAAGGATGCTGTTTAGCGGGGAATTTTGCAAGATTTCGTAAGCAATAAAAACGATAAGGATATACCGCTTAAAGCTTTTAAACTTGGATACTTATTCCAATTAGTTAATCACTTGTTATACAATTGTAATACAATTGAATGTAGAAGATTTGTGGTTTTTAAAACATTTGTATAGGAATTTCTCGCCGAGATATACGATAAAAAACACAATTTTAGACCTAAAAAATAATGGTAACATTGAACGAAATACATTTTCGTTGGAAATGTAAGCTTGCGAAAGTATACGTTAGAAATTATATATATTGCGGAAATTACGTAATAATAAACAAAAACCACTAGCTCGTCTTAAACCTATTTAAATACCTAAGGAACTAATATATATAATTTGCATAGATTTTGTGATCTTGTTACTAATAATGCCTTTTAAAGGTATATTTTGGATGTTATCTGGCAAAGAATCTTTCGATATCGTAAAACGTATTATATTCAAAACTTACAAACGAAAATTCTTAATCCAGGGCTATACAACATATATAGAAGAAGATTGTGTAGCTATTTTGATTTAATAATTTTTGTTATACGTTTAGTTTTGTCTACGACAAAATATCTTAAACAAAAATGTTTAGTTTATATTCAATTTTTCTTGGAAAAGTTTGTAAAAAGGATTTGGAATACGTTTGATAATGACTATAACATATTATTTATAAACGGATAGTTTAGCAAAGAAAAAGTAGGAGTTGATTAAATTGACTTTACGTTACTTCATCGCCGAATATTTTAGGTAATATTAGGTTAATATTATGCTAGCCTTATAATAAAATTTTAATAATGCTTATTTGAGTACCTTAAAATTTAGTCCCTACGAGTATTTATTTAGATTTAATCTTACAACACTAGTGGATATTTCAATAACAATTATACCTCATCGATAAGGAAAAATTCGTTTCATACAACAATATTTACGACGAAATATTCAATTAATAATGGATAATATTACTATTTAGATAAAAATTCGATACAATTAAAACTATTATTGGTATAAATTTGTTATAAACGACAAGGTGTGGTTGAAGCTGGAAAAAGCCTATAAACCCTTTTACAAGAAGTGAAAATTGTTATCACCACGTATAAGGCTATATAAGTTTGTAAAAAAAGTTAATAATTTGGCTTTTACCCTAAACTTTTTACCAAACTTACGAATTAACCCAACAGTTAACATTACCTATTTGTTACCCTATTGGGATCTAGTAAACGACCCATTTAATAAAATTAAGCTACCATTTAAACTAGTTAAATACGAGGACGACAAATTAGATGTTTAAACCTAGGAAGTGGAACGTATATTGGCTAAATAATTGGATCGACGCCGTCGCAAAGGAGATCAAGTTTACTATCATTTTAGATGAAAAGGTCTTACGGATCGTAACAATGAATGAGAACCGGTATTGAAATTGAATTGCCCGGAATTAATTGAGGCCTTTGAAAGTAATAATGGGAAATAATGGAAACAATGGGAATATGAAATAATACGGATATTATTGTTTCTTTTTACCCCGGAATTTTTTGGTTACGAAGTGTGGTACTTGAATTACTTGGAACTGTCTCGTGCCTTCTCACGAGACTGCCTACTCATGATTCATTCTTCTCATAAGCACGGTATTTATTATTATCATGCTCTAGTAGATTACTACCTTTAGCTTAGTCTTTACCTTCAAATATTGACCGGAATACTACCATAAGTTCGAACGTACACCCAGCACATCATTTTCGTATTAATTTACGTCTTTAATTTGGTTTTAACCCCCTTCTAAATTATTTTCTATATATCAATAAGTCAATTATTCCAAAACTTACTGATGTCTTAAAAGAAGCGGATTCTGCGACTGAACTCGTCGTCAGAATCCGAGGATAAAATTAATTAATCAATGAAACTAATCAAATACTCTTTGATAAAATTTTATAAACATCTTTACAACAAAGTAATTTTTATAATACTTAATGAAAAGGGTTTCCAAGGCATCAATTTCCCGTATTTATTTATAATTGTTTGCTATGTTAATTATTTAGCTGTAAATCAACGACAATTAAAGTAAGGATAGGAATTTAACGATTTAAAAACAATATAACGTAGCTATTTTTCACTACATAACGATTATTCATATATTATCAATGTATTTATATGCTTATTTCTTAAAGACTCTTGGTATTTTCTAAAAAACTTGATCAATAAACTTATGGTTTAGAACAAAATTAATGGTTTTATAATTAAGAGTGGAATAATATAAAAAGGAAGGTTATAATTTGTTTACCGCTTGAGTTGTTATTTATTATTTCAGGCTCTTAGATTTAACTGTCTATAATTTTCTATTTACGGCAATAATAATGAAGAATTAGTCGTTTACCAGCTTTAAGAGTATTATTAAGCTAATAATAGCTTCTTGATAATTAATTTCAATACTTTTGGCGATCTATTTCAACGCTTTCTTCGAAAGAAAATAATAATTGAAGCTCCTTAGTATTATTAATATCAATTCTGTTGCAACTTCTAAACGGCTTTGGAAACTTCTGCAATCCAAAAATAATCGTTACTTACTACCATCACAACTAACGACTTTGGTAAAGTTTTTTCTCAAAGATCTTTCCTCTATCTTACAATTACATAAAGCGTAACCAGAAAGTATTTTTTATTAACCTAACTAATCTACTCCTAACCTAATAAATACTATTTAGTATTGTAGTTTTTTAGAATTTATAACATTGTCGATTCAAAATGAGATCTAAGTAAAAGTAGTATTATAAAGCTCAAGTAGTGAATTTTGTATCTTTTAAGTTTGTCAAACTAATAGCTGGTTTTCATACTACTTTATATGATCAATTGTTTGGCTCATACCCTAAATTGAATTAGATACTCTTCTTCAATTGACTTTCATTCATTATAGAGAACTTTGACTGTACTTCACTTAAACATTATTCCAATAGTAGGTATATTTTCTATTCAAATATAGGAAATACTTTCGGTTTTAGTGTTGTTCATTGTCAAACTTTTTGTAATTCATCTAGCGATTTTCTTATCAATATATAAGGAGAAATACTAAAAAACAGTCGAAACAAAACTAAAGATAAATAATAAAGAATAGAAAATATATATGTTCAATAAAGTTGTAGTTAATTTGATATATAAACCTTTCTATTACGCGTAAATAAAGTAATTTCTTTAAACCTCTTTACTTAAAAACCCTCAAACAAAGACATATGAAGTAAATTTAAACATATTATTAGTTATAAAATACGTTTTTACATGCGTTTCAAAGGTCCTCCTTTCAATATTTCAATAAGTAAAACTTTGAACCATTCAAATGTAAATTCTATAAATTATAAAAATTATTGAAAACATAGCAATTTGTTGGGGAATTGAATACCGATGTAAGAGAATATTTAATACGCGTGTGAGAAATGACAACCGTGTAAAGTAATTGTTACTAACGCGGCTTGAAGAATTGATCTCGGCGTAATCAAACTTTTAGTTGAACAAGATTGTTAAGATCGTTAAGATAGTTACCAAAGTCATTAAAGTAGTAACGATACATGTGGTCAATTACTTAAAACCCTTAAATTTATTACAATATATTTATATCAAATGTTAAAAGAAAAGGTATACCGATATGCAAGATATTACTACAAATCCTAATAAAGTATTTCATCCATTAGGCTAAGTCATTCCAAACTACTTTTATTATAGATATTTTATAAAACGTAAATTAATAGTTGAAAGCATTAACGATTATTAAAACAACTATCGCAACCTACCTCTTAAATTAATAAATGTAACTAATATTAATTTATTCTTCTCAATATATTCATAGTCAAACCTCATTTTTGATAATGCTGCTACTAAAATTTCATATGATCCCTTAATATTGCCGCAAAATTCTCTTAATGACTCTCATCTTAGCCAATGCTAAAGGGGCCAAATCGATACCGCGTACCCCTGGCGCGCTTATATATAATACCAGAACTTTACAAAACCAGTAAAGGCTATAGAAAGAGCGTTGGACAACTCAACTTCCCTCAATGGGAAAGGGCTTAATTATATACTGACCCTAACGCTTTAGTATAAAAAGAAAATAATTGTGGTTCACTATTAAAAAATCTTAAGTTTTTTAAACCACCAAGTTATAAAGTTACCAAAGTTGAAAAATAGCTCAGTCTCTTTTAATATTAGTATTACTTCTACAAATAGTACATTGCAAACAGTTAAGTACCATAATCTTTCAACTTTAAATAATAACTTTAACGATGAATAACTTATGACCTACCCTTTTACATTAGTTTTTCCCCTTATACTACTTGAGTTTTTCACTTTGATGATTGACCGTTATAGTAGCCATTGAAAAAAATAAGATTGACACTGTTACTAAACCTGTTAAGAAGAAAGAAATCAAAAGCTTAGGATTTAAGTTCATCAGGTATTTTGACAACAATTTATAGTAAACAAAAGTCTACGAAGACTTTAATCTAAATTCTTTTATTAATTACATTGACTACTTCATTGTCGACCTAAACTTCATTTGAATTAATCAAAAACTCATTGCTTTCGACAACTTTTATAAATAGTTTAACGATTGAATTTTAAGTCTATAAAATACGGTAAACCGGTAAGTAAAGCTAAGGTTTAAAACCAAATTACATGATCATGGGGTTAATCACACCGTAAGGGAAGGAATGGAGATTTGGCCTATATATTATATGAATACATTATGAATCAGGACCTTTAATGAACACGTAAAAATAAGGATAAAGGTATCGCTAGCAATAGCATTACTTAACATTCTCACATGCGTTTTAAAAGCCTTAATTAAACCTGCATAAGTTGTTCAAACCCTTTTTACAAAAGAACCACCATGCGTTAACGCCGTTATAATAATAGGTAATTAATTGATATATAAATGGCAAATCCTTAAGTTAACTAATCTATTGAATATAAACCCTTCCAGAAAGCTTCTTAACATCAATAGGATTATTACCAAATCGACTTCAATCCTTAAAATCCCTAGCACATATAATTATAATAGGTTCGTTTAAAGAATTAGCTATAATAAAGGTGTGGCTTTATATATGACTCTATTATAGGTACAACTACTAGTTTTTCCCTCAAAGATTTAGCTAAAGGTACCGGTTTTGCCTATAAAACCATCTTTAACATCACCAGTCGAAATATCTAAAGGGTTTATACAACTATTATATTACTTTTTTCCCAATGAATATTCTTATAATAGATGTGAATTACGTTACCATTACAACTTTCATAAAAATTTGTAATAATAGAGGAAATATAACAATGAACAGTATAATTTTTTCAATATAAAATTTATATTATTCTTTAATATTTGGTTTTAGATAAGAATTAAGTTGCAAAGTTTCCACTTGTTATTTCCTAGTAGTTTTCCCAATTAAAACTAAAAATTACTATATATGGTATTTGAAGAATTACTTGTTGTTTCAAGAGATTTACAATAATTTTAAATTTCAATTCCAAAAAATAACGATTTCTAACAATACTATACATATTAAAATATTATCAAGTTGTTTTATATATTGAAATACAAAAAAAATTAGATATCTAGATAAATATTTTTATTAGATATTCAACTAGCGAATACTTTTCCAATAAATAATAGAGAATGTGGAATCTTGCGAAGCCATATTATACTAGTAATTCCTCCAGGTTTTCTTGGGTCATAAAGAGTTTTAATACGCTCCATAGTGTTTTAACTATACTTGGAAATGTGGTTTTCATTAATTGCGATACTCTATTGTAACTATAATGGTACGCGTACGAAGTTAGACTGGTATATATATTTAAGCTTACGAATTTAGCTACAACAAAATTCCCACTTACTCTTACTGTATCAATTGCAAGAATGGTTGGCCTGGGTAATATATTAAATAAAAGTTATTAACTAGGAACCTTGAATGGTAATGTACGTAAGAAGGAAAATATTTCACTTAACGATTTTTCAGTTAGCTAAGCAAGTTTCCTAAAACGTAAACAAGTATTTGATTTACAAAAAATAAGGTTTCTGGTTAATACGTTATATTGTTGCCTAATATTTATCGATTTAAGGGATATATTATATATAATTTGATTTCGTTTTCAATTTGAAATATTTTCTATGTATTGTAAACTTTTAAATTTCACAACTATAAAAAGAGTAAAATAAATACAATGCTATCAGCTGGTATAATGATATTGGTACTGATTTGAAAGCTATATCTTAACTTGCTGGGTATGTTTTATTATACCACTTGATAGGTGAATACCTTTATAATTGTTATAACAATAAAGATTTTAGTCCTTTATACATATGTAATATTTGCAATCGTTAAATAAAGCAAATCTTTCAAGGTATTATACCTGATATTATATTATTCTAGTAGTTAATTAAAGGTTATTTGTAGTATGTTATATTAAGAAGCGAAACTGTAATTATTACCGCATTTCATTATACAAAT
Organism: Anisogramma anomala; assembly: GCA_038502455.1. NCBI lineage: Eukaryota > Fungi > Ascomycota > Sordariomycetes > Diaporthales > Gnomoniaceae > Anisogramma > Anisogramma anomala. Next base: position 23,441,828 of record JASMMZ010000001.1, on the reverse strand, counting down.
CAAGGTAAATTAAAGTTTGATTTGGATTTGAAAAATAATTTTTAAAACTTGGATTGACTAGTATAGTTCTAATAATTAAAGTGATTTTTTTACATTTTAGAATCTCTTACCCATTTCCTTTTGCTTAAATATATAAATAATTTCTTCGTTAATAGTGATGTTTAAATTGAGAATTTTTTTCAAGGTAATGGTTGAAGATTCACATATACTTTGAAATAAGGATTTTTTTGATTTAATCTTTAAATTCAAAAGGCAACGGTATTAAATTTGATGGATTTGAAATTTCGTCAACTATTGACGGTTGAATTACGCAGAGATAAACAAGTTCTACAAAATCCTTAATGTAGCCAATTATAAAGACAAATATTTACTAGTGTTCTGGGTAATTAAACGGTTTTTCTATGAATGTTAAATATAATTTTAAATCATTCGTAAGTTTAAATTCACGTTGTAAAAATATGATTATAGGATTCAGGTTTTTTTCAACGTGTTTTAATAAAACTGTGAACTTATACATCATCCAGTCGATTCCACAATAGTATTTTATGGTATTAAATTTCGTAAAACTATTACAGAGAAAACTACATAGGAGGCGTTATATTTTTTGTGGATTGATATATATCTATGACCTTTTGACGTATAAGTTCACAATACTAGTATTCATTTTACCGTTATATAGTTTTAAACTAATATCAAGTTAATAGGAACTTAATTTGAATAATTTCTTATTAAGGTTTACTAGGATATTAGTTAGATCGAAAGACTATACCTACTTTACGAAAGACTTACGATGCCTTTACGTTGAATATTATCAATTTTATAAATTTCGAGCCAAGATTATAGTTAGTAGTAAAAAGCCTTAACGATATTATTAGCCCTAATGGTTTTATACTAAGTTTATAAGTATTTGAAGTGTATTTACATATAACGACTAAAATTTCAGTAAGGTCTCTGCTTATTTATATGAACATAAAGAGTAGAAGACTAATCGTAAAGATTAGTGCTTGTATTGAAGATAGTAAAATAGAAGGAGAAGAAGATACATCCGGAAATTACATTTCATAGGTAAGAGCTTATAACCTTTCATTCGGATAGTAGTACCCTATTATAAATTTTGCCAATCTCTCTTCTAGGTAATGATACTTCACTGTACACTTTACTTATTCCACTTCAAGGCACTTACACGTTATTATACACTCTGTAAAAGTGTACCCTGCAAAGTTACACGTTATTGTGCACTTTTGTAAGGATGCAATTGGTAGCGTATCCGATTACTAACTATAAAAAGATCTGGTAATATTTATACAGGTAATATTTTATTTTTTCAATACGCTCTGTATTCGAAATTGAATAATAACAGTTTCGTTTTAGTGTAATTGATATCCGTGGTTTATTAATGATAATGTAGATGTAGTATAATTTATATCTGTAGTTGAATAATAATAGTTTAGTTACTATATAAATTATAAAGGTTTGTATTGGCAATTTTAATCGAAATAGTGATTATAATAAAATCCTAATTAATTTAGGTAATTGATAACAGTATAGTCATTAATAACGGTATAGTTATCAATTCTTATATGAGTATAATTGTAAAGGTGTTGTAAAGATATAATTGCGAAGGAGTAATTGTCAGTATTACATGTTTTAGGGTTAGTATAAAAAGATGTATTATTATCGGTTTAAGTAAAACTTCTTTCTCTTTCCTTATTTTAACAATGAGCCCTCCCTTATAACATAAGTCCTAATTAGTTAACTGTTGTATATACATATAAACCAATATCCTAATCAATTATTTAAACTGCTACTATAGATAGGTTACTTGAGCAACCCTTTATACTACCTGTTTTTACAAATAAATACCGCGTAAAAACAAGGGCATAAAACGTCATTTAACGCGTATGCGTAAAATAGAAAAGGCAGCCGTTATTACCGCCCGCCGCGCCGCCATTACCGCTACCCCAAAACCTACATTCTTTAGCTCGATATCGTTTATACCTACCTTTATTTTCGGCTCGATCGTTACCGCCGCCGCAGCTAATGCTTCTACGTTCTCTCCCCTCTTTCCCTACTTACTTCCTAGCCCCAACCCTTAAGGGGAAAATTAGGGGATTCCTAAAGTTATAAACCTTACTTTTTTGCTACGTGTAAAAACAATATTACCCATAACGGTTACCTCTTTTCGCTGCTGAAAATGTAGCTCAGCAAAGTTATAACGCCATTCGTATTACTAATTCCCTGCTCTATATGTGTTATTTCAATGTGTTTGTAACCGAGGTCGAAATGGCTGACCTAATACACTACCTAGAGTTGCGGCTCGCTAATATGCAATATGAAGCCTTTCTAACGCATAAAGTACTAAAATAACGCACTTGAGTCCGTAAACCTAGACCGTTAATAAATATGCTTTACGTACCGTATATCGCATCCGTAACCGAGAGTAAGTCTATTAACGATTACTACTAAATCGGGGATCAATTGGCCCACTATTACCGCTGCAAATTAATTAATAATAAATACATTCCCATTCCAATAGTCTTCAAGCTGTAAGCTGAGGCCTTTCTATACGCTTGCTGTCTTTACGGTAGGTTTATTTTAAACCCATAATCATAGCCGCAACTAACTATTTCCCACTATTTCAACCCATTATTTTGGGCGTTCCCTAAAACAACTATTTTTATAATAGCTAAAATAAGCTAATATAAGTCAGTAATAAACGTTAACCAGCGGTCACAAAAGATACTACAACCGCTATTACCGCCTAAAAGATGGGCCTACGTATATATTACGTAAGCGAATTCGACGAAGTTATTATATGTTGCCGTAAAAGGTTTAAAACGCTCTCGCGCTCCTACCTAAAGGTATATAGCCTAAGGCACATAGCACCTTTTCTGGCGGCGTCGGTATCAGCGTCAATAGAGATGATAATGACAGCGTTAGCAGTCATAGAAGCGGCAAAGGAGGCGATGAGAAGGAGGATAATGAAAAGAATGATAGTGTACCACCCTTCTCCTCCCTCTTTGGCAACGAATAGCTGCTCATTTTGATTATATCAGTTTACCCAACTATAGTACAATTAGCTACATTGTAATCAAATTGATTTTCAAAAAATTCGTAACGTAAGTAATGATGTTGAAGGATAAGAAGTGAAAAATTTATTTAGGAAAATCGTAAATGATATAATAAAAGTAACAATATATTATAAGCAGTAAAAATAGTACATCAAAATAACGATAAAGTCTAAAAAACGGTACGAATAAAGGATCCTAATAATAAAAAAATGCCAATAGTAAGGTAAATAATGGATCTGATTAACAATAAAATGCTGGTAATAATATAAATGTGTAAAAAAAATGAAAGTATTAAATATAAGGGGGAAATGTTTCGTTAAAGCGAAGTCATAAACCCTTTTTAATAACGCCAACAAAAAGTATAATTGTTCATACAAACGTTTTTGATACTCTATTTGAGGCGCTCTTAGTTATTACATTCGATAGATTCAACTATGCATTAATCTATCTTATCTCTTCAATATCGTAGCGCTTATAAGATTTTCGTAAGGCTATAATATCAATTATAAGGCGTTTCTCGTTCGTCATACCGAATTTAATAAGATATTTGTAAAGGGAAAAATAATTAGTACAAATTATTGAAAGGGGGGGTTGTGAACTAAGGTTGGAAATAATTATCTAGACAGTTATTGGCATAATAATTCCGGTGTCGAATCTTTTAATTATACCGTAAAGTTCTGAGGCTAAAACGCTTCAAGTAACCCGTTCAAATTTAGTAGATCCCCAATAAAGAATATTTGTATGAAGATGAAATATGTTTTAAATTGGTATTTTGTTACCAAAAATAAAAATGAATCTTATTTGCAAATTACAGTTTAAAAATTTCACTTAAAAGCTATTAATAAAAACTAAAAGTTTGTTAATACGCATATCGAACGGTACAAATCGCAGGCCGCGCTTCGAATTATTTATCTACCATGCGAAACGCTTTTTAAACACTTTATATACGTTATTCAAAGGGTTGGTTTAATATTATACAGAGACTGAAAGGTTAAACGCCGCCTTTGGCTATACTATTAATACGACTCAGTCTCCATATATATGTTAAGACTTGTATTCATTTACTCGTTTTTTACTAGTAAAATTAACAATGGCAACTTTATTCAATTACTCCTTTCAAACAAGTTTCAAAATATCGGTTTAAAAAGTGATTATTATACTGTAAAAATCGATTACATGGTCCTCCGCCAGGTATACTTTGAGTCTCGCTTTTAGGCTAGCCTTTACAAGCTTCTCTTCTTTTGCAACAGAAAACGATGCATTATATAACGTTGGTATATCGTCTGTTTGCATACTAATAAGTATAAACCCTTTAAAACGTGATGTTAAAACTAAGAGTCAAAGGTCGAAGGTTGAGTTAACTATTTCGAGCCGCTTTTTTCAATTCTTTTAATAGATATTATATTAGTACACTCTAATCTTAATAAGTTCATAAAACGGTTTTTAAATACGTATAATCTTTTTGAGTAAATAATGTTTTCGGATCTCTGTAGGTATATAAGCGTAAATACGATATTCAAATTGCATTTCCAATTACGTATAAGTTTATATAATATTACAAAACTCGACATCAAAGTTGTAAGTCGTACATAAAGAGGTAATGAGAGCCAAAATCAAACGATAGCTTACCCTTTACAAAGTAGGCGATTAGGTTATAATATTTTTCTTATCGGTATTATAGTACCCCTTAATTATAAAGCAGTCTTTTTTAAAGAATCATAATAGTCTTATTCTTTACCTCATAAATCAAAAGTATAGAAAAAATGCTGTAAACGCCATAAATTATGGGTTTAAACACTTTAAAACGAAAAAAGCTCTACTCGATCAAAGTATAGATTTCCGTTGAAATGAACTATTGAAACGCGGTACCTAAAGCAATAATAATATCTTTTCAACGAAGATTTAAAATGAATTTACGGTTTGCTTTTATTAACGTAATAAAGGAATCTGTAACAAAGTTTTTTAATCGTCGTTTATTCTTAGAGTTAAATGGGCGTCCTTAGCGACGTGGTATTACTTCTATTAGTATAGGCGGACTGGTTTAGTAGGGTAGTAAAGGTTGTAAAAAGTTATCTGAGAGGTATATAAGTTTTAGAGGCGGTTTAAATTCGTTATTTTAGAAGTAATTTAGTGGGTATTACTTTTCGAATTGTACTTTTAGGCTGCCATTATTTAACTTTTCCTTCCTATATTTTCGTATTATCATTTAGTCAAATTAATTAGTGCTATTTGGTAAATTTGTATTTATATAGCCTTTAAACCTATTAATCTTCTGAAAGCCGGTTTATCTATCCTTCGTTCTTTAAACTAGAACCCTATATTACAATAGTAAGTTTAAGAAGATAGTTTCATGCAAGCTATTCCTTATGGTTATTAATTTCAAAATATCAGTTTTTGTACTTAGAGAATGCAATATTACTATAGCTTTTGCTACAGAATTTTCTCTTTATATTATAATAAGCAACGGCATTAAATCGATATGAAATTTAGGGGAAACACCGAGAACAAAGAGTATTAAAATAAACTCACTTAGGCTGGAAGGATTATTTACAGCACTAATAACCGTTTACAAAATTTATTCTTTAAAACTAGTACTTTTTAGTTTGTTAAGTAATATTATATATACTATTATATTCAGTTTATAGTACTGTTTACACTTTCCAATACCTTAATGTACTTTTACCGGTATCTATTTACATTTACTATAGGTAATATCAACCTTCATATGCCATTTAATCGAATTAAAGACTATACCGGAATCTTAAATAATCCAACTTAAAGATCATAAGTAAACATTTAACCAACAATTGACCAAGTATTGTAATATTCCGTAGCGAAAACGCTTCGCGTAAATTTCGCGGCCTAAAATAATATAGTTACGTCGATAGTATATAGTATTAAGTAACCGTTAACATATATTATATCTACAACAATCTCGTTATTGAAACTTACATCGTCTTAAAGGCGGAATTTAAACCGCCAAAGGGTTTACAAGTATAATTAGTATTCGTAACAAAACTATTCGATAGCTTTCAGCGCTCCTTTTCCCACATTTATATGCTCAGCAATATAAAGCAACCGTAAAAAGAGTTCAATGGCTAGGTATCCAAACCAGCAATATAATATCTTCAGTTCCGACTACGTTAGGTAGACGTATTTAATTATACGCGGTTTAAGGAAAAACTACAAATACCTAAACTTAAACCGAAATAGCATAGATATATTATCCAACACGAACAAATAAGTTAGTTATATTCCGAACTTTAATTCCAAATTTGGTTTTATTAGATAATAATAACAATAATAATGTTTTAGAAACCATTATGTAAAACTTAACCGATCTGAATCGTGTATTTATAATAACGGTTCCAAGTAAACACGCTTTACGTTTGTTGAATAGGACTTTTCGGTATTTTCTTATCCGGTTGTTAAAATTTCGGAAATTTCACCGCGAATGCATCGAATTATCGCTTTCTGGCGGTTGATATTTCAACTACGTCGGTATCCGGCATAATATTCTGAAAATAGTCGTCGTACCTATCAAAAGAAACATAAATTACAACGCAATATATGCGTTTAACACTCTGTTTCCGTAATCTAAACCTACTATACGTAGAAATAAGTATCCTATAAGCCTATAAAAATTCGTTAATTGGTTTTCTTATATTGGGCTATTAATTATATCTTATTTTCTTCGAAGTCTTTCTTTTCAATGGTATACTCATAAGGATCAACGTTAAATTTATTGTTTATGCCTTCACGGTCAGCTTCTTATACTACAAAATTTACTTCCGTTTCGTCCTTAAATAGGTAATCTGTCTAAAATTAGCGATTGATCCAGATTTTTCTATATATCTAGTCATTATTCGACTAATAGCTGACTTTACCGTATATAATATAACGTTTCTAAAAACCTATAAAGCTTTGTATACTTTTCCATATATATTATTATGCACGCAATAAGTTTCATACTTAACATATAGTCGTCCTCATTAATAGTTGTTTTATCCTAGATTTCCGGAGCTTTCTTTTTAGTATCTTTCGTTCCAGTAACCGTATTTAGAACGTTTATTCTTTTTCGGGTACATTTTAAATGGTCGGTCTAAAACGTAGTGGTGTTGGAATAGCAGTCAAATGCAGTACAAGCTAGTCAACTTTACTTGCAGTAAAGTTGATTGTACTGACTGTAAAACTGGCTGCAGTTTGTGAGACTGTACTGCAAGTGCAATGCAGTAGGTGCCCACTTCAAAGTGGGGCATAAGCCCAAGTGTTTGACCATACAAATTAGTGTGCAGACCGGCTAGCGGTCTGCCAAACTTAGAACTTACAGAAACAATATCAACGCAGCACCAGTTACTTCGACCACAGTGATTCGAATAGACTACGTTACAACAATAAAGGCCTACCAATACTAATAAGTGCTTATTAGGTTAAGCACAGATTAGCTAAGTAGAAGAAAAAGCTGTTTTCCGGTTACGCTTTGTCCTTTTTAGGCAAATTAAAGGAAAGGTTTTTGCGAAGGCCCCTATACGCTGTGCAGTTATTCGCGGCAGAAAGTAGGGAAGACTTATAGGCTGTGTAGTTGTTCGCGGCAGTCTATAAGTAAGCAACGGCATCGCTACGTTAAAACACCAAGAAATCTTTATTAATCTTTCTTAAGAAGCGTTGAAATCAACCGCTAAAAATCTTAAAGATCACTAAACCGGCAAGTTGTTAAACGGCTAAGTTAATTATATTACGGCTACTACTGCAGGTATTACTACTGCAAATCGAAAAAACGACTAAGTCCTACGTCGTTTAACCTACACCAAATTTAACGGTAAACTTACGACCTACCACTCCATACCATTTTTTTCACTCTCTACACTTCATTAATCGTTAAATTCGCTGCTTTAAGCGAAAACACCAAATCACGCCAAGAAACTCACATCGTGCGATACAACACCAAGTCGCCAAGTTTCCACGTGACTTTACACCGAATCGCTAAGTTTTTACGCCCTTAGATTGCCAAGTCTACCATCAAGTCCTACATAAATTTTACACAAACTCAAACACCAAGATATTTACCGCAAACGCTTATTTCAAAGTTATCACTGACGTCGAACGAAAAAAAGCAATTAAAGATCTCGGTAACATTTTCGAAAAGCACTACGACAAGGAACTTTGATATATCCATACCACTAAAGACTTTACCAAAAAGCACCTAGTTAATGTAATCGGACGCTTCGTTTTCAACTTAAACCCCCAAAAATTTAGCTGTAAACCTATAGCCCTATTTATTTTTTAAGATTGGTTCCGCGACTAAATCCTAAATATGTGGAAAAGGCGAACCAGTAAGTAAAGATTAAATTAAAAATTAAACTATTTACTCGAGGAGTTAAACTCCTTACGAAAAAAAAAAAAGGAACGTAATCTGACTAACTTAATATACAAATACGCCAAGGATAAAAACCCTTAATAAACATTGGTTAAAGGTAAAGAGATTGCTGGCAATAATAACCCTTAACGCCTACATATACGTTTATAAGGATCTGCCTAAACCTAAATAAGAGAACGAGGGATTAGTTAATTTAAATTAAGCAAGCCCTTAAATCCACCGATTAATTAAGTAGAAACTTCAACGAACCCTTTAATACCAAAAGAATTATCTCTAAGTTTCCCGCGACGGAAACTTTTAAGCCTATTTCCCTAAGCTTTTTAATACGTTTAGTTTCAATAGCCAAATCAAAGAAGAAATAGCTTCACATACGAGCTTATTATAAACACAACTACTAGCATTTTCCCTCTTAACTCAACAAAAGGTAATTATCCTACCCACTAGTATTATTAATAGATTTAATCCTTTCTCCAACCAAATGAAAAAGGTCCCTACAACTAGTACATTACCTTTCCCCCTCAACACGTTTTCTTAAAAGATACGGATTTTATAGCAATTATTACTTTCATTAAGATTTGTGGAAAAAAAGAGAAATATAACGCTAAGCCGTACAGCCTCTTTAAAGTCAATTTACGCTAATTTTTGAAGATTTATCGCCAAATAGGAATTGAATTACTAGGATTTTACTTTCTATTTACTGATATCTTCATCGATTAAAACGAAGATTACTACCTCCAGTACCTGAAAAATTACTTTTTTTCCGCGAAATTTACGACGGTATAAAGGGTCACTTCTTACACGATATTAATTTTACCCAATATCAAACCAACTGGAATATTATCAAGTGGTTCTATATATTGGATTACAAAAAAAAATCCAAAAAAAAATCCCTTAATCAGATACTTAACAGCCTAATGTTTTGCTAACAAGTAATGAGAAATGTAAAATCTGGCGAAGGCACCTTTCGCCAACAGGTCCAATAAATAATTACGGGCTATAAAAAGTTCGAATACGCCCTATAGTACCCTAATACCACCTGTAAAGGGTTCTTTGGCCAACTACATTCCTCGTTAGCGATCGTAACTATTCGAATTTCCGGCTCGACTAATATACACCCCTAATTTCCTAAATTTAATAACGATAAAAAAAAACCCCAATTAGTATTACATTAATTAAAGGTACGAAAGGTCTAGCTAGTATGGTCAACAAAAGGTTTAGACCTTTACTAACAGAAAAGGATATTCGTTCTTTTTTAGTTTTTTTAAGTTAGCTAAATAAGTTTACCTTCAAAGCTAAAATTATTGGATTTATAGTAAATAATACTATCAGTTAATACATTACATTATTGCCAAACGTAAAGCAAAGCAGGTAATATACCATACGTAATACCTCTTTACCTTTAAATAGGATTACATCGAACGAATTATGTAATTTGAAGGAAATAAAGATAAAAAGAAAAAAGAAAAATCAAAAACCATCGGCTGACACGAAAATACTAGTACTAACACTGGTATTGACTCAATAGAAACGCAACGACTATCCGATTACGCCTTCCTATACCGCCTTACAAACAAAAACCCTTACCATTTTCACGATGATAAAAACCCTAGCCCTATATACCTTTTCACTATTCGAAACCGTTATGCGAAGCAAGTCTTTTAAAGATAAGCAAGTCTTTTAAAGGATTATGCCGAGTACAGGGGCCGCACGGTACTTAATAAGAGATTATTCGTAATACATCTTGTTAAGAACGGATAATAATACTATTAGGGACATTAACCACATAGATACTAGTAAAGTTAAGATTAGCTTTAGTCTTGGAGAAAAGTTATCTTTACTAAGATCGATAATGGTTAAGACTGTTATTAGTCTTATTGTTTTTCATATTTTGAAATCCTTTACCCTATTCCTTCTTTATCTAAAAGATATAAAAAACCTCAACTTTAACGTTAATATCTAAACTAACGAATTAATACAAATTAAGGCGGGTAAAATATTTTTACTTGACCCTAAATAGAGGTATTTCTGATTTCATTTTCAAGGGTCTAAAGAAGTGGTATTAAACCTAACAGAAACGTAACTTCGTTAATTATATTATAGGTTTAACTATCAGACAACTAACAGGCTTTATAAGGTCTTAAAGGTAATTAGATACGAAAATATGGATTTACTAATACTAAAGGCAGTCAAATGCCTTTATTACTACTACCAAATACACTTTCAAACCCATTTAAAGTTTAAGTTTATATTGAAAAAAGTCTAAAGATTTAATTACAAAGTCTTTATAAACATGTTTTATTTAAACGGCAAGCTAATACTACACTTTATAAACTCTGCTACGGCTTTTTACGATGTCAAGTTCGTTAAGATCATTATGGAAAAAGAAATATAGGGGGTACTACATACTTTATGGATTAATACGTACCTTAGCCCACCAGACATGTTAGTTTACAATACCGGCACCATCTTTACTATAATGAAATTTTGAGTTAACTAAAATTAATCGAAATTTAATACAAGCAGATCCCCGTTCAAATTCAGTAAGATATTAATAAGATCGAAAGGGCATATACTTTCCTATAAAAGGCTTACGATATCCTTACACTGGAAATCGGAAGTTTTATAAGTTAATAGATACAGCTTTAAATAGCAGTGAAAGGTTTGAATAATATTATTAACCCTAACGAATTTATACTAACTTTACTGGTATTTAGGGTTTACCTACATATAACAGCTAAATCGCCATCTTAGTCAAGTAACTAAAAACGTGTTATAGTATATAACAAATCCTTGAAGAAACTAATGAATGGAATCGATACACCGCCAGATTAATAATACCTTTAATACCAAAACCGGAATTTCAATAACGAACGTACTTTTACTCCTCTTTTAAAGTAAAGTCCTTACGTAAAGTAAGCCAGGCAAATGGAATAGGCAGTATAAAATCTTAAATATTACCAACTTAGACATGGTGGTTAAAATTATTAACGGCTCCTTAACTTTCTGAGTTATACAGTTTAAGCCGCACTAAAGACCCTCTGGGCACCCCAAGTCTAATAAAGATCCTAATATCGACAACCTCTGAACCAAACGAATCAGTTAATATAACCTTCCCGAGATGGTTGTTAATAAGCTAATAAAATGTTAATAGCGTACACGACTACTTAAAAGGAGGATACATATTAAAAAAGATGATGGAGATAGAGATTATAAATCTGGTAAAGCATATATAATAGAGTAAGTGTTTTAAAAGGAAATTTCTAACGGAAGACTTACCCTTAACTGACGTATTTCAATATTTATTAATATACTAGGCAAACCCTTTAAGTAAAATAACTAAGTGGAAATTAACAACATTTTATTACGAAGGGTTATATAGTTTATGCTATTAACGCATTTTAAAATCTGAGATGTTGCTATATTTTAATGAAGGATGATTTACGAAATTAAAGACAAGACTACGAATCGGTCGTACGAAAAGTTACAACTAATTTCTTAAATATACGATGATGAAGATGAAGACGAAATCCTCACTTAATTGCTTATAATTTAAAATATTAGCAAACGTTAAATTATCATTATTACAACCAGTGTAACTACTAGCGTAAGAATCCGTTTTACACTTAATAGCCGTGATATTAAGCAAGCGTATACGTAATCTACTGCCGATCTTAAACGAATTATACTATTAAAATTGCCAAAAAAAACAACTAAAAGACAATTTTCCAGCCGGCACAGTAATACGATATATCAATCCTTTATATTAATTGGCCGAGGTAAGCGTCTACCAATTCCTAACGTACTAAACACACTTTAAAAACAGGCTCGGTATAAAGACTTGAACCTTTAACCTATATCTATTAATTATAAAAAGAAAAGATATTGGTTTAGCTGGCATATAAATGAACTATACCCTTTTACTCAGCGATATCGAATTTATAACGGCGAAATAACATATTATTAAGAAATTAAGCGTCTAAAAGTGTAAGCCAGTTAAAATGTTAGCCGAGGATATATAACTTGACTTTAATAAATCGTTAATTCGTATTTATAATATTAAGGCCAAAAACAGTACTTATATCAGCCTACAATAAAAAGAGCAAGTTATAATCCTAACGATTATCGATAAAACCAACGGGGTAAAATCACAAAAGTATTTGGAATAAAGGGCTCATACGGTCTATATCGCCACGTTATATTGACCAAAAGCATCGTAAAACCTTTTTATTATAGTATAGATACAATATCCAAAAAAACGAAAGCTTTAACAAGTTAAATAAACGGATTTAATAGAAAATGGATTAAGTAGAAAGAGGAGTTAATATAGTTTTTGTAAATTTAAAAACGACTAAATCATTAGTCTTTGTAAACATTTTATTTGTTTATAATACCAATATTATATCGTAAATCGACTTTTTAATAATATTCGTTAACAAGAATAGGTTGAAAAGTTAATTTACGATTATCAGAAGCCTTATACATTGGATATCTGTCTAGTATAAACGCGTAACCTGAAGTATATTAGTTATAAAAGTCTATAATTTAATTGTAAGCTTTAATATCAGTATGGTAACCGACAGCATATTAAGAATTATCACCAAAAAGCTGGAACTGATACCGATACCTATAATAGTGTATACCGATTCCCGAATGCTCTACGAATGCCTATTAAAACTAAGTAAACCCAATGAAAAACGCTTGATAATAAACGTAATAGCGTTAAGGGAGGTATACGAATCCCAGAAAATCGATAAGTTCCGGTAAATCAACGGCAAAGATAATCCTGTCGATATTATAACTAGGGCTACCTCTAATAGCACCCTAAAAAGGTATATAAATAGCAATACGCTAACTATACGAATCAAGGGATACGTGGACCACCCGAAATGTAACGTAAAGAAACAACGTTGCCCTAATAAATCGGAAGACTGCCAGAGCTATAGTAACGATAGTAATGGTAAAGATAGCAAAATTGGTAAAATGAATAGTTTAAACTACTGGTAAAAGGTACGTAAATGGTGACGTACCTGATTTACGTAGGTTTGTAACGAAAGATTTGTGTACGGAAATTGAGGAACGAAGGTCTCGGTGGGGTGGAAAAAAAGGGCTACAAAGGGCCGTAATTGATGTCAATTTTAGTACAGATTAATCGGAATTGATAGAGGTATGGCTTGTTGTTGAATTACAGACTGAGGAGAAATTTTAGAGGTTGCTACCAATTGATAGCAGGTCAAGCTGGCGTGTAGGTATAAAAAAAAAAGCTACCATTGTTGAAATGACAGTTAAACGCAGTACAGCCAAGTTAACTTTACTTATAGTAAAGTTGATTGTATTGACTGCAAAATTGGCTGCAGTTTGTAGGACTGCACTGCAAGTGCAGTGCAGTAGGTACCCACTTTAAAGTAGGGCACAGGCCAAAGCGTTTGGCTATACAAATTAGTGTGCAGACTGGCTAGCAGTCTGCCAAACTTAGAACTTACAGTAATAATACCAACGCAACACCAATTACTTCGACCACAGTGATTCGAATAGACTAAATTGCAACAATAAAGTCCTACCAACAAGTGGATTATTTCGACGAGGTTTACTTTAGTAATTTAGACTTCGGTTTTTTTTCGATTATAAATATTAATCCAAAACTTGTTTATTGGCGTATCGAATTTTAAAACGAAGTTTTAAATTTTATATAAAAACCCTTTAAGTTTTTTTCCGGCTTAAATAACGTAAGGTTAAAATTTGGATTTCCTCGAAATAATTTTATTACGAAGATAAATAGTTTATTTCCCTTTTATTTCAGGTTAAAGGATTTCTAATATTTCCGGAATTTTGTTAATAATGCGTTAAACACTTTCCATAAGGTTCTATCAACACTTCATAAATGTATTTATTTACGTAAAGTTTTATATATACAACTTTTTAACTCACTTCAATAGAATTCCAGGTAAAATAATATTAAACTATAATGGGTTAATATCCAATCCTTTATACGTATTTAACGTTGCACGTATCATATTATCTAAAAAATCGTACTACTTGCTATTATAATTTTTATCATTATTTCATAACCAAGAGAAATTGGTAATTTTGTTAAATTACTTCCATTAATAGGAAAATGATATAGTAAGAGGTCTAGATATAAATTATAGTTATTGGATATTATTTTGTAAGATTCGTATTATTGTTCTACTCCGCTCATTTTTTTTCTAGGCAGGCTATTTTCTTTGTCAGGTCCGCTTTTATTCCATAAAAATAGATTGTTAATTATATTCGAGCAGTAGTCTCATCTATATCTTCATTTAAAAGAACGGTTTAAAAAGGGTTTGTATGCAACCCAAATGGTAGATAATCGTTATAACTCTTTCTCTTCCTCTATCGATCCCTCAAGTTCAGTCTACACTTCACGACGTGCATTGGTCTTATTAATCACCTTACCCCCTATAGTTATAAAGTTTTTTATTGATTTTATCCATTTTTTCAAAAACGGGGTTTGGAGTTTTTCCAACCAGTACCCCTTTATGAATTTCACGTCTATCATTTTATTGTCAGTTTACTTTAGCATTCAAATAAGCCGATCTATTACCGACAATGTTTCTGCGATACGATTAGTATTACCACCAGTCGTATTAATGCTTTTGCTTAATAATTGTTTTCATAGTATTTCTAAAATTATATAATTTATTATACGTTACATCTTTGGCGTCTCATTAGTAAAATCCTCCCAGATATCATTAAATAAGTCGAGTTCTTTAATATTTCCGTTATAATAGTGAAAAACTATATTTATAACATATGTATTCGCCGTAACAAGGTCCAAAATTTCCACTCAAGCTTCGATTTTGTTATCACATAAGTTGAGTTTTAAGTGCTGGAAAATTCTTTTGTGAAGCAATGTATTTTAAAACAAATAGTCTATATGTTAGTTAACTTTTATCAGGTTTGTTATTGTTAAAGCCATAATTATAAGAGTATTAAGTGTATTAAAGCGATTAGAAGGCTAATTTCTACGTATACCAGAAATGTTGAAGCGGCGTAAATTTTGATTTTTTGTAATGAATAGTATTCATGCACATATAAAATACAATGTTTAAAAAGATTCGGTTCAAATTAAGAATTATAACATGTAAAATGAAAGTAAACAAAATACAGCGAGGAGTTTAAAGTAATTCGTCTAACATTTACTAACGCTAACAGAATTGAAATAAAATACTAATAAAACGTATTTACAAGCTAGTTAGGCGTTCCAAATTAGCATTTTAACGCTTTACAAATTCTATACTAGCTCAATAACTATTAAACTAAAACTTCATAAGTAACAAATTTTTAAAAAGCGGTATAGAACGAATAAAGGAATATAAATAAGGTAGTAGAAACAGGTAAAAAGGATATAGAAATGTAAATATATATAAATGAAAGTTAATGTAATGTATAGGACTTAGTATATATATTAGGCTTGTGGTATAAGTTTGTTCAGCGGTTTGATCATTATTTTCGAGGTATAGTATAGTTATTAAGGCGTTTTCAAAGTTATGTCTTAACCTCTTTTAAAGTTGTTAAACGGTTTAAATACTGTATTTAGATAGGATAGGTTCTAACGAAGAATATCGAAACTTAGTAGTTTTGACTTGCGTAGCCTGATACGTAATAGAACGCTTTTCTAAAAGTACCCGTGTACATTTAAAGATTCAAAACGAGTGAACGAATAGCGTAACAGAGCTTTTAATAAACAGGGTACTAACCAAATGAATAATATCGTATTCAATTTTTTAAAAAAGTTCATTCAGGTTTCATAGTCTTTTTACATTTCGGGTTTTAAAGACCTTCCCGTGTATTTCCATACTCTCGTATAGTTTTTATAAGCTATAATGTTAAAGTTTACATAGTTGGGACCATCATAATATTCAGCTATAAATATTTAATTTGTGTTTGTTTCTTTTTTCCTAAGATTCTCCTGATCTACTAAATCAGCTATTAATTAATATTGGTAAGGTCTTTGCCTATTTATTTGAACGTAAAGAGTAAAAAAGTAATTGTAAATATTGGTATTTTTATTGAAAATAGTAATATAGAAGGGAGAGAAAAGGCATCTTGAGAGTGCATACTATAGGTAAAAGCTTATAACCTTTTACCCGAGTAGTGGAACCCTACTAAACACTTTGCTAATCTCCTTTCTAGGCAGTGGAATGCTATCATAAACTTTGTAAGAGTGTATCCTATAAAGTGGCACATTGCAATGCACTTCTGTAAAGATGCAACTTACAGTGTGGCCGCTTACTAATTATGGAGATATCTAGTAATACTTACATAAATCAATATTATTGCTAAGAATCTAAAAGTAAGATATAGTAAAAAGAAAAGCCCCAAGAGAATTGAAGAAAAAAAATCAATACACCGTTAGGTTAATAATGCCTTTAAAACCGGAAATGGTTTATTTATTACAGAAGTAATATAATCAACTTTCTCAAGTCAAGGCTTTACAAAAAAAGAACCAATCAAATGAAATGAACCTTTTAAAATATGAAATATTGCTAACCTGAATATAGTACTTCAAGTTTCTAACGACTTTGTTATTCTCCGTATTATATAGATTGAACCGGATAAAAAATGTGAAGCCTGATAAAGATTTTGAAAGTGAGTGAATTAATTAATATAATAATTTTGAACTAATTTTTAACAATCCAATGGAATTTCAATAACGTTGTAAAAATCTTAAAAGCAGGATATATACAAAAGGAAGAGACGGAGATAAAGATTAAAAATTTGAAAAAACCTATACAACGACTTATGTATCGCAAATAAATGAATTCAACAACGATCTCACTATTAAATTACATGCTCAAAGTATTATTAATATACTGGATAAATCTTTGAATAAAAGCAACCAAATTAAAATTGTTAGCCTTTTTATATGCAGAGTTGTTCAACTTATATCATTAACGTAATTTGACAGGCAAAACATAATGATTTTCAAATTAAGGATAGTTCATAAGGTTGAGAATAAAACCATGGACCGGCCATACTAAAAGTTAAAGTTAATCGTTTAAAGATATAGTGATGAAGGCAAAGACTGGATTCCTACTCAGTCGCCTATAATCTAGAACATCAGATGGCGCTTAATCGTTGCAATTACTGTCAGTTTGACTTCTAGTGCAAGATTTTTTTACAGAAACGATGATGCGATGCGTCAAATATTTTTACTGACTAGCCGAGACAGGTATCAAGTGATTTTTAATATCCCAAAAATATTTTACGAATACGTTAGGTATAAGGATATTAATGTTAAACTTATACTTATTGATTACGTGAAGTAAGGACATCAGTATCTTGTGTATACAAATTAACGATATACTTTTCCTGGGAAACTCTAGGTTTGTAATGGCTAAAAAACGTGCTATTGAAACGTAGGCCTTTTGAAGTGAAAATTAATTAAGACTTTGGGTAAAAGCATACAATTAGATTTGAAAAAATCGTTAATCCGTCTTTATAGTATCAACTATACCCTTATTACGTACTTCGACTTATTCAAAAAGAATAAGGTACGAATTTGACGAATATGAACAAAATAAACGGGGTAAAATTATAATTTTATCTTGAACAAAAGGCTCTAACGATTTATATGGCCACGCTATATTAATCGGAGGATTTTTAGGACCTGTATATTACGGTGTAAATTGAAAATCTATAATATAGGAACATAAATTGATTTAGTATACGTATTAAGTAGTGAATAAATTACTAAAATCAAGGTATTAATATAGTACCAGTAAATTTAACGACAACAAAGTTAATAATTTTTATGAAATCTTGTCAAGAATAATATCAATCTAATATTTTTAATTGGATTTTTCATAATATTCGTTCACAAGGATAAATTTAATAGATATTTTACGATTATGGAAAACCTTGTATACCAGATATTCGTCAAATATAAACCTACAGTACGAAACTTACTAATATCAAAGATTTATAATATAAAAGCAATGCTTAATATCGATATAATTACCGATGGTACGTTAAGAATAATTATGAAAAAATTCGGAGGATTTTCAATATTTATAGTTCTATAGAATTACTTCAGAAAACTTCATAAATTACTTTTCAAGTTGTGTATAATCAATTAGAAACATTAAATGATAAAGCTAATATTAATAGAGGAAGTATATGAAGCCCAAAAGATTGACGAATTCAGAAAAATTAACGGTGGGAATAATTCCGTCAATATTATGACTAAGGTTATACCTAATAGCGCTTTGGAAGAGTTTGCAGATAATAATAAATAAACTGTACTAATAAAGAGCTACAAAGATCACCTAGAACATAATATGGAGAAATATAAATAACCTAGCGAATTATAAAATAATTAGGATAGTAGTGTATAAGAAAAGCGTATTTAGACTTATTAGCAAAAATCACGCCATTAATAGCGCGTAACTTTATGATGAAAGCCTTATTTATGTGATCTTAGGAAGTTGATTGTTGGAATTTTAGGGTTAAAGATTGTAATTGAAGTTAGTTATAGTGCGAAATAAACTAGAATTAATAAACGTTTGGCTAATGGAATTGTAAAGATTTCTAGAGATTACCACAGATTAGTAATTAGCTACATTAGCGCGCTCATATAGAAACAAAAAGTCAATAGTGTTTAAATAGAAGTTAATTTCAATAAATTTAAGTCAACTATACTGAATTTAATTTAATTGTACCAATTGTAAATTGATTGTATTTTTTAGGAGTTGACTGTATTAACTGCAAGTCAAGTAGAGTAGCTACCCATTAATTAGGGTATGGGCTAAGCAATTAGTTATAGAAATTATTGTAAAGACTAGCTAGCTGTTTGCGAAATCTGAGAGCAACATATCAACACTTTCAATGTAATATCAGTTACTTCAACCAAAGATTCGAATCGATTACATTGCAACAATAAAAGCCTATTAATAGATAGTTTATTTAAGATTTTGAAACTTGGAAACCTAGAAGTAATAGTTAAAACGATTAATAGTCCTACAACATTTTGTATAAAGTCGGTTAAAGTTTATGACAGGGAAATTTCTGATGAAAAACTTCAACCTAAACAGATTAGCTAATTTGACCTACCTCAAAAAGTAATTGACAAGTTAAGAAAATAACTATGACGTGGTCAACCGCCTAAAAGAATAAATTATAAAGGAAAAAAAATTGCAAACTTTGAAGATTATATATAACTGTTTAGGTTAATAGAAAAGAGAAAAATAACTGAAACTCAGCTATTGAGTTTCGTACGAAAAAAATTAAGATCTTAGATAAACTTTTTGAGAAAAGTTATAGTGTTAAAATGATTGGATTCCTTTTACAAAAAGATGTTAAGTTTATAACCAAACACGACTTTAAATTGAACAACTAAAATATAATAATGTTTTAATGAAAAATAATTTCTGAAGTTGAGTAATTAATCCCAAATAACCGTACAAAATTTCGTATCAATTTCTTAAGACTATAACAATAAATATAATGATTGAATTATTATACAGTCTTGAATAATCGTAAGAGTTGGTAAATGATTAGTGGTTATGCTAGCGACAAATTTGGTACCAGGTATTAATAGGAAATTTCTTTTGTCTAGCTATAATATTACCCAAACTTATAAAAAATCCATTATCAATTTATGAAAGATTATCTTAGTAAAGTTAATTATTAAATTTAATAATAGTTACCTATTAAAAGCAGTTATATAATATATGAAACGTTATAAACATTGGTTAAAGCAGGTGTCAATTAGTTTCTAACATATCAATCATACCTTAAGTTAAACATAATCGAAAAAATTACGTTCAATCCGTATTTATTGATTGCGAAAACGGAAGATGAGAATTTCGCTGTAATTGATATATAAATTGATAATATACTTCATGTTGGAATTGTTGGCTTTGTAATAATTAAATAAAGTGTAATTAATAATTCGAAGTTCTGGAATTGTAAGCCAATCAAAAAATTGGTTTAAGGTAAATATTTGTATTTTAACGGATTGTTAATTTATATTCATGTTCTTAACAATAATAATGTTAAAGCCTTAGTTTTTGCCCAAAAGGGGCAAAGAATTAGTTTGGCAAAGTATAATAAAACTAATATTGTTAAGGCTTAGCAATATTTTGAATAACTTGTTTATAACAATTACATCACATCCCTATATTAGCCAAAGTAATTTTACGATCAATAAATTTCGGTAACAACCTAACACACAACTAATAAAAATTACATTGGTTTCAATAAATTTTTGAAATAGATAATTAATACCTTTAACCGAATAATCAATATAATTATTATTCTTTTGTGAGCTATTAAGCTAATAATCTATACAAACGGCTTCTTTTCTAATAAAGTTAACGTATTATTTTACATTGAATTTATTTTAATGATCTTTATCGAAAATGAAACACAAAATAATAAGTTTTTCATTACAAACAACTTGATTTACCAAGTCTTTCTTAAATTTTGAAAAGTTACACAAAATTTATTTACTCTTAAAGTGTATAGTATAATAACCGGTTTCAATATAAGTATTTTCATAGGAAAATCCCCTAATTTTATTACCATACAATTAAATATTCTATCGATTACAATCATTATCTATATAAACTTATATAGTTCATTCGAATTTTTCGAAATCTGGTACTACTAATGAAAAATTGAAACACTTGATGTAATAACTTTTCGCAAATGTTATAAAAGTAAAGAAATTAAGTACTTCCAATAAATCGATAATAAAAATAACTCGACTACTACTATAATAAAGTGTTGGGTCACGGAGGGGGGTACTTGTACTTGTATTTGCATTGCCTGGCTGTCTCATACCTTCTCATGAGATGGTCTACTCATGAGTACACCTTTTCTTCTCATGAGTCATTATTTTCATGAGTATAGTACTTATTGTTATCATACTTTGGTAGATTCCTACCTTTAGCTTACTCTTTACTTTCAAATATAGACTAGAATATCACTATATGTTCGTACGCACACAAAGCACAACAAATAGTAGCTATAAGTTAAGATTTTACTGGGTATCAAACCGATTAATTACTATGAAGTAATTAAAAAAGTTACTAACGTAAAGCTACAACCATACAACCCTGCCACTAACCTTTTCCATTTTCCTTTACTTTTACCTTACTTTGTCAGCCTTTATTCACAAGTTTTTAATTTCGATTTATAAATTAACGAGAGTTGTAAACACTAGAAATTATATTAAATAAACCTTAAACGCTTTGCTGCAAGCGTTCATAAACTCGTATAAGAGAGCTTTAAAAAAAACCTATACTTGCTACACCAAAGTTAACTGTCACTTTCCCTTTCCCTTTACCAAAAGTTTCACTTTCGCTTACGCGCATACCTTTACCTTTACCTATAATATTTTTGCGTATAACTTTACGTTATTATACCCCTTTAACCTATTTTTTACCTACGCTAATTTGCCGTTCGTTTACTGTTGTTACGAGCTTTACACTTCTCGTTACTATAAATTTAAGAAAAGTAGCCTCGGCAATGGGTCCCGCTGCTAGCAATGCTAAGGCCATGAAACTCGTGGAAAACCTACATCGCGAGTTTAAGGAACGCGACGTTACGAAATATGCGAAATATAACGCTGTTATAAGGCGCTTCGTTAACTTAGTTTTTAAAAGTCGCTGTTCTTGTTCTCGTCGCTATCGCAAAGCCTCGCCCATTTCTATAACCTCGTTGGATTCTTTTAAAGGCAGCCGCCGTCGCCTTTACTATAAAGGGCAGTAACACGAACCTTTTCGCGACCATTACTACCGCGAGCCTTTTTGCAACCACTGCAAATCCTCTTGACTCCGCCGCGAGCCTTCTCGCAACCGCCGCAAACCTTTTCGCGACCGCCGCGAATTCTTTTGCCGCCACAGCGAGCCTTCTCGTGATCTCCGCGAATCCTTTTGCCGACGCGAGCTCTCTCGACGTCATCGCGATCTTTCTCGAACCCTGAACACGATAACTACCCAATATTTCGCCGGTGGTACTCGCCGCTTAAAATATAAAGAGATTAAGGTATTTAAACCCAAGTATCCTAATCCTTAGGATATAAGCTTTATTATAATAGGAAAAGAAATAGTCTTTACCAAAGTACAAAGCTTTTATCAACGTTTAAACACCTTTGTTAATATCTTTTTATCGTTAAAAAGTCAAATCGTGGAAATATTCTCTACTTTATTATAAGGATCGGTTATATACTAGTAAAATATCGAATTTACTTTTTACAAACGTTATACAATATCTCGTCGTGGTTTTGTATATATTATAAATATTTTCGTCGACCGCTTTACTATAAGCTTCTAACGAGTTACTACAAAGTTTAAAAAAGCTAAGTTCGCATTACGCGATTTGCAAAACGATAAGTATAAGTTATGTAAACATATTCAAATAAAAATACAATACATAAAAGCTATATGTATACTAAATTGTTACGATAACAATTGGTATAACGCCATAATCAACATCTAATCCGTGTTAGATTTAGGAATTTAATAGTATATACCGCCTTTATATCGTAAATAAATTATAAAGGAATACTTAGCTAAGGTTAAAAAGTTAAAAAGTTAAAAACTGTATTACTAATAGTAGTAATACGATGTTATCCCAACTACCAACTTCCTTCGAAAAAATACACGCGAAAGTGTAATGATCACACTAAATACCCGTGAGTAAATAGAAGGTGTTAGGAGGTTTATGTTAGCAGTAAGGTAGTAGAGGTAACAAAGGTGCAATATCAAGAAGATGTTTGTTCGTGCTGTAGAATGATCACTAGCCGTTAGGCTATTTAGGTATGTAGACTGAATACTTAGATTAACAACTGAAGAGCTATAAAGGAAATACTATCTATGTGGTGCTGACCGTGTCATTATATCCTATGGCCTTCATACCATCTTCAGTACTAAGGCTCACCGGTGCTCACTGAGGCTTAGTGAGCACTTGTGATCTAGATAACCTTAACCCTAGAGGGTTGCCTAGTCTGGTGCTGACAAAGAAATGTTCACCGCCTAATGTATTGGACTTCAGGCTCTCGGTAGCTCAGCTGCATGCTGGCCTGTTTCCTGACCTGCCAACGTGCTTGAGTCATAACAGAAAGGTACAACTCGCGGTATTTTCATAAAGATAAGTACCAACTTCGTAAGGATAAATACTAAAATAATACTAAAAGGCACGATAAACGCTCTTCGTAGGAATACAATCGTAAGCGTTATAACTATCGCCCTTACGAGCATGCCGACCGAAACCGTGGTTGGGATAAGCAAAAACGTAATCTTAACAAGCGAAAACGCGACGGAAACCGTCCTCGTAACAATCGAGTTCGCAAACATGATCGCAAGCATAAAGTAAACAATATACAATCTAAAGCAAACGATGCTAACCATTTAGATCAAGACTATTTTAATTACTTAAGAGCGCCCTTACAAATAAGTTCGTACTACTCGGGTGATAAAATGGGTTACATAATAAAACCTACCCTTACGCCTCTGAATCGACGCACTTATATATATTGTAACGAAAATTACGACTCGCGTAATATTTTATTTAAGTATTTAAAAGATTATACCCAGAGAAATGAGTCTTTTTGAACGATATAAGGAGATGTATACGATGATTCAATTGTATAAAACCCTCGATTAGCCTAAATAATGTCGTAAATAATACGGAAAACCTCAACATTATTATAGATAAGCCCGTTAACGAGGAAGTAGCACTCATTATAGATAACTATTGCTACCTATAATTTTTTATATAAGTAAGTTTTACAGGTAAAATTATATGCTTTATCTGGATACAAATGATAGTGAAAACCTTATTTTTAAGTTTTAACTAAATATAAATTTCCCTAATTATATTATGTGAAATATACTTATAACCGAACGCGAAATAATTAGCGAAATAATATGTCTTCTTATTTGCCTTACAGTCAAGGAGTATTGGACCTTTTATTCTCATAAATATAAATCTAACAGCATTTTTACCTTATTATGAAAAATAGTTGAAATTTAGATTATCGATCGTCTAGATGCTAATACTTCATTAATAAATTAGTAAATAAAGCCTTGTAATATGGATATACTAATGTCGAAAAATATAATTTGTTTTAAAAATAACCACTTCAAGATTCCTCTCTCACTATATAAGGTAGCTATTCGGCGTGTTATTAGATGAGTTACTTTTAACCTTAAAGTCGTTATTTAATATGAATAAACGATATACGCTGTAGTTAAATACACTACCTTTTTTAAAGGCAAATCCTTTATATTTACAACCTAATATTTATATACGTTTAATACTTGAATCGATGCTACAACTATTTATTTAATATAACTTTATAATCCTACAGTTAAAGTAATACTCCTTATTAAGTATATGCGTTTAGGAACTATTACGGAATGCGAAAATAATACTTATTTTTAAGCGAACTAAACGGAAGTTATATGAGCCCTTATATAGATTACAGGCATTAATAACATATTCTTTATAATAACATAACCTACTGAAATGTCTGTTAGCCATTATTAAGTTTTTTTACTCCTATTAAAGTTTTGGATAAATCTACCCCTATTCCGTCAATTAATACTAAATTTAAATTGCATTCTCCAACTCTTCGTATTACTATCGCGTTAGCGAGTACGACGTTTCTTACTATAGCTTTTATTAACCCTTACCTAACCATTCCTCTTTTGAACTTAATGGTATATTTCACTTAAAAATCTAAAATATCTAAGGTGGTAAACATAGTTAATTAAAAAGCGGATTTTGTTGAACCTTGCGATAAACCACGTTACCGAAATGCTTCTTTAAGTATAAAAACACCTAAAAATATACCTACAGTGAAAACCATATACGGCACTTATATTAACGCGACTAACCCGATATAGTTTGTTTAATCGTAATGGATTTACAAATGATATCCAACCGTTTAAAAGGATATTAGTCTAATTAAAATGTCTGTAACTTAAATAGTGAAGGTTTTACTAATTCAAGGTTAATAATAAACTAAACTTTACCGTTATCCTTATTTTATATATAAACGAAACGAAAAGCTTTTCGATTCATAGTTCGATACCTTATATAAGTAGTAACGTATAAAATTTTCTAACGACATTTCGCAATTTATATTACCAGTATTCGTAATGTTGAAAATTATATAAGGAGTAAATAAAGGTTCAATAATAATGAAATTATAATAATTTAATAAATAAGCCGTTCCAGAATTTGATTTATTACCCTTAAAAAAGGATATTATTGAATCTATTCGAAGTAAAAAACAAATTACTATTATAAACGTTACTAAGTTTTTCTTCCAACTTTAAGTATATTTGGATTTCTGCGACCGATTTACTTTTGTTAACTACCGTGAATTTACACGAAGTAAAGTTACTCCTGTAAGTATACGTAATTTACCATCTCACGACGAACGTTTTATAAATCGAATATTAAAGGAATTTCGACCCTTTTATCGTATATTTATTGACGATATTGTAATTTCTTTCTAATACGTTCGAAAAATAAATTACTTATTTAAGGGTAGTATTTAAGATTTTTACTAATAAAGACGTCGCGTTGTTGCTGTTTAAATTTTATTTTGGCTTTCAATTAGTAAAACTTTGATGATTTTACGTAGATGCCTTCAAACTCGCAACCACTAAAGAGAAAACTTAAGGTTTTGGGAATCTTTCCTTTTTTTGTAAATTAAAGGCCTTCGAAATGTACTTAGAGATAATGAGGGTTTTCAGGTTAATAATATTCTATTACGCCCAATTATCAGGTTTACTTTAAAAACTTAAAAAAACATTGACTAATATAAGGGGTGGGGAAAGATAACATAAAGTTGATAACTGAAAAAGGAGATTACATTATACACAATTTACTCTTATGTATCCTACATTTAAATCATAACAGTTTTTTAAAGTTATACAAGCCTATTTGTACGAAAAACTTGAGTTATATTATCCAAAACCAACACATTAACCTTTTCTTTCAATTAACGGAAGTTTTAAATACGGATTTTATTTAATACTTTTTCACTTAAAAAAATTCATTTTTGGTAACGGGGGTACCTCATTCCTGTAATCGTCATTAAACCAGTAATGTTTTTAAATCGTTGTTTAACTCGAGCTAAATTTAAATATAGTTTTTTTAAAATATAAGGTTACGTATCTTATATAAGTATGTAAACGTTTACATATAAACTTCATTAGTAACTTTTTACCAATTATTGTTTTTATCGATTATAAAGTTATTCGAGGTATTATAAACCAAATTTCGTTAAATACAATATTTACGAATAAGGCAAATTGACGACTAATGAACGTATTAATTTACCTTGATTTATACTTTTTCAATATGATTTATTTGCCGAGACGCCTTAATTTGATATCAAATTCTCTTAGTCCGTTACTATTTAAAGAAAACCAACAACTTTACAAAATTGATATACGGGTATTAAATGAGATTTTGAATAACTTGCTGACGGTGGATTATTAGACAATATATCTCGCTAAAGCGTAAATACTCTACGACATACGACTTCGTTTTTAAACCAGTTATTGTAATGATACCGTTTAACGTAAAATTTTATAAAACTTTATAAACAATAAAAATGATAAAAACATGCTTTTTAATATTTTAAAGTTTAAATACATATTTCGATTGGTTAAAAGATTATTATACAATTGTAATACAAGTGGTTATGAAAGACTTATGATTTTCATAATACTCGTATAAAAACTATTCACTGAAGTATACGATAAAAACACTATTTCGGACCCAAGAAAATAATAGTAACCTTAAACAAAGTACATTTTCGCTGTAATCGTAAATTTATAAAATTATACATTAGAAATTACACATATTGTAAAGAAATAAACAATGATAACCAAAAACCATTTAGTTGTTTTAAACCTATTTAAACACTTGAAAAACGAATATATGTAATTTACATGGATTTTGTAGTTGTATTACCAATAATTCTTTTAAAAGAATACTTTGGATATTACCTAATAGGGAATCTTTAGATACTACAATGCCTGTTACATGTAAAACTTCCAAGCAAACACTTATAATTCCTAGCTATATAACGTACACGACAAAAGATTAGGTAGCTATTTTAATTCGATAATTTCTATTATATGACTGGCCTTATTCACGACAGATTATCCTAAATAAAGATATTAAGTTCATATTAGCTTTTTGTGAAATTTAGTAAACAGGATTAAAAATATGTTCAATAATAATAATAGCCTATTATTTATAAGCAGATAGGCAAATAAAGAGAAAAAAATAATTAGTTAAATTGACTTTGCATTACTTTATCGCCGAACATACTGAATAACATTAGGTTAATATTATATCAACTTTGTAATGAAATTTCAATAATGATTACTTAGGTACCTTAAAAGCTAATTCTTACGAGTATTTATTTAAATTTAAGCTTATAATACTAGTGGATATTTTTACAATAATTTTACTTCGCCAGCAAATAAAAATTCGTTTTATACGGGAATATTTACAACGAAACGTACAATTAATAATATATATTATTATTACTAAGGTAAAAAAGCGATAAAATAAGAACTATTGTCGGTATAGATTTGCTATAGGTGATAAAGTGTAACCAAAGCTGAAAAAAGCCTATAAATCCCTCTACAAAAAGGGAAAATTATTATTACCACGTATAAGGCTATTTACGATTGTAAAAAAAGTTAAAAATTTGGTATTACTCTTAGATTTCCCACCAAATTTACGAATTTACTTAATTATTAGTATTATTTATTTGATATCTTATCAGGATCTAGTAAACGACTTATTCAATAGAATTATACCACCACCTAATGCAATTAAATACGGGGACGACGGATTAGATATTGGAAATTGGAAAATGGAACGTATATTGGCTAAATAAGTATATCGACGTCGCTGCAAAGGGGATCAAGTTTAATATCTTTCTAGATACAAAAGCTTTATAGCTTATGACAACGAATGGAAACTGGTATTAAAATTGAATTGCTCGGAATTAATGAAGGATTTTAAAAGGAACAATGGGAAATAATGAGAACAATGGGAATATTGCTGTGAAATGATAAGGACATCATTGTTTCTTTTTTGCCCCGGCATTTGTTGGGTCACGGAGGGGGGTACTTATACATGCATTTGTATTGCCTGACTATCTCGTGCCTTCTCATGAGACGGCCTACTCATAAGTACGCCTTCTCTTTTCATGAGTCATTCTTCTCATGAGTACAGTACTTATTGTTATCATGCTCTGGTAGATTCCTACCTTTGGCTTAGTCTTTACCTTCAAATACAGACCGGAATACCACCATACGTTCGCACGTACACACAACACAACATAAAGGTTATATTAAATGAAACTTTGAGAATGTTTATGAATAATAATGTGCTCACTATCTGTATCGAAAGCCATGTAAATGAACCACCTAGTAGAATCAAAACCTGTAATACTAAATAATAAGAGAGGCAAGAAACCATAGCAAACTAGAAAACTATTAGGTTGATAATATTAACTTTATTGATTGACACGGTTAAGTTTATGTGTAAAGGAGTAGGAAAGTGATGAAAATTGGGAATACCATACAAATTGCATAGAAAAAAATAGGGGGAAGCACTTCCATAAGCTGTTAATTGTATTGTAAGAAGCATAGGCACCACAAAAACAAAAAGCTGCTAATGTTGGAATAGGAATTGATTGCGATACAATTAAGTTAACTGTATCAACTGCAAGTCAATTATAATGTGGTGCCCAATTTAATGTAGAGCACAGGCTAAGCAGTTAACCAATACAAACTAGTGTGCAAACCAGCTAGTGGTTTGCTAAGCTCAGAAGTATACATCCACCACTTGACTATTGTAATACTACCTGTTATTTCGACCATGATTTCAATCGACAACTTATTATAACGTCTAAAAACCGATCAATACAATCTTTCAACAAAAACAGCTCAGTAGACAAAAAAAATCCAAAATTAGCTCAACATGACATATACCCAAGTAAAGTTAGCGTAGCAGACTCTTGGTACTGGGAACAACTTGGTCAGAGCCTCCTTAATAATCACCACACAAATATAGTATTGAAACTTCACCGGAATCTAAAAATATCAATCTAAATATTGAGTAACATCTTGATCCAGAATACTAGATAACATGCCAATGACAATAAAGCCAGAGCAGAGCTCCCTACACATTGGATTTTTGATATATTTTGATCTGTTTAGGTATAATAGTTGTGCTAGCCTAAAATCGTTCTTGTGAGCACGCGCAACGGTGACAAAAAAAATTCAAAAATTGTGCAATTTGGTGGGCACTATTTCAAATTAATGCTCAGGTAAAGGTGGTCTGTTGCGCATCTAGATACTATGTATTCACAGTGTATAAATCCAAGTGAATAGCATCACAAGATTTGATGAAATTCGGTGAAGGAATATACTTTACCAAGTAGAGTAGCCACAACTTAATTCATCTGAAAGCCCACTTTAGCCCCTTACACAGCTGTGTAGTACTTGCCTTGCATATGAGAAATGTTGGGTTCAAGCCATTCCAGACTAGGAAAGCAGGTAGGAGGTGAAACCACCTTGAGCCATCATAAAAACAGCACCATATCCTCTCTTGACTTGTAGTTTTATTGTTTGAATGTTTTGTTGTTGCTGCTGCACTTGTTGTTTGCCTTGCGGAGCGTTCCATTGTCCATGGGCCTCCCAGAGTGTCCCTTTGTCCTACTCAGTGCACTTTGGCCATGGGCTTCCCAGCCTCCTTCCAGATGTTGCACATGGCCACGGCAGAGTTGTGCTGCATATCGGAGACCGTTAGAATTCTCTTCCGTGATGCTGAGAGTCACATGCTCGTGGTGTGGAATGTGTGAGCTTCCCTTTGTTAGTGCAACCTGAGGCCTGATGTAACCCTGCGTCTGGCCAGGAAAATTCCAATTATTCCGAAGCCGTGCCTTGTGTCATGCATGCATGCACTCTGGTTTGATTGGTACCATCAACCCTTGCTCCAACATCACCTCTTGCCAAATTCCTTCGCATCCTTTCACGGCCAACCTCCACCATCGTAGAGCCCATGCCATCACCCTACCACTCCTGAATCCGCTTCACAGCCTCCTCCACCGCCCAAGTACAGCAGCACACATCGTCATGGTTCCTGCCACACGCACCCTGGTGTGGCCCCTGCGGTCAGTCCTGGCAGCACGCCGCCCGTACGCCACCATCCCAACCAAGAACCCAACCCCAAGCGGGCCCATCGAGCCCTCGCGCACGCAGGCCCACCCCATCGGCGCCTTTTACGAGGCCATCCTCAACACGCCCCGGCCCCGGCCGGACGTCAAGCCCGGGGCGCCCGCCGGCGCTGGCAAGGAGGAGAACCGCGAGCAGCAGCCGTCCGCCGCGGCGCCCGCCGGCGCCGACAAGGAGACCCGCGAGCGCAGCCGCAAGCACAAGGCCGCTTCCTCCACCGCCAAACCTTCGGTAAGCAGCAGCAGCACCACCACCACCTCCTCCTCCTCATCCTTCTTCTCTTCTTCCGGTTCGGCTACCACCCCACTGGCCACCGCTACCAAATCGAGTACTCAAGAGAAAGCAAAAGTAATATTTGGGTCGACCCTCGCGGGCCCTGCCGAACGTTCCGAGCGCCTCGCCCAAATCCGCAGCAGAAGCACCGTGGTTGCCGGGGTGCTGGTGCCGCCGAAGCCCGAGGAGCCGGATAATTGCTGTATGAGTGGGTGTGTGAACTGCGTGTGGGAGCGGTTCCGGGACGAGATGGAGGCGTGGGCAGGGGCGAACGCCGAGACGAAGAGGAGGGCTGCGGTTTCCGTGCATGAGAGGATGCCGGAGGAGGGGGCGTCAGCGCCGTCGCGAGGGGAGCCAATGGAAGGACCTGCGGCTGATCATACAGGTGTTCGCATACACGACGAAGGCGGCGGTGCGGGGAAGAACTGGGATGTGGGCGCTGTCTCTGCACCTGCACCAGCCTCGGGGGAGGTTGCCAATGACTTCTGGGACGACGAGCTTTACAAGAACGTCCCCGTTGGCATCAGGGAGTTCATGAAGCAGGAAAAGAAACTGAAGCAAAAGCATATGCATAAAGGGACCTTTGGGGGTACTGGGGCTTCCACTTAAGGTCATGATAACCCATATCGATGTGTATATTGATGAACCCTGCTGCAGCCTGACTCCCAATGCACTGCTCTGCGGTGCACCGGTTGTAGTCTGCTCCATGTACGGCGGGCGGATTGCATGTCGAAGAGATGCACATATAGGTAGCTGGACTGGGTGGAGGGTTTCGTTATGCTGGTTGTGCTGTCGGTCCTTCGCATGTTGGTATGTGTATATCTGTATGGTCTGGTTGGGGTTTGGTGTACGGACTCTCGCACGCTGGTATAAGTTTGTGTCTATGATCGATGGGAAAGGGCTGATGTTCTCTAGGTCGGACTCGAGCAGTCTCTGCGAAGACATGTGCTTTCCCCTTCCGCCTCACTTGACGATGACACAGCCGTCCCCGTTCTTTCTGTGTCAGACAAGCCTGTCAATGGCCCAAGTGTGCCAGGGCCAGGCTGGATCACGGTCAACCACCAACCAACAGGAGCCTGAGCTCAGGCTTGCCAGGCAGGGTAGGGTATGTCGTTGGCATATGGACAGTACACAGTCTCGCAGGGTACGGTTGGTTGGGCGCCTCCCGTCCTGTCTGCCGTGATGTTGGATAGGCCAATGTCATGCGCCGGTGTAGTGTAGTTGCCATTCTCTTGCCATACAAGGTACGTCTTGCATTGTTCCCTCTTGTCAGGTATTGGTTGCTCTTCCGTCGTGCTGTGCATGGCTTTCCATACAACTTGCAGTCAAGCTACTGCTTGTCGCATCTATCTCTTTCTGCTCCCGGATTCCCATGGTCATCGACGCCAACCATCGGTGGCCCCTGCTATTCTGCATCCTGCCCAGGTGGTGCCATGACTGAGCTCTTGCTATGTGTGCGTGGCATCCTGGCGGTCGAGTAGTCGGACGTTCGGGCGGTGGGAAATCGGAAGGTCGAGCGATCGGACAGTCGGGGAAAGAATGGCAGGGAGGTTGCGATGTCATTGGCGGGTTGTCCATGTTGCTTCCATCACGTCGTTAAGCAAATGGGGGTACGCCGTGGCTGCCGTTCCCTCCCACCATCCAAAATTTGGAAACAGAAGAGGTGATGTGCCTGCAGGACATGGGGTATCAGAGAAGAGAGGGCCAACCCATGTGCTGCTGCCACATGGAACGACTGATGGCCCTGACAGAGACCTAAGTCCTATTGGCCTGGGTGCCCGAGCACAGAGTCCCGAGTACAGAGTACTTGAACTGGCCTTGGCACCGTAGGTACCTATGCGTGTTGCAGCAAAACTACTTCCAGGTACTGCCGATGAACCAGACCTGCTCATGCTCTACTCACATTCACCTTTGCAATCCTTTCTATATTTTCTGCCACCTTGTCGTTGCAATAGACTGTTCCATGCTCTGCCATATTACAGAAAGCTCGTAGGCTTTGAGATACTTGTTACTTTATTACCTATCAAGGTGAAGAGTGGGAGGTACATGTACCAAAGTAGATGTTTGCCCAGGAGTCATCCACACCAGCCCCCCCAACCCTTAGCCACTGCTGATGCCCTGTGCCCTGGGCTTCGTAGTCATGGGCACCACCTTTGAATCCCTGTACCCTCTCCAATCTGGCCTATTGGAAGATGCCTAGTACAGGATGCAATCAGCTGGAATACATTTCCAGTACATAAAGCCAGCCCCTGGTCCCACCCCTTCCCCCTCCCCCCCCAAAAAATACGCATCGTAGACTACACTCATCGCAAACTCGCCACACTCATATGTGCTACACTCCAACGGAACGGATGCTACCAACTTTCACCTCGCATGCCAGCATGACCAATTGCCTTCCTTGGAATACAGCTCCCGTCAGTAACTGTCTGGGTCAAAGATTGAACAGCAAGATCTCAAATATCTCTGTTGTCTTCTTGCTGTCCTGTATGTTGGTTGCTCTCTCCGCTATGTCAACGCCGGCCCCCTCCCCTCGTCTTTCCTTTCCTTTTCCGTTATCCAAGAGTACACGTATGTGTATGCACCGAATAATCATCCCACACAGCTTTTCAGATCGCTGTCAGCATTTCTAGATGGATGCGTTGGAGAGATATGTGCTGGCTCTAGCCTATTGTGTGTATTTTGGCTCACAGTTGATCGCTGACCAATTCGCCCAAGTTATCCTCACAGACGAACTTCCATCTACCGAAAACTCGGAACCACAACAACATGGATGACCAACAATTTCCCAATACAGTGGTGGAGCAGCCCCCATGGATTTGCTTATGTGGGCATATCAATTTCCCCGTGGACATCTGTGACAGCAACAATGTCATATGCGATGGATGTAATGCGATTCGTGGTTTCGACGTGATGGATGCTGTCCAAGTGGGTGCTTCAGGCCATGTTGTACAGTATATGGGACCGATGCCTGCTCCCCTATCACCCCGTCACCCCCTGCCACCCCTTCACCTCTCAACTGCCGAACAGTTTCGGTCTCGTTCGGCAGCTCCACCGAATTTGGGCCAGAATCACCCGCAAAATCCCCAACATATGCTGGGCTACGGGCAGCTCGCTATGCCGCTGCCGCAGCTTGCCTCGACGGGTGCAGCTCCCCTGCCATTCCGTCCCCTCTCCACCGCGGGACAGTTTTCGCCTCATTCCGTGGCGCCACCGAATTTGGGCCGGTTGCACCCGCAAGATCCCCGACCCATGGTGGGCCCTGGGCAGCTCGCTGGGCCGCTGCCGCCGCAGCACGTCTTGACGGGTGGACACACAATGGAAAGGCCCCGATCGGTTCCCATGGTGAGGGACGCCGGCACTCCTCGCTCTGTGTCGGCGGCTACGCCCATGGGCTACCCGATGCCGGATAACGTCTTGCAGGGTGCGATGCACAGCGGCCAGCAGCTTCGCGGTCAGCAAGGCGGCGACCGCGTGTCTCGGCCCTCCGGGTCGGCTGCTGGGAAAAGCTCCGCCTCGGGGCACGTGTGGGATGGCAATGCTAGGCATCAAAGATCCCGGGCCAAGATTTCTTTCGTCCATGAGGAGAACCCGGGGGATGCAGTGGGCACCTTTTCCCGGTGCAGGAGGAGGGAAACCGGACGGAAGAAGGGCCACAGAGTCGGGGAGAAAGCTTCCCGTATTTCGAAAGCACGCGGCCACTAAAGCCAGCAGGACGGAACCAACCACTCACTGACTCACTGAATCTACACAGGCAAGCATCCCCGAAGCAGCAGCAGCAGCAGCAGCAGCAGCAGCAGGCATCACTTTGATATTGATTCTAGGCTAACCGTCGACTTCATTTCAGGGGCTTATTGCCAGCTTACAACACCCACATCTTCCACACATGCCAGACCACCGGCACATCGCACCGCCTATCCCATGGATTGGATACCAAGCTATACGAGCCGTCTAGCATTATACCTCCGGCATCGTACCACAAGCAGTACCTCTCCTCCGAGCAACACACATGGCAAATTCTCGACTTGCTGAGATGCAATGCCGCTTTAAATCTCCGAGATGCTCCGTATAGAGAGCAGCGTGGCCCAGGAAGGGCCTGCCATTCTCAAACAGAGATAATAGGACCATGGATACAATATCCAATGAATTTTTTTGCATAATCAGGACAAGGAGAAAGCGTTTGAAACGTCTGAATATAACGACTAATCAATCCGAGAAACCGACGATTCTCAGACGATCGTTCACCATTCTTCGTCCTTACCTTTCATTCATACCTCTTGATTTTTTCATCATATGGTACATGGGACCATAAATTTCGATGTTAAAAGTTGCTTCACATTAAAAGGATAAAAATACAGGGAAAGTAAATGTATATATTGTATGTATAACAACATATTGCAGCAACAAAAACCCTTTGATAATACTCATTTTTCATCGCTTAAATTTCTTGATTAGTTAAAAGGTTCAGGACTTTGATTATGATTATAACTTATTTCTTCACTTTTTCAACAGCTAGTTTCCCCAACATAAATAAAATGAGGTAAACTATTACAATTTACAAGAAAAAAGGTAAAATGCTACAGTGAAAAATTACTACAAATTTAAGTAGTGTGGATATTATCATATATCTCTATAGTTAGTAAGCGGCCACGCTGCAGGTTGCACCTTTGCAGAGTGCACGGTAACGTGCCACTCTGCAAGGTGTATTCCTGCAGAGTATATGAAAGCGTGCCACTGTCTAGAAGGGGTATTGGCAAAGTGTACTGTAAAGTTCCACTGCCCAAAAGGGAGATTAGTAAAGTATATGGTAAAGTGCCACTGCCCGAATAAAAGCTCATAAGCTCTTACCTAAGGCGTACACTCTCCGAATGCCTCTTCTCCCTTTGATTTTATCATTTACTTTAATACAAATACCAATCTTTATAATTACTTTTCTAAGGTACCTGGTATAATAGAAACCTTACCAATACTAATTAGTAACCAACCTGGTCGACTACAAACAGCTTAGGAAAGAAGAGATGAACCTAAGTTAAATACCTATAGCAAAATGTTATAGCGGTTTTAATTGTCCGTATTCCAATATTGCGTTTTTTTATAAAAAAAAATACACATGAGTATATAAAGATTGTAAAAGCAAAGTAACTTTAAGAAGGACTAATTTGGTATGAAATTATTCATTCGATTGATATCTTTTAAGTACTAAAGACCCAAATACACTATTATTAACTTGGTTAGCGCTTTAAAATATCCGGGCACTTTTTGGAGAATTTTATATTACGTATTAGGCTATGTAAGCCAAAATCATCAAGTTTTAGAACCCTTCGTTGAGACTCATCCGATTTAAACATAGCATTTAAACCGCTTATATACTTTGAAAGCGGTTAAGATACAATATTTAAACTATTCACGGACTTTAAAAGTAGCCAAAACACAACTTTTAGAACGCTCTTGTAATTAAACCGCTGACCAAGCGTACACTATAGGTCAAACACGCTTACCAAGCTTTAATAACCGTCTCGAATTCTACATGCATATATATACATCATTCCACATCTTTTATTCGTCTTACACTAATTGTTTAGATTTGTTACTCGCAATCTTTAAATCTACTAGTTACTCAATTCATATAGCGTTTGGTTAACGTTAAAGCACTACTTTGAGTTGCCTAACTAGATTATAATTACGCTTTATTTGCATTTTGTTTGGATTTTATTCGTGTTAGTAAGTATTAGACGCCCTATTTTAAACGCTTTGATATATTTTATTTGCTTTTATTTTATATATTATGCGTTTTCATTTGGAAGTAACGTCTTTAAATACTGTATATTAAGAGTATTAGAATTGTATTTATTATATAAAATTATATTTTATATCTCCTTAACATTCCTGGTGCACGTATGAACTAGCTTTCTAAATACTTCAATATCATTCGCACTTTCGTAACCATGATACTAGTATTAATAAGCTAGGATAAAGCTAACGAATACTTCGACCTTTTGATATAGTATATAGGGATAAGAAAAGTCGGTTTGTAAGAGATTAACCTAGGATTATAGAATAATATTATCGATGTACCGGTTAAAGAATTGGAACTTTATACAATAAACACATACATTATAACCATAATTTTTCTTTATTGGAAAATTAAGGCACTGGAACTTGATATTTTGCATAATTTCAGTAAAAGATTTTTAAAGTAAACGATAAGAATATAGCATACGGTATACAATTCGATTTCTAAAGTTTTACGGGCTTAATTATGGAGCGGAGGTAATGATACTTTAGGAAATCGAAATAATCGCTTAACGAAAGCCCTATTTAATACATTATGGTATAACAAATTATTATATAAAAAGGATAAAGTAGTATATTAAATGGACTTTATAAAAGAGTATTACTTAATGAAATATAAAAAAAGATTATAAAAGATATAAAAATAAAATATTAATATAGAAATACTATAAGAATATAAAATATAGAATGCTTTAACGATGTATTCGTGCCCTAAATAAGGTAGGCAAAGTTTAAGAAAAAGGAGGAACGACTACGGATGTTATCTACCACGCGGGTACAATATATACACACATATATATATATTGGAGGAAAAATAAATACCAGGTAATATTTCGAATACGATTAACACCTTTTTCTACCGTAATGAAAATGGCTTAAATACCAGAAATAACACACCCGATGATAAGTTAAACAGCATAAACTAACAATAAAAATTTTATGAACTAATACCTAATAACTACAATTTATACCGCGACCTCCCACCATACTATTTTCCTATTGATAGGAGTGACCCTACTAAACTTACCAACTTCGTCAGGTTATGTAATGAGGAAAAAGACTATAATAACGAGCCGTACGACGTCCTCGACAATATGATACGTATAAGGTTAAATATTTACAAAAGATTGAATATTAAATTATTACAATTTAATATTATTTTACCCGAAATATATGGGTAGACTAAAGATTGATATATCTATTAGTTTGAGTAAATGTATATATTTACGAAATATTATAATCTATTAAAAATGTATTTCGATACGAAAATAAACCACAAATTCTATGATAAGTATTGGCCAGATATTATATAGAAATTAATAAGGAACTATCATAAAGGCACTAATAAAACCCTATAAATAGTGTTTACCGCTTCAATAACAAAGTTTCGGAAATAATAAACGGCCGTTAAACTAAAATATAAGGGAAACAAATTGTTTATTTAAATAGTTGGAAAAGTATACTAAAAGAAGCTAAACTTTGACTTTACGTTATTTAAACAAGAAAAAAACTTGAAGTCTTTTTGTAAAAACTTTGAAATTTTGCTTAAAACCTCTATACGACGACGAATGAGCTTTAGATCAGAATTTATAACCGAAAAGATTAAAGTTAAGGGTCAATTTATTAAAGTAAACCTTGCCTAAATAATTACCATATTCTAAACCAACGATTTAAATTTTATCCGAAATAAAATAACAACCTTAAATACGGCTACCGGAATGGAAAATATCAAAGAGAAAGCTTCGGAAACCAAAGATAAAGTAATTATTAAAGAAGACAACCCTATTATTAAACACGAAATTTACTATATATATAACAATATTTACAGAAAAGTATACGAAATTTCATGAGATTTTAAGAACGTTATATTACATACGGTAAAGTCGGTTATTAGTTGACTAATTATCTAGTATATAATTAAATTCGGACTAAACGTTAGTTTTAGGCCAATGACCTACCTAAAAACTAAACGAAAGTCAATTTTACAACATACGTAACCGATTACAAAGGCGTAAAGAATAAATTTAAGGCCTTCCCTTATAAGTATACCTTTAACAAGGAAGCTTTTAAGGAAGATAAGACCTATCTAATATCTCAAGATAAGAAACCAACTAACTAATTCATAAAAGTCTATAAAATACCTTATCTATATATATCATAGGCTTGGATTACGAAAACAAAGTGCTAAACGCCTATATAACGTCGTAATTTACGATTTTTAATAGGTACATTAACCGATTTCAGGGAATTATACTAAACAATGAAGTAACTAAAGTCTTAATCGTTAGGAAGCGACAATTCGACGCTTTTATGGCAAAATTTCCGAAGTTTTAACTCGACGGATAAATGAATACCTTGACAGCTAGCTAGTACTACACGCCATCGATGTAGAAATATTATTTTAAACCGCAAAATTTACGCGAAACGCTTTTGTTACGGATTACTAGAATATTTTTATAAATTTCTAGTTAAATGTTTACTTAGAACCTTTAAACTGGATTATTTATGATTTTGATATCGCCCTCAACTCAATAAAATAACGTATTAAAGCTAAAATCGCTGGTAATAAATATAAGTGTTGGAATAGTATTGCATGCAGTGCAGTAGGTCAACTTTAATTACAGTAAAGTTGACTATACTACAAGTGTATTGCTTTGTGAATACTTACAGCATTGGGTGTAAGTTAAGTGCAGTACTCTACACCTCAATCTAGGGCACAGGTCAAGTAATTAACTATACAAATTACAGTATAGACCGGCTAGCGGTCTGCCAAACCTAGAACAATACATCTACCATCTAAACACGCAATACTATTGTTACTTCGACCAATCGAATCGATAACATTATAACGTTTAAGGCCTATCAATACTGATTAGTGCTTGCCTGCTAGGTTAAGCAGAAATAAGATAAATAGAAGAATAAGCTACTTTTTGGTTACGTTTTACGTCAAACAACGACGGCTAAGGTAGAGGAAATATTTTTGCGAAAGGCCTTTATTAGTACTGCGCTAGTCCCCAATGATAGGAAAACAGAAAATACTTTTGGGTTAAGTCAGTCTCTAACGGCAATCTAGAAGTAAACGACGGTATTGTTAATTAGAAACACAAAAAAATCTTTATTAATCCTTTTTAAAAACGTTAAAATTGACTATCGGAAATCTTAAAGTTCGGCAAGTTGGCAAACAGTTAAGTTAGTATTACTACGGGGACTACTATCATAAGAAAAACGACTAAGTCCCTACGCCAAATAACTTACAAACTCCGCCCTTCACTAATAACAACAACTTCCGACCTTAACTTTTACACCAAACTTTTATCCTACTTTTTTTTTTTATTCCTTACACTACTTCAATCGTTAAGTTCACTTCTTTAAGCGAAATATTAAGTGACGTCTAAAAAGCTGCGTCGCGCGATTTTATGCCAAATCACTAAGTCGCCAAGTTTCTATGCAATATTATACCAAAATATTAAATTCCTCACCCTATACATCTTATACGTCCTATACAAGCCAAAACCTCAAAATGTCTACCTCCAACACCAAATTTAAAGCTATTATCGACCCCGAAAAAAAAGAAGCATTCAAAACACTTGGACTTATTTTCACCAAACACTATAACAGTAAACTTTGAGGAGAAGATATTAATGAAGGTTTAACCGAAGGACACCTTACCAATTATGTCGGCTATTATATAGTTAACTAAAACGGCGGCGAAAAACGTAACTACGACAACCGTGCCTTTCGTAAGTATCGTAAACTTTTTAACAATTGGATTATTAACATATGAAAGAAGATTTAAAAAGTGGTCAAATTCAAGTTAAAAGAAAAACTTGAACTCTGAGGGATTCACGTGCTAGAAAAAAGTTTTACAATGTTGGTAAAAACCTTATTTAACTTAAACGAACTTAAAAAATGCTTTTAAGATCCATAATGTAAAGGAAAAGGTACTAAGAAATATTAACGCCTTTATATATGATTTAAAAGACCTTTAATCCACCCTTAGTTAAGTTAAACATTTTTACATATTAACGATAAGGAACTTGTTAACCTGCTTGGCGGTTTAGTACTGCTATATAATAACGTGGAGTATACCCTTGGCGGCAGCAAGGCACGCGAAGTAACAGCCACCAACGCAGCTAAAGGCATTAACGTTAACTCTTTACATTAGTTAATTAAAAAAGATTGTTAGACCTTTTAAAACCTTTAGGTACCCATTACCTATTAGTAATTCGACCACTAAACGGTTTAAAACCCTTAAAAACCCTTTCCCTTTAAATATACTTTCGCGCGCGAATCTACCATAGACTCTATTATAGGACTTTACTCTTCGTGTCAAGCAACTAATAATTATCCTTAACACTGTACTTCGAAATATTTAAGGCTTAAACCACTAAAAAACACCATTTAGTACTAAAATAATTATCTCGATTTTCCACTAAAGCCTATTAAAATATTCAATATTAACTACAAACTTATAAAGAACTTCTCCAATATTTAAAACGATATAAAAAGTATAACGGAAAATCCTACAATCTTTTAGATACTAAGATAATGACCTTTCTGAATATTTGTAAATAGATGGAGGTCCTACCTTTTAGTTTTTACTTACTATTTCCAGAAATCATTAAAAGTTACGCCAAAAACTACTATTTGACTTTCCTGACGAACGTTATTATATTTCGCGAGATTTAAAATAGTATAAAAGGCCACTTCGAATAAAACTTCCACCTTACACAATACTATACAAATTGGGCTATTATGCGGTAAACTATAGTAATGGCAAAAAAGAAAAAGCAGGAATTACCAATAAATGTTTTTTATTAAATGCTTAATAAGCTGATAAAGTGTTAAAAGGTAATGGGGAAGGCCCACTTTAGCGAAACTACACTTCGTGAGCAGGTACAGGTAGCAGTTACAGGTGTCAATGAGTTCGAATACGCCTTACAATGCCCAAATACCACCTGTAAAAGCTTTTTTAACTAGTTTCGAATTTTGTTTGCCATCGTAATAATACGTATACAAAACTCGCTTATTATATACTCTCAAGTTAACAACTTTTTTAATGTAAATGAAGAAAACCTTGCGGTAATTAATTACGTCGACCGTAAGTACGGGCGCCCATAACGCCTAAAGTCAGACTTATCGACCTTGGCCCCAAACTAAAGATAGCACCCATATTAGAGCTAACAAGATTCAGGCGGACCTATTAACCACAAACAATATTGTCGTAATAGTAGCAAGAGATATTAGATTTATAACAAGACTAGCTATTGATTAACTCGGAATCCTTCTACTAAACGTAACAACAGAAAAACGACGTACCACATCCAGTACTCTATTACTTCGAAATAAGATTACTTGGATCAAGTCGTAAATGCTAAAGACGATAAGCTAATTAACGTTGCTAACGCTCCTAAATAGATTAAATGGCATAAAAACACTACTTTTAATACGGAAGTCTAATAACTAACCAACTATGTCTCCTATACTATTTAGGTGGTAAAAACCCTTACTTTTACCCTAACTATACCACTAACACCTTATATACCTTTAACTTTCGCGATCGTTACGCAGATCACACGTTTTAAGGTATTATATCAGATACTAGGGCGACAAGGTACTTAATAAGAGGTTATTCGTAATACGTAGTATTACGGAGGCAAAGCACTATAGCCACTAAACTTGATTGTTAAAATGTTAGTAAAGCTAAAGTTAGCTTTAGCTCAGGCGAATAAGTATCGTTACTAAATATAACAATAGTTTAAACTATTTTGGAAG
Organism: Anisogramma anomala; assembly: GCA_038502455.1. Lineage (NCBI taxonomy): Eukaryota > Fungi > Ascomycota > Sordariomycetes > Diaporthales > Gnomoniaceae > Anisogramma > Anisogramma anomala. The sequence goes on along the minus strand of JASMMZ010000001.1, from coordinate 23,399,274 downwards.
CGATTACTTTCTATATCATTAAGTTCTTTACCCTTTTTCTATTCGATTTAGAAAACATAGAAAGTTTCGGCGTTAACGTTAATGTTAACGTTAATATAGAAAATCTGGTTAAAAATAGAAAAAGGTTTTTATTCGCCCTTAAATAGGGGTATTTATGGTTTTATTTTTGTAGTTCATAAACAGTGATATTAAACCTAAAGAAGCCGAAAATACGTTAATTACACCAATATTTTAACCATCTAGCTATTAACAGGTTATATAAAGTTCCAAAGTCCATAAGACATAACGATATGGAATACTTTGCCCTTAAAGTTATTAAAACACTATATTATTGTTATTAAATGTATACCAAAGCCCTCCGTAAATTCAAATTTATATTAAAAGATAACAAGGACTTTAATTACGAAATTTTCTTAATATATTTTACTTGAATAACAAACCTATTTTTTATGTTATTAGCTTCGCAACCTCTTTTTACGGGGCTAAGTTTTTGAAATCCCTTTCGGCAAAGGATACGTGGAAAACGTTAAGAATATTGTGAATTAATACGTACTTAGGTTCACCTAATGTCATCGTCCACGATACCGGTACAAACTTTATGGCGGCAGAGTTTCAGAAAGATACCAAGATAATGGGTATTTAGTGTAAATAAATACTTATAGAAACCTATTAAAGCATCAGAAAGGTTAAAAGGTCATACGACCTACTTCTCCGAACGTATAATATCCTTACTTTAAAAATTAAAAGCTTTACGAATCTGGAGGCACGTTTACAAATAGTAGTAAGAGGCCTTCATAATCCCATAGGCCTTAATGGCTTAATGCTAACTCTTTTAGTTCTTAAAACGTACCTACGCTTAAAGAGTAAATCTCCGCTTTCGGCAAATACTTAGAAACGTATTACGGTATATAACAAAGCCTTAAGGGAACTACGAAATGAATTAGTATGCCGCTAGATCAATAACGCCCTTAACACTAGCAATAATCTTTTAACAATCTACATACTTATTTTACCGTTACAAAGTAAAGTTTTTATATAACAAGAGCTACGTAAATAAAGGGGGCTATATAAGATATTAAGCATTACAAACTTTAAAGTAGTTGTTGAAATTTCTAACGGCCTTATATTCTTTAAAATCACTTAGGTTAAGCCTTACATTAAAGGAACTAAAGATAAAGACCCTTAAGCGTTTTAAGCAAAGAAATCGAGCTAATACTAACCTTCTTTATCCGTTATTAACAAGCCGATAAAACGCCGCTAGCGTAAACAACCTCTGAAGAAAAAGGGAAACGTTAAAAAGAAGGAATACATACTGGGCCGTATTGACAGTATTACTTAGGTAAATAGAAACGAGAAAGATAACGAGAACTTGGCAGTAAAGCTTAAGGTATAAGGAATTATTAAAACTTCCGATGAATCTTTTGAAAAAGTAATAAGGTTAAAATTGATAGTTTACTAACTCGACATATTATACAATTTATACTGAAAACCTATTTTAATCTTTAAAACCCAAATTTTACGATTTTCAAGTCGAGGATTATCTATGACGTTAAAAGTAAAACCATAAGGCGATCGTACGAAAAGTTATGATTAATCATTTAAGGATACAGCGATAAAGATAATGATTAGATCCTTGTATAGTTATGAACAATTTAAAATATTAGCTAACAATTAATAGTTACCTTAATAGCAAGTTAAATAGTTAAGACTAAATGTAAATGTATACTTAATAGTCGTGATGTTACGTAAGCTAATATATAGCTAATAACGAATTTAGAAAAGATTATATTATTGAAATTACCGTAAAATCTACGTGTTATTTACCTTTTAAAAACGGTAATATGGTATATTAAACCACTATATAAATAAGTTAAAACAGGTGTCTACTGGTTTTTAACTTACTAATCGTATTTTAAATCTCATTTAACGATAAAGTCGTTAATATACGATCCGTGTTTACTAGTAAAGTAAAAAAAAATATTTCGGTATAATACGCATACAAACTGATAATACTCTTTTCGTCAGAACGGCTGACTTTATAATATTAAAATAGCAAACTATCGAAAACTCCAAATTTTAAAATTATAGGCCATTAACGACGTTAACAGAAAACAACCAAATTAACTTTAATAAATCGTTAATCCGTATACTTAATGTTAATATCAGCCTAAGCTTTCGTTAAAAGGGCTAAGGTGTTATCGTTACTATAATCTATAAAACTAATAAGGTTAGGGTTTAACGGTACTTGGAATAGTATATACAGGGTAGCTATATTACTACCTTATACCAACCGAAGTTCTTTTACGATTTATCCCTTACGTCACAAGCATAAACACCAACGGATAAAGATTTTAATCGGTTAAATAAGAGATTGAAGTGGCATATCCGAAACCTGAACCATGGAATTAATATAATGCCAATCGACCTTTTAAAGACTAAGTTGATAATCTTTAAAGACAGGTCTTTTGTAAATAACACCGATTTGTCTTCCTCAATCGGCTTTCTAATAATTTTCGTTAATGAAAAAAAAAAATTAGTTTAGCATTATCGGAAATCTAATTTACTAATACTCCATTAAATATAAAAGAATTATACGAAACATGTTGATATCAGAAGTCTATGCCATGATAACGGGTTTCGATATAGGTATAATATTGTAAAAAAAACCTTTAACTATATTACAAGGCAATTATGGATTTCTACTATTCCGGTAGTAATCTATACCGATTTAAAAATCCTCTTCGAATGCCTTTTAAAGCTCGGAACCACTAATAAAAGGCGCTTAATAATCGACGTAATAGAACTTCGTAAATCCTACAAAAGGAGGGAAATTGAGGAGTTCCGATAAATCGATGGTAAAGACAACTTTACTAACGTTATAATGAAAGAATCGCTAAACAAAGCCTTACAAAGTTTTGTAAACGGTAATAGGCTAATTATACGTATCGAATACGTGGAAAGGCTGCTCAGAAGACCATGTGACGATGGACAGGTATATGATAGCAGATTAAAAGACTTTGAAGGGATTAATAACAGTAATTTATTTAAATAATATAGTTAAGGCTTGTAAATATCTTTGGTGTAAGAACTTTTTATAGTAGTTGATAAACTTAGACCTCGGGTTAACGGAATAATTAAGGTTAAATGGGGTTAATTTATATACAATTAAGTATAATACAGTATAGAAGTCAATTGGAATTGATAGGGGGTATGAGGCCGCTGTTTAGTGCTAACCGGAAAAGATTGGTTAGTTATACTGGCGTGCGCGTACAAACTAAAAAGCCGCCAGTGTTGGAATAGTATTGCATGCAATGCAATATGTCAACTTTACTTATAGTAAAGTTGACTGTACTATAAGTGTATTGATTTGTGAAAACTTACCGTATTAGGTGTAAGTCGAATTCAGTACACTACACTTCACTCTAGGGCACGAGCCAAGTAATTGACCATGCAAATTACAGTGTAGACTGGCTAGCGGTCTGCCAAACCTAGAACAATACATCTACCATCTGACCACGCAATACTACTGTTGCTTCGACCAATCGAATCGACAACGTTGCAATGTCTAAGGTCTACTAACAATAAGCAAATACCAGTAAAAATACTATAGGGTATTGAAAAGTGTAAATGATATTTTAAATCGATTGAATGAGTATATATAGTATTATTTCACAAAATGAAAAGTGCTAGTTTTGAGGAATAAATTATAAAAATAGCAGTTAGCATCGTAAATAATACTTTCGACCTGAGTAAATTTATTATAACTCTTTTTATTCTTGGTGTTCATCTCAAAGTCTATATAAATTTAGTATAGTTGCCTGTAATGATGTAGAGGATTAGTATTGTAATAAAAGTTATGGCAATATTGCGTTCTTTACGAGCCAAAATTACTGTTTCGAAAACATTAGCCATATAAAACAGCTCGCGTAGACCTGGTATTTTGAATTTACTATTATAGTTTAAAGTACTTATTTGGAAAACAAAAGAGGGATAAATTGGCTCTTGGAAAATCAACGGGTTGAAGGGTTACAACATGTTTGAAAACCTATCGAATGTTACGAGTTTATTTCGTTGAACGATGGTGCATGAATATAAAAAGAAAGAAGTGGATAACAGAGTCCTAAAAGCGTAATTTAAAGAGTAATATTAATAAAACCACTTTTACAACAACGAATTTAAACTGCCCCCAAATTTTGTATACCCTCTGGATACTCCTCTATAACCTCATCTACTTTACAAAACCGATCTACTTACACTAAAAGAACCAGCATCGCGTCACCGAGGGCGTCCTTTTGATTTTAAAAACAAGAGATGTTCTAAAGCCTTTGTTACGGGCTTTTTATTTATTTACAAGGAAACAGCAAACCGTGAGTTAAGTATAAAGTTCAAACGAAAGGGAATTATTACTTTCTTAGGTACCCTTTTTAAATAATTAATATAAAGGGAAATCATAGCTTCAATCGAATAAATATTTTTTATTTTAAGAGATTTAAACTAGCAACTTACGGTGTTTACATATTTCCCCCTACATATTTATTTTAAGAGGTAAAAGAAAAGCTTGTTAATTTAATAAAAAAAAACCCTTATAGTTAATGGGTAGGATAATGCCAGTCAAAAGATATTATAATATAATAGCTTATTTTGTGAAAAGTGAGTTATCATTTAATTCTGGCATTTTCCGTTTCCTTCTATATACCTTATAGTTTTTATATTGAGTTTCGTAATATTATATAGGTTTATATGTAGTCGAAAAAGCAGTTTAAATGTTGTATTTACGCTTATATATTTGCGGAGCTCCGAAAGTATTACCTACCTGGAACGATTTTGCATATCTTGACATCGCTTTACAGATTTGTTAAATTTTAGGTATACTATTATAATATTCATTAATGGTATTACAAAGAGTAGTTCGAAATAGCCAGTTTGATTTTCAACGTATAGCTTTTGGTTTTTACATTACTTTTTCAAAGATTTGTATTTATTGTGATATAAATAAATAATATATAAACATTATGTAATGCCCCGTTTTCCATTGGGGAATGGGAAAAACTTTTGGAGGCCGGCTTAAAATCAAAATCTAAAGTGTATCTAACGGAAAATCGTATTATTAACTTTAACAGTATAATAATCAATTTTTGGAACGATATTTTAAACTTTGTATAAAAAGGATAACTAAATAGAGTTATCTTTGTTAATCCAATTAGTATAAAACTAGTTAATAAATATATGTATTGACGTGTATGTGGAGCCTAGATCGTATTAACAATACAGTTGAAAGTGGTGTTTGACCTTTTGGTCGTCGTATAATACCAAAACAACTCTTCGGATAACGTATACAAAACGTTTAATAAACGCTTTACGTGACGGATAAGTAATTCGAAGCGCGACTTACTATATGTACCGTTCGATATAAGAATTGTAAAACTTTTTATTTTTACTAATAGATCCTTTGCTAATAACACCGATTGTAGTTCGTAAATAGGATTCGTTTTTGGTTTTGAATACAAAACATCAGTTTGAAATGGATTTACCCTTTATAAAAATATTATCTATTAAAGTTTCATTAAATATAAATAGATAAATCAAAATGTTTTGGCTTCGGAAATTTACGGTATATTTAAAGGATTCGAACCCAAAATTACTATAGCGATAACTGTTCGGATAATTATTTTAAACCCTGGTTTAAAACCTTCTTTTTCAATGGTTTACATTACTCTTTTTCCTATTTGCGAATACCTTATTAGACTTGGTATCACGAACAAAAAACGCCTGATAATAGATATTATAGCTTTATATGAGTTGTACGAACGCCATGAAATTATAAACATAAGGTGGATTAATAAAAAGTCGAATTTAACGGATGTAATAACCAAGGGAGCCTCAAATGAAAAATTGAAAACGTTCATATTAACGAGCACTTTTTCGTTAGCATTGTTAGGAAGGTTTTACAACTTTATCCTAGTTAAGCATTTATGTTCCTTATATATAATACTTCCCCTTTATTTTACATATTTATAGCACTCCTAACAACTTTTTCCCAATTTGAATTTGCTTTTCGTACCGCTTTTAATATATTTCCATGTTTTTTTTTTATCATTTACGAAGTTACTACATATATTTTTTAGCTTTTACTTTTAAATTTGTCACTTGTATTACAATTTCTTTTCAAAGCAATTTTAATACTGTGTATCGAACTACTTTGTAGCTTGGTTAACTGGTGTAAGTATGAAAACAAATAGCTAATTGTTTCCAAAAAGAGAAGGGGAGGGCGGCGTTACGTTTTCGTTATCATCATCTTCATCAGCCCTCTTCTCTACGCCCTTGCCTTCACCGTTTCTGTTAATGCCACCTCTATTACCGATATCGACACCGATATTGATACCGTCGAAGGAGGGGCCCCACACCCTAAGCCGTATACCCTTAGGTAAGGACGCGGGTTTTTTCCCCTCCTTACAACAACATACGATAAAGTCGTCAAAATCATTTATGTAATACATGTGTAGATCCGCTTTTTGGGCGGTAATAGCAGTTTTCGTCTTTTTAGGCCGTTAACAAACACTTACTGTTAATTAGCATAGGCTTATTTGAGTTATTACGAAAGTGATTGTTTTTCAAAATATTTAGAATGATATATTAAAACAATGGGCGATTGTTACTTGCGATTGGGATTATATGTTTAAAGTAAATTTACCGTGAAGACAGTGGGCGCGTAATAAAGCTTCGGTTTACGTCGTTAAAACTATCAGAACGGTGGCGTATTCATTATTAATCCGCCTGTAACAGTGGTAATGAGCCGACCGACTCCCGTTTTAATGAGAATCGTTAATGAATTTACCTGCGGCCGCGGACGCGATATACGGCACTTAAAACTTGTTTATTAGCGGCCCGGGAACGTGAGCTCGGGTATGTTGATTTTACAATTTACGTGTTAAAAATGTCTCGTATCGTATTTTGGCGAGCTGTAACTCGAGACAGTAAGTTAGTTTAGTTGCCTCGACCTTGTTTACAAAACATTAGAATGGTATAAATTAAAGGTGAAATTATTCAGAAAGATCGTGTTATAGTCTTCCCTAAGTTACATTTTAAGCGGAAAGGGAGGCGAGGGCGCTACGGATAAAGGGATCTTTACCTGTAGTAAAAAGGTATATTTAATAACTTTAGGAGCCTTACACTCCTCCCAGTATAAGGTAGGGGGATAAGAGGAAGGAGAAAAGAGGATAAAGATAGTGGAAGCATTATTGGAGGCGGCGACAGGGGAGGAGACGAAAAAAAAATACCGGGATTAATAATATATTCCCTGAAAAGGCAGGGCTAATAGTAGGGGTAATATTGGTGCGGCAGGCGGCGATAACAGCTGCCTCTTTCTTTTTGCGTAAAATTGCCAAACGGTGCCTTAAGTTCCTATTTTTACGTATTATCTATTTTCGGAAAAGTTAAAACGTAGTATTCATTAAGTAACTTACCTATAAAAGCGGTACGAATAATTAATTGGAATAGTGGTTTGGATATATATACGCTAGTTATTCGATTAAAGACTTACAATATAAGGGATGATAGGTAGTTAAGAGGAAAAAAAAAAGATTTTGTTTAAACCAATAACAATACATCCTTTTATACTAACCCCAAAATAAGTGACACTGGTAATTACCTTATATCTTTATAATTAAATTTTTATGAAGATTAACAACCATATAACTATTAATAACAATACCGCTGCCAAATTTACTAAATTAATTGAAATATTATTATAATTAGTGCTGCGATTAAAATTATTAATTTAAACCTTTATAATTTTGTACTATAACTATTATTACTATTAAAACCATCAATTGAAACATAAGCTAAACTGTTACTACTAAACCACAGAAAATGAACCGTATTACGAATCAAATTATCATTACTAAACTATGCATACAAATAATTACTACTAAACTATAAATATGGGTTGTATTACAAATTAAACTATCACTACTAGATTACAGATACAAGCTACGTTAGAGAGAGAAAAGTTTACCTATGTCGATATTATTATATATGTTTATAGTTAATAAGCGGTCATATTATAAATTACACCTTTGTAAAGTGCAGGGCAACGTGTTACTTTGCAAGGTATATTACTGCAGAGTGTATAATAGCGTGCCACTGCCTAAAAAGAGCATTGGAAGAGTGCACGGTAGAGTGTCACTTCCAAAAAGAGAGATTAGCAGAGTTCATAGTAGAGTGCCACTGCCCAGGTCAAAGCTTATAAGCTCTTACTTGAGGCGTGCACTCTCTGAATGTCTCTTCTCCCTTCTATCTTACTATCTACTTCAATACAAATACCAATCTTTATATTACTCTTCTAACGTACCTGGTACAATAAAGACCTTACCGATAGATTTGATATTAGTATGATAACCAATAGTGAGTTAAGTATTATTACTAAATAGTAGAAATCATCTTTGATTTTAGTTGTTATTTATATGATTTTCCGAATATGTTGTAGGTAATTTTCTAAGATTAGAACAGCCTGAAAATCGTTCAATGAAAATTATCCTAATATCAGGGAAAATATGCAAAGTTTGAGAAATTAACTACTTTGTATAAATAAATAATAAAAATAACCTTATTGATATTATAACTAAGTTTAAGTTTAACGGTGCCTTAAAAAACTTATAAATACTAATAATGTTGGTAGGCCTTAGACGTTGCAACGTTGTCGATTCGAATCGTAGTTGAAGTAACAGTAGTATTGCAGTAGTTAGATGGTCGATGTATTGTTCTAGGTTTGGGTATTGTTCTAGGTTTGGGTATTGTTCTAGGTTTGGCAGACTGCTAGCCGGTCTGCACTGTAAATTATATGGCCAAATGCTTGGTCTATGCCCTAAAGTGAAGTGCAACATACTGCACTCGACTTAGACCCAATGCAGTAAGTCCACACAGAGCAATACACTTGCAGTACGGTCAACTTTACTATAAGTAAAGTTAACCTACTACACTATATACAATATCATTGCAATACTATTCTAATACTGACGGCTTTTTTTTTGTACCTACACGTCAGCGTGGATTGCCATTAATTGGTAATAACCTCTGAAATCCCTCCTTAATTAACAAACCAAACCACTGTTAATTTCAATTAATCTATAATAAAAACAACCTTAATTAAGTCCCCTTGTGGCCCTTTTACTCCACCCCTCTGAGCCCTTCGTTCTTTTAATTTCATATACAGATCCTTCGTTACAAACTTACGCAAATTAAATATGCTATCACTTGCATACCTTTTGCCAGTAGTTTAAAGTAATACTATCGCCATCATTTCCACTATTATCCTAGCAGTCTTCCAATTTGCCGGAGTAACCCTGTTTCTTTATATCACATGTTAGGTGGTTTATGTATCCCTCGATTCGTATAGTTAACGTATTGCTATTTACAAACTTTTTTAGGGCACTATTAGACGTGGCTTTAATTATAATATCGGTAGTGTCATTTTTTCCATTTATTTATCAAAACTTATTGATTTCCCGGGTTTCGTATGCCTCATTTAGCGTTATTACGTTTATCATTAGGCGTTTTTTATTGGTTGTACCTAGTTTCAATAGGTATTCATAAAGGTTTCGGGAATCGGTATATATTACTACAGGTATTGGTGACAAACTTAGCTATTTAGTAATTATCCTCAATGTGTCGTCAGTTACCATACCGATGTTAAAGCTTATTATTATACCGTAAACTTTAAAGTTCAATACGCTCCGAGTTACACGCTTACACTTAATAGATATTTAATATATAAGGTTCTCAGTAATCGTAAATTTCCTTTTAAACCTATCCTTGTTAAAGAATATCATTAAAAAGCCGATTTACGATATAAGGTTAGCATTATTAATGAATAACTCATACGTAAAAACCATTAGCTTCGACTTCGTCAAATTTATAAAACCTATATTAATTCCTCTTTTTAGGTAATCTATTTTCCATTAAATCCGTTCATTTAATTTATTTAAGTTTTCGTTTTACGGGTCCTATGCCTTTGTCGTAATAAAAAGGTCATACGATGCCTCCGGTTAATATAATGTGGTGATGTAAGCCGTATAGACCCTCTAATCTAGGTATCTTTATAATCTTACCTCGTCAGCTTTATCGACAATTTTCAAACTTGTGGCTTGCCCCTTTTGACGTAGGCTGATATAAGTGTCCTTTTTTGCTTTAATACTTTAGATACGAAATAACGATCCATTGAAGTTAATTTATATATTTTTAGCAAACGTTTGAACTAATTTACACTTTTGAAAGCCTGATTTTTCGATAATACGTTATTTCACCACTAAAAATCTAATATATCCGAGGAAAATGATATCGTTAATTTACATATCCATGATCTCAAATCTTCAAATTTCATAATTAATAAGTACGGGTTAAATATTAAAGTCTTTGTATTTGACCTATTTTTAAAACGTACTTAATACGTTAAAAACCAATAGACTCTTACTTTAACTAATTCTTATAAAAGCTTAATACAATATATTATCGTATCAGCCAGAAACTTACCCCTTAATTCCTATAATAGTTTTAGTAATATAATTCGCTAAAAATCGGTGGCAAATTACGTGTAGGTTTACGTAATATCTCGACTATGAATTCTAAACTAACTCTTTAAGCTAGCAGTTAAACTATTAATAATAGTAACGATTAAACGTTGGCTAATCTTTTAAATTATAGGCGATTAAGTGAGAATTTAGTTTTTACTTTCATTACCGTATCTTTAGGTGATTAGCTGTAACTTTTCAAACGACCGGTCCGTGTTTTTGCCCTTAACTTTATAAACTATGCTCGATTTAAAATAATGACATTTTACCCTTTAAATTATGTTAACGGTACAAATTATATTACTCTCTATAATAAAAAACCGTTAATTTCTACTTAATTATTTTCCCTAAAACGTTTGCCTGGTATATTAATAATAATTTCGGTACGTAGCTCGAGAGTAATTCTTTTGTTATAATTTTACTTTTAAAATACTCATGCCGTTTTATATACTTTTCCAGGCTTATAGTCTTCATTTTCCTTCTTTTTAGTATATATTCTCCTTTTAGGTGACTTTTTACGCTATTGATGTTTTATCGGCTTATTAATAGTCGATTTGAAAAGGTTGTATTGATTAATTCGCTTAACTCGAAGGTTGTCGGCTTTTAAATTTTAATCAAATTTAATAAGTCTTTTATATGGCTTAACTTATGTAGTTTGGAAAGTTACGAAGCCGTTAATAGTTTTAACTATTGCATTTGAATTAGGAATACTTAAGATTTTATACGGCTTATTCCATTTACCTGGTTTATATTATGTAAGAATTTTACTTTAAAGGGAAAGTAAAAGCACGTCTATTATTAAAAGTTCGTTTCTGGTATTAAAGGCATTATTAACCTAACAGCATACCAATTCCTTCCTTAGTTCCTTTAGTACTTTACTATATGCTATAACAGGTTTTTGGATGCTTAAAAAGGGTGACGACTTAGCTATTATACGTAGGTAAACTCCAAATACTAGTAAAGTGGATATAAGTTTATCAGGGCTAACAATATCGTTAAAACCTTTTAACTTGTAAAGCTTCCGATTTCCAATATAAAAATATCGTAAGCCTTTTATAAACGTACGTATACCCTTTTAACCTTATTAATACCTTCGTAAACTTTTACAAAAACCTATTTATATTAAATCACTATTAACATTACATTAACTTAAAATTTTATCGTAGCAAAGTTGGTATTTGTATTGTAAACTAATATATTTCATGAATTAAAGTATGTGTTAATTTACAAAGTATATAATACTTCTCATATTTCTTTCGCCGTAATAGTTTTAAGGAATTTGATGCCATAAAAAGCCGTAGTAAAGTTTATGACGTATGATACTAGCTTACCGTCCAAATAAAACACGTTTATAAAAATTTCCGAATTAAAGTCTTGATTTTCTTATAACATAAACTTAAACCTTAAAGGAGCTTAAGAGTATATCTAGCAGTAGTGGTATAAGCGTTTAATTACTTTTAATACTAGTAAATCCATATTTTCGTAATTAATTACCTTTAAAACCTTATAAAACCTGTTAGTTGCCGGGTAATTATACTTACAATATAGTTGACAAAGTTTTACCTCCATGAAATTTAACACCATTACCTTTGGTTTTTAAAGATAAAACTAGAGGCAACCTTATTTAAGGTTAAGTAAAAACCTTTTACCGGCCTTAATACATATTAGCTTATTAGTCTAAATATTAGCGTTAATGTCGAAGTTTTTCATGTTTTTAAGGTAAAGAAAAAAAGGGGTAGGGGATTCCAAAATGTGGAAAATAATAGGGTTAACTACAATATTTACTGCTGTCGATCCCAATAAAAATATCTCTTTTCTAAAGCCAAAGTCAACTTTAACCTTATCAACATTCGCTTGATTAAGTTCCGTAATAGTATTAGTACCCCTTCGTAACGCGATATATTACGAATAACTTTTTATTAAGTACCGTATTACCTATGTATCTGGAATAATCCCCTAAAAGACTTATTTCGCGTACCTGTTTTAAATAATAAAGAGGTTTATAGGGCCAAGATATTTATTGTTATAATGGTAGTAAGGTTTTTAACTATAATACGGTATAGAAATACGTAATCGGCTAGTTATTACATAGCTTTCGGGTTAATACCGGTATCAGTATTGGTATCTTCGTGCCAACCGATAGCCTTCGGCTTATTTTCATTCTTTTTAACTTTACTTTCTTTAAATTACGTAACACGTTTCATATAATTCTATTTTAAGACAAAAGGGTACTACGTATGATATATCACCTGTTTTACGTTACGTTTAGCGGCAATGTAACGTGTTAACTAATAGCCTTATTTACTGTAAATCTAATATCTCTTAGCGTTCAAGTTGAATTTATTTAATCGATTTAAAAACTTTAAGAAAGGTAAGTAACCCTTTTTGTTGGTAGAGGTCTAGATCTTTTGTTAACCGTACTTACCGAGTCATTCGTACCGTCAATTAATATAGTACGAACTAATAGTATTTTTTTTCGTTCTTAAATTCCAGAGTTTATAGGTATATAACGGTCGATCCGGAGATTCGAATAATTACGGTCGTCAATGAGGAACATAATTAGTTCAAAAACCCTTTATAGGTGGTATTAAGGTATTACAAAACGTATTTGAAATTTTTATAACCCGTAATTATTTGCCAGACTTATTAGCATAAGATGTCTTCGCCAACTTCCATATTCGCCATTACCTGTTAGCAAAACATTAGCCTATTAAACATTTGATTTAAAAGGTTTATCTTGTTTTTCGAAATTTTTTTGTAATCCAATATGTAAGATTACTTAATAATATTACAGTCCATATAATAATAGGTAAGGTTAATATCGTATTCGAAATAGCTTTTTATACCATTGTAAATTTCGCGAAAAAAGGTACAGTTCGTCAGGTATCGGAGGTAATAGTCCGTAGTTTGACTGGTAAAGATACTGGGAAATAACAAGTAAACACTTGGCAATTTAACTTTTATTTAGCGGTAAATATTAAAGAATGGGCGTAACTTGACGTCGAAGAGATTGTATAGCTTCCCATTATAATTTTTTTCCCTCTTTAAATCTTAACAAATATGGTGATTGCCGTACAATCCATATCCTTTATAAAGATTTGTCAAGGGAGAAGAGTAATATACTAGTTATATAGATCTTTTTTACTTTACCCGAGAAGAGATTGAGATTATTAATAGGTGGGATAATTACCTTTAGCCGAGTTTGAAGGGAAAAGGCTAGTAGTTATGCCTATAATCGGCCTACATATAAATCCGGTTTTTCTTTCCCTTGGTTATTAAAATTAGACGTATTAAGGAGGTTAGGGGAAATAGGTTTGGTGGTGTTCGTCGTAAGAGGGTTGACGATAATCCTTTTAGTATTAAGGGGTTCAGCAAGGTTCCTGCTTAATGGATTAGTGTAAAGTGCTAACATTAATACCTTTAGCCACGTTGGCAGCCCTTGTTTTATGCGCTCGACCGCCGTTTAATGCGTACTTTACGTTATTACGTAAGGGTACTAAACCATCGAGTAAGTTAACGTGTTTTTTATTGCTAATATGCGAAAAGACCTAATTTAATTAAGGTTAAAGAGGAGGTTCCTTAAAACGTATGTATAGGTGTTATAATTCCTTAATTCTTTTCTTTTTCGGCTGTGAATCTTTTAGGTATTTTTTAAGCCAGGCCAGCTCGAAAAGGGTTTTCGCTAACCTGGTAAAGTTGCTTTTTAATACGTAGATCCCTCGGTGTTCAAGTTTAGTCCTTAATTTGGATTTGACAGTCTTTTGGGTTGCCTTTCACATATTAAGTGTTTAGTTTCCAAAAAATTCACGGACTTTGAGAAATACATCGCTAGGATTTTCGTCGGTGATATGTTTCAGGATAAAGTAGCCGATGAAGTTAGTTAAGTGCTTTTCGGTTAATTTCTTATTAATATTGTATCCCCAAAGATGTATTTATAATACTTGGTGAAAACTGATACGAAGGCTTTAATTTTCTTTATAAATGCTTGACTTAGACCTATTTTGGTGTTTTGGCTTATAGAGGGCGTATAGGGTGAAGGATTATATAATGATCACACTAAATACCCGTGAGTAAATAGAAGGTGTCAGAGGGTTTATGTTAGCAGTAAGGTAGCAGAGGTAACAAAAGGTGCAATATCAAGATGTGTGTTCGTGCTGTAAGATGATCATTGGCCGTTAGGCTATTCAGATATGTAGACTGAATACTTAGATTGACAACTGAAGAGCTATGAAGGAAATACTATCTATGTGGTGATGACCGTATCCTTATATCCTATGGTCTTCATACCATCTTCAATACTGGACCGCTGAAGTCGCTGGTCGCTTCCTGCGGTCTAATGTAGTATCGATTGGACCGCTCTTCGGTCTTTGCGGTCCCAACCCTAACCCTGGGTCCTTACATAAGAGAGATCCCTAGCTTGATGTGTTGGACATCAAGCTTTTGATAGCGTAGCGGACCACTGGCCTATTCCATGACCTGTAGTTGGTCCTTGAGTTATAATAAATTAGGTGATTTTAGACGTAAAGACTTGGTATTTTGGTATAAAGTCGCGTGGAAACTTGGCTGGAACTTGGCGATTCGGCGTGGGGTTGCGTAATGTAGTTTTCTTGGCGCAACTTGGTAACTTTTCGTGTTTTCGTTTAGAGCAGCGAACTTGAGGATCGAAGTGATAAAGAGAGTAAAAATAGTAAAGTAGTGTAAAGGTTTGGTGTAGTGTATAAGGTCGGAGGTTGTTGTTAGTATATATTAAGGGCGAAAGTTATTTGTTATTTAGCGTAAGAACTTAGTCGTTTTTCTATAGTAGTAGTACCCGTAGTAATATTAACTTGGTCGTTTACCAACTTACCGTACTTTAAAACTTCTAACAATTAATTTTAACGTCTTTAAAAAAGATTAATAAAGATTTTTTGGTATTTTCGATAGCGATACCGTTGCTACCTTTAAGCTGCTGTTAAAACCGACGCAGCTTAAAAGTCTTCTTTACTTACTACTGTTAAAACCAACATAATAGTAAAAGCCCTTTATAAGAATCTTTCCTTTACCCTAGCCGTAATATAAAGAGTAACAACTAGAAAGTAGCCTTTTCTTTTACTTAGCCAATTTATGCTTAACCTAATAAGCACTAATTAGTGTTGGTAGGCCTTATACGTTGCAACGTTGTCGATTCGAATCGTGGTCAAAGTAACAGTAGTATTACAGTAGTCAGATGGTGGATGTATTATTTTAGGTTTGGCAGACCGCTAGCCGGTCTGCACTGTAAATTGTATGGCCAAGTGCTTGGCCCGTGCCCTAGAGTGAAGTGCAGCGTACTGCATTCGACTTACACCCAATGCGGTAAGTCCGCACAGAGCAATACACTTGCAGTACGGTCAACTTTACTGCAAGTAAAGTTGACCTACTGCACTGCATGCAATACCATTGCAATACTGTTCCAACAAATAAATTGTCTATTTGTATTAAGGAATATATAAACCAATTGGTACGTAATGTAAATAGGTAGAAATATCTTCGTGAACTAGAATATTGCTAGGTAATGTATATAAAAAGCCTATTCAAAACTATTGGTAAATGTTATGAGGTTGGTTATGTATAAGTTTGTAACGTCAATATTTGTGGCGATAGATTTGCGTATAGGGATACAGGATGTCGATGCCCGGAGTTGTGAGTTGAAGGTTTGTTATTGAAGTATAGTTTAGATGTAAAATTAAGGGGGATTGATAGAGTAATGACCGGCAGGAATGGGAGGAACTTTTGCCATTATCGTCGATTGCTAATCGATTAGACTAATACGTACACATAAAATAAAAAGTCGATAGTGTTGGAACAACAGTCAATTGCAATACAGTCAACTTAATCATATTGATTGTAAATCCATTGCAATACAGTGTCTAATTCAATGTAGGGTATGGGCCAAGCAGTTGCTCATACAAACTAGTGTGCAAACCGGCTAACAGTCTGCCAAACTTAAAAAAACGAACACCCCTTTCAATGCAAAACACCAGTTACTTTGACCAGAGATTCGAATCGACCTCGTTGCAACGATAAAGGCCTATCAACAGCGTCAATGAATAAATAGGTGCCGAACTATGGTATTACTAAAGATGTAAATGTGTAACACAAACATATTCTTGGTTTTGACTTGCATTATTAGCAATCAAATTATGACAAATATGAAATATGGTTATACAAGTAGCTATATTAGTGTTGGGGGTACGAAAACACGGAAGGAGTAGCGAAGTTATCCTGAAAATATGCGAAGATAATGGTGATTGTGTGTGCTGTTAGTCAAATGTATGAAAATACAGCAAAAACCTTAACAATTGTTGCGGTCTGTGGTGTCGGGAGAAAGGACGCGCCCGTATATAGAGTGCTTTACAGCGCTGCTGAACAGTAGCCGCATTCTTGCCGGACTCACTGACTGCAGCACACCAGCCAAGCTGAACTGACGACCACACAGATACACATCACCAACTACCAACCATGGCACCCAGCAGCTACCCCAAGCGCAAGATCGGCGATGATCTTGTCTCCGCACAGGGCCTGGGCTGCATGGGTATGAGTTTCTCCTACACGTCGTTCGGCGGGCAGAACGACGAGGAGTCACTCCAGGTCTTGACGCGCGCCGCAGACATGGGCATCACGTTCTGGGACACGAGCGATCTGTACGGCCCGTTCACCAACGAGAAGCTCATAGGCCGGTGGTTCAAGGAGACCGGCCGCCGGCGGGAAATCTTCCTGGCGTCCAAGTTCGGGATCAAGTTCCAGGACGGCGCGATGGCTGTCGACGGCACGCCCGAGTATGTCAAGAAGGCTTGCCACGACAGCCTTGAGAGGCTCGGCGTTGAGACGATAGATCTCTACTATCAGCACCGCGTTGACCCTGATACGCCCATTGAGAAGACGGTCCAGGTGAGGCCAGGAGTCCACTGCCATGTCAGCCCACACAGCCGTCTCTGACACACATACCATCCAGGCCATGGCCGAGCTCAAAGCCGACGGCAAGATCCGCTACCTCGGGCTGTCCGAGTGCTCGGCGCGCACCCTCGAGCGCGCCGTCCGGGTGGCGCCCATCGCGGCCGCGCAGATGGAGTTCTCGCCGTTCGCGCTCGAGATCGAGTCGGCGCAGACCGGCTTCCTGGCGGCGGCGCGCGCGCACGGCGTCGCGCTCGTCGCGTACTCGCCGCTGGGCCGCGGCTTCCTCACGGGCGCCATCCGCCGCCGCGACGACCTCGACGCCACCGACAGCCGCCGGGCCCACCCGCGCTTCTCGGCCGAGAACTTCGCCAGCAACCTGCGGCTGGTCGAGACGCTGGGGACGGTTGCCGCGGAGAAGGGCTGCACGCCGGGCCAGCTGTCGCTGGCGTGGGTCTTGGCGCAGGGCGAGGGTGAGTGATGATCAAGGCTCGGATGTTCCCCGCCCGCACCCATTGGTGGTGATGATGGTGGTGGTGGTGGTGGTAGTGGTGGGCGGGTGCTGATACACGACAGATTTCATCCCCATCCCGGGTACGAAGCGGGTCAAGTACCTCGAGGAGAACGCCGCGGCGGTCACTGTCAAGCTGTCGAAGGAGGACGACCAGAAGATCCGGAAGGCTATCGAGAGTGTCGGCGGGACCAAGGGCGCACGTTACCCACCGGCCATGCTATCCAGTCTCTTTGGAGACAGCCCCGAGCTCGAGTAGTCGGAAGACGTCCAGACAGGGACCAAAGGCTGATGGGGACCAGAGAATCCCCCAAGACAAGCTGCTTTGGCCTTTGTGTATGTATGATGGATCAAGGATGCGCACCCGGGCAGATGCTGCAATAGCGCACGCGATGCATTTCACCATTTATAACATACCAAATCACAGGCCAGGTCTCTACGATGCGAGCTTGCTCTCCGCCGACTACCACTTACAGTATTGTGCCTTTCCCGTTACAAGATCGCGAGCGTCGGCGCTGACAACTGTCACCTTCACTTGCACAAATTTATCATCAGTTTTCGCGAAATCCGAAGACGACCTGGCCCGGCCCACATACCGTTCTTCGAATCTGCGTCGCTGAAAGTAATTCTGCTCTCAGACCTTACCGGCATTGAGAGTCCCCTCCCCCAGCGCTTCGACGGAACCTTTGAACTCCTGGCACAGTTTCAAAAGGTCTGCACGGCGCGTCCTGTCGGTCTCCAACTTCTTAGAAGCATGCTTCTGCTCCACCAGGTGGATTTGCAACAGCCCAGATACCGCAAATATCCTTTCTTCGAGAACTGATCTGTCTCTACAGCGCTCCCTGGTCCAAACGGACGTCGACGACATGTCAGATCGGTTCGAATCTGAGACTTTCAGTATCACTGTGTTGAAATGTCTGTGCGTTCGCCGGCCCGCTTTGTGCATGAGACCTATCATCAGTATGCCATACCTAAACGACGCCACAGAATTCCTTATGACCACCCTCGCCGGCTTGTTGCATGAATGGCATATGCGCTGGCTCCACGCTCGACCTTTGGCAAGTCAGATCGCATTACGTGAGGTTTTTGTCCGCCTCAATGCGACCCTGGATGCCTTGATACTGGTCGCTGTTCTCACTAGTGACGAGGAAAAGGCCCATCCGGTTGATTTGCCTAGTTTCATCCACTCTAAAGGCCCTAGCAGACATTGCAGCGCCACTCCTCCAGCCCCCGAGTACTCGGACTCTGGGCCTGCCACCATGGCTCCGTGTGGTGCCTAGTCCAGCAATGGGCACAACCAAGACAAGACAACTGGCCTGGCGTCGGCTCCTGATCCGAGTCGTCAGAAAACGGCTCGGCCTCCGACAAGGAGCCGGACCGGGTTGAACAAGAGGAGATGTCGAAGAGAACTTCATGGTCGATGACATGGAGGGCGTGTTTGGGTATGTCATTCAACGCCACCGTCAATGGCTACAATGTACGTGAGGGATGTAGGTGAATATTGAGAAATATTGAGATGGTCAAAAGCAGCAAGATATGTCCATGGGAAGCCAGGCTTAATCTGTCCCTCCTGACTACGACTGTGCCAGTCACAGCCGACGTCGACTTCCAGCAGGTGATTCCAGCAGGTGATGTCGCTGTCTGATAGGTCCTGGTGGGGCATCGACCCCCCTGGCCCCCCCTGCCGTGCCTTCCCTCGATGCCTGCTGCCAAACCCAACCGCCAATGCTATGCTACTTCAGAGCTTCATCAGTCTCCTCTCCTCCCTCCTTGGCCCTTCTCACGCCTGTGATCAATCACCGTATTCGTCATCCCAATTGCCCGCCGCTCTGACTCGGGCTATCTTTCTCGTTTCCAACGCGCCCAACGCGCCCAACGCGCTCGTCGGTCCCCAATCTTGGAATCAGATCTTGGTCCCGCGGCAGCTTGTTCCCCCCAGATCCACCTCCTGCCAACCATCTCTGCTCTCGAACGCGCACCAGTCGCCGACACTCGGCGCCTCCGCAGACAAAATGGAGCATTTCCACACGCACGAGCTTCGAGTTTGCATCGTTCGATGCACCGAACTCGTTGCCGTCTTCGCCGCATTTCCAAACGAGACAGCCGTTCACCCGATTCGCCAGGCGGCACTTGGAGTCTCGTCCACACTTCTCGGGCTCACTAGGGAGGCCATTGCCTCTTCTGCAGCATATCTACATGCACTTCCAGCTGACGAAAAGGAGATGGTCCAAGCCGCCTTGAGGACTTGCACGTCCACTCTGGCTCAGATGAGGAACGTATTCACGTCCTGTGCGTCAACCTACGACCTGCTAGTGAAGAATGAGGCGCATGTGCTTGACGCAACCGATATCGACCTTTTCTCAAGCGGCTTGATGGCTCTCGCACAGTGTCTGCTGACCCTACGCGGAACCGGACCTCCGGGAACTGATGTTTCCAAAGCAATCAAGTTCAGCCAGGAAGGAAAGAAGAAGCTGGATGAGACAGGGCTTTGGAGCATTGAGATTCTCATGCGCTTGGAAAAAGTGCGGCACCTTGTCAAGATCTTCGACTCCACCAGCGAGTTTCGGCAGACTTTGAGCGCACAGGATCATCCAGCCTCTCATGACCGAGCAAGTGTGAAGACTGGTCTGTCTGAGGCCGACACAATTGACGTGTCCAAATGTACACCGCCTCATTCGACCCACGGCACCTCGAGCAACGATACCATTTACAAAGATGCAGATCTCACGGCTATCACGGAGAAGATTCTACATGAGATTAAGCAATACGATCTCGTCCAAGAAGCCATGCTGGAGACAGTGGCTGGTGATGCCATGCGTCAGGCGGCCATGGACATGATCACAAGCTTGTCTGCCCCGAAGCCCAAGTGCGATTGTGCGTGCGCCCGTCAGAAGGGACACCACAGCACTTTGACTTTGAACTCCACGAACCTAATGGACACAGACCTATTGCTGCATTTCACAAGCTCCGAGAACTCCTCTGCCGACAGCGATATACACCCCGTCGACAGCACCACAACACACAATGGTCCTGCCCCGACGGTGTCAAAGGATGCTGTGGATTTCGAACACTGCAATGCTCCAAACACAACCCCCCAGGACGGTGTACAGTTTCATATTCCCATCTCTTCAGAAGCTATGGAAGATGAGGCTGTCGAGAAGGAGATGTTTGCCCTCCTTCAGCAGCTCTCCAACAGAAACTGTGATACAGTGGCCCGAAAAATCGTGAGAAGTCTGGGAAAGCTGCAGACTAAGCATGACGGGAGTGACCAGCCTCTTCGGAAAGTCATCCAAACAATTTTTGAAGCAGCATGCGAGAACTCGGAGTGAGCTGATATATATGCCACGCTCTTTGACCGGCTTATCAACATCATCGGCAGTGGCAGTGGTCATGCTCAAGTCACCCTCAGTGACAAGTCAGGCAATCTCAAGGATTGTACGCAGCACGTGAAGATGTACCTGAGGGACATTTGCGGGGAGGTCTGCAAGCCCTGCAAGCTCGGAAACAACAGTCACTTGCCATTTGAGGCTCATCCAGGGCTTCCAAATGTGTTACGTGCGTTATTCAGGAAGACAATCTCTGGGTGTCCAGATCAACGTCTCCTCACGAAAGAAAGCATACTTAGCTGTGCCATGGCGCAACGTGACCTGACTCTGCTGAAGGGCCTTCCATGCCCGACATGGCACGCATTAACAAGCTGATGCAGATGGGGGTCGAATGATCATAGTTGGTGGAACAATGGCCATTGGACAATTGGCCATGGGGTATCAGCCTGTGGGAATCATGAGTCATGCATGACCTTGGATGCTTCCTCGGCTTGCAGGCCTTGGTGCAGCCATCGCGGTGAGTTCACTTGGGGTCGACCTGACTGATATGGCATGAGGGATGAGAAAATCTGCTACTAGAAATGGATGGAAGACAGTAGCTTGAAAAAGAAGAGCTGCTAGGTATGACTGATCATTTGCAATGGTGTGGGCAAAGAATGAATGGTTGCTATGATGAGGAAACGATGGATGTATACACAACGAAACAATGAGACAGTGTTCATAACCAGAACACCCTGATAAAAGTAACACCAAGGCAAAATTAAAAGGCCTTTTTTTTAAAAAAAAAAAAAAAAAAAATAAAAAAGAATGCCAAACACTCCTTTGGGTCAGATGTGTTAGAGATCATGCCTGCCACACAAACATCCAAGGCATTGCCTACTGCTTACTTGGAAGTTAGTACCAACTGAGGTATTACTACCTGACCTTTCCTTCACAGGGGTGTGGTACAGGGGGTGGTGTTAGTGGTGGTTGTGGGGGCATTCCACTTGCACTACCGCTGTAAGAGTCTGATTATCTGATGATTTGCTTGAGTAAGACAGTATGGTCACTATAGTGGCTATATTGGGATTAAACACTCATTTACACCCTACAAGCTCTCACTTTCTCCAAAGTTGTTGGATTAGGAAGGTGGGGTGATTTGTTGCACAGTACATGTATGGTATATCCATAGCTTGGTAGGAGTCCGACTCTGTTCGTTCCTTCCCATTATGGCTTCCCACCAGAGTGTTACTGTAGTGAAATCGATTTTTATTTTAATTATTATTATTATAGTGTTTGGAATGGTATGCCATGGTCTATGTATTCATTCAGTAGCAACTACAGGTTAGATCAGCAACAGCCTTGTTGGGCAGCAATCTGAGAAGGTCGACTCACAGCTCATGTTGGCAGTTTGGCTATATATTCTTATTTCAATATGGGTGTCATAAATGCTGTGTTTTGTGTGTGCTTGAAGAATTATGAATGAACCTTGACCTACCCTTACTATCACCAGAGACAGGGAAAAAAGGACTAGCAAGCCACCTTTTGCCTAGAGTCAGTCCTACAAGAAATGTTGCAGTAAATGGCCAATATCACCATGTACAGTTCTATCTGCTTTTACTGTGCCTATGCGACAACAAAAATACGTTAGTCAAATCAGGAAGGAATGCATTTTGGAAGTCCAACTTGCCTGAACCTTTTTGGCCCCTGCAAGCCACAGACCAATCTTGATTGTCGATTGTTGGCCAACCCATTATTGGCGTTTACCATCACCATCCCCCCCTACCTTTGAAAACCAAACCTCAACCATTCATTCCACCTTCTCTTGGTCCAACTTATCGACATCAACCATCACCCCTTAACAAACATCATACAGTAAGGTCGATCATCGACTTTGCTGTATTTGCCTTCCAAGCTGCTTGGTCATTGGTCAATCGCAGGCAGATCATCACCCAAGTATGTCCAGTCGCGACGATGCGCCTGACGACGCGCCTGCGCCTGCATTTCTTCCATGGGAAAAGACCTGGGCTAACCCACGGTCTGCAGGCAATCCATTGAACTTGGACTCTGAGGCTCAACAGCATCCACCATCTGCACAGTCACGATGCCGTACCTCATTCTTACCCGTTGCAACCTACCCCCGGCCAACCCCTACAGCATCTACTACCCTGCCTCCTCCATGAGTCCTGCCGCGATCCAAGAGCTTCACAACCGCCGTGTCGCTGCTCTTGATGCCTCACTCTCCACCTGGACCATTTTCAATTCCAAAGACATATACGATTTCAAAGACCATGTAGCTGCCCTGATCACCAACCTGTCACCCCACACTGTCGTCCAGACGGAGTGGGAGCTCCTGCAGATTGCGCAGCACCCTGCCCACGGTGGCGACACCCGTCACCTGCGACTGGTGCTGGAGGGCATCTTCCAGGGCAGTTGCCGCGACTTCGAGCAGGCCACCCTGCATGTCCGCCTCTACAAGTACATCTGCGACAACCTCAGCCAACAGGTCTATTGCCAAGTCAAACGTGGCAGCATGGGGGCCCACCTACTGAGCGGGGCGGGGCTTGTCGCGGCCCTGTTTCTGGGCAGGTGCCAACGTGAGTTCCAACTGGGCATGCGCAGTGAGCTTGCGCCCGAGTTGCAGCTGGGCTTGGCGCGGCTGTTTGGCGAGGTGTGTGTGAGTGGCACGTTGCACCGAGGCCAGGGGCTGCACGTGATGCACCAGTGCATCACCCAGCTTACTGCCAGGTTCAGTGACAACAAGGACGTGTTCACCTTCCAGACTGCCTGTCTGTGCCAGTTTCTGATGGCTGTTGGGAACTTCCTGGATACAGACGTCAGCTTCAACAGGCTGGCCAAGTACCGTGACCGTGTGCGGGCCCTGGTCCACCAAGCCCGGCAGAATGCATTCTTCATCGAAGAGAACCTGCTGTCGAGCATTGCCTTTTGTCACATGGGGCCGTGGTCCAATGACGACTGGATCTTGGTGCAAGTTGATCAACTGTCTCAGGCTTTGAAGAAGTCCAACTGTATGCAGGCTCAAGGTGACCGGTAAGCTTCTCCCATAGGCTTGTCACACTGAAGAAGCCAACTAACAAAAGAAAGTGCTGCTTTCTCCAGCACTGGTGCTGCTTTCTCCAGCAACAGCCAAGAGGAGACTGAGAAGGGGCACGGGGCTGTCAACAGCAGGTAAATTCAATGGTTCATGCAAGGCAAAGAAGTCGACTAACTTGGAATTGTGCCACTAGCAACGATGCAGACATCGAGACCGACAGCGACGGATCTTCCGGCTGGTCATTTCTGGCTTCTGGTAATGAGGAGTAGGACTTTGCAGCATCCTTCGCATGCTGTCTCTCGGGAAACAAGAATCACACAAGGACATTGTGATACACGGTGACAACGGGATGGCAGCATGGCAGCATGGCGGTGAAGTCTCATCGGCATGTGGTCTGCCTGACCAAGGTTGGACAGCATGCCACAATCCGTCTGCATCTTCAGCATGATGCAAGATGCAGTACGGGCTTTGGCAAACATGGCAGGGATGGTCTGTCTGGACGTGATGGGGCAAAGAAGCAGGGGATGATAACCTTTCAGGGAATTTGGTTGGACACTGCTTCGCAGCACTGTCAAGCAAGTGGCCATACTGCATGATGGGGGGGACAAGGTAAGAACAAAACAAACAAAAAAAAAAAAGGAAAGAAAAGGAAAGAAAAGGAAAGAAAAAAAAAGGGTCAGGGTTGCGGGATTTGTGGTTTGATGGTTCTCTCGAGCAGTTACGGGCAAGTGCGGCCCTGGTGTTTGTGTGTGCAACAACTTGAACAAGTTGGAAGCAAGACGGCCAGCATCATGTGCTGGGCCATTTCAACGATGGGCAGGTTGGCGTTGATCTTTCTGCAGAGACTGAGGAACCATGGTGATGGAAAAGGAATCAGCACATTGCAGACACTCTCAAGTACTTAATTATTTACTGATCAGGCGACAGAGGCCTACTACACTACACAAATGCACTTGTGTGAGGACACCTGGGTGAGGGTGAGACAAAGCAAGCACCAGCACGCAAACAAAGTTATAGCCAGCATTGTTGTGCTGGTACATGGCGACTGTGTCCGATGGTTCATTGACCAAGCAGAAGCATCGCGGTGCTGGTACAAGGCACATGTTGGCGTCTTCACCTGCCATGAAGCCATCCCCATCACCATCACCATCACACCATCACCATCACCGCCATCACACATGATGTCCAAAACCAGCAGTCAATCTCAGTCAGCAGCGCCACCCGCATGCAAGTGGAGACGCAGCTGTGATCCCAGTCCTTGCAAAATGGGGGCGGGCTGTTGTGTCTTGTCTTGGCCTGCCTTGCAGGTGACGATGTCTCGCAGGCGACGATGCCGGTGGAACTGCAGGTTCTTGTATTATCTGCCACTCACCAGCATTCACCAGCATTCACCAGCATTCACCAGCATTCACCAGCATTCATCAGGATTCAACATCACCCACCACTTTATACACAGGACGGTATACTCCTTATTGGCTCTGCTGTGCCAGAATGACGCGGACACATGTGGTAGAGATTCGCAATCCTTGCTGCGCCTCTGCTTCTACTATCCAAGTTCCAATGCTTCCGATACATACGTACATAGGACTGAAGGAACATAGCCACTACATCGTGGACAGTGCCGGGTCCAGCCTGAGCCTGGTTGGGCCTTGTACATAGTAGTACTACTCGTAGTGGATGCAAACCTTATTCCAGCATGACGCTCAGGGGTTGTCGCTGTACTAATAATACACCTACCTACTGCA
The DNA here is from genome assembly GCA_038502455.1 of Anisogramma anomala. Classification (NCBI taxonomy): domain Eukaryota; kingdom Fungi; phylum Ascomycota; class Sordariomycetes; order Diaporthales; family Gnomoniaceae; genus Anisogramma; species Anisogramma anomala. Next base: position 23,373,181 of record JASMMZ010000001.1, on the reverse strand, counting down.
GTACATCTGCGTCTTCTTCTTCACACTACGTTCGACTTTCAACAAACCCTTCACCAACATCGGACATTAAGCCACGCCAATTCATAGCCTCCAATCCACATCTGCCATTCCACCATTGCTCCATTGCTCCATTGCGCCATTAAACCCAGAAATCCACAGCACAGCAGCCTGAATCACCCGCATCTTTCTTCTTCACCGTTCCCCGACCGTCCGACCGCCCACTCTCGACTATGTTTCGGCCACCTCATCCTTCCTCATCCATCGATCCGGACTTCCTCCATTGCCCATCACCGGCAGCCTTGCACTTTCGATAAAAGCACCATGAGCCCCCGAACCTCGGACGTCGAGCACGTCGCCTTCCTGTCTCCCGACTCCCGCTCCTCAAGCGATGCCGAGCTGGATGCCTTCCTCGAACAGACCCAGACCCAGACCCAGACCCAGACCCAGACCCGCACCGACAAGAGGCGTCGTTCGCTGCAGACAACAGTATTCGCATGGCTGTGTTCGCGGCCTCGCGTTGTGCGGCGTAATGTCTTTCGCCGACCCCTCCTCGCCATCCTCGTTGCTGTCAAGTACATGCTCCTATTGCTCGCCACCGTCCTGATCGTCACACCGATACTCATTCCATCCTATACACGCCTCCCACCACACTACCGCGCCCTGAAGACCCGCTGCGAGGGCCCTGACGCCCAGCCGGGCTGCGCGAACCCGCACAACGAGAAGGTCTTCATCTCCGTCAGTCTCTACGACAAAGACGGCCACCTTGCCAGCGGCCGCTGGGGCCAGCAGCTGCTCGAGCTCATCCAGATGATCGGCCCGGACAACACCTTCCTCAGCATTTACGAAAACGACAGCCCGCTCGGCAAAGCGCCGCTCCAGGCCTTGGCGCACCAAGTTCCCTGCGCCAAGGAGATCGTCTACGACGACGCCGTCACCCTGGAGGGCTTCGGCAACATCACACTCCCAGACGGCTCCGTGCGCATGAAGCGCCTCTCGTACCTCTCCGAGATGCGCAACCGCGCCCTCCGCCCGCTCGACCGCTTCGACGCCGGCCCCGGCACCGTCACCACCGTCTTCGACAAAATCCTCTTCCTCAACGACGTGTTTTTCCACACCGCCGACGCCGCGCAGCTGCTCTTCAGCACCAACACGGGCGCCGACGGCCGCGCGCACTACCTCAGCGCCTGCGCGCTCGACTACGACCGGCCCATCAAGTTCTACGACCTGTACGCCACGCGCGACGCCGAGGGCTTCTCCAACGGCCTGCCCATCTTCCCCATCTTCACGACGGCCGGCCAGGGGCTCAGCCGCCAGGACATGCTCGCGCAAAAGGACGCCGTGCGCGTGACGGGCTGCTGGAGCGGCATGGTCGCCATGCAGGCGCGCCACGTGCAGAACCCCGCGCACACGCTGCCCGCGCCCGGCTTCGACGCCGTCGGCGCGCACGTCATCGACCCGGCGCGCCCACGCGCCGCGGCGGCGCCCGTGCGCTTCCGCTACGAGCCCGAGGCCTTTGTCGACGCGTGCGAGTGCTGCCTCTTCCTCGCCGACGCGGCCGCCGCGGCGCGGGTCGCCGCCGCGGAGCAGGGCGTCTTCATCAACCCCTTCGTGCGCGTCGCGTACGAAGCGCGCGTGCTGCGCTGGCTGCACCGCCTCAAGCGCTGGGAGCGGCTGCTCGTGCTGCCGCACGCCGCCCTCAGCTGGGCGGCGGGCCTGCCGCGCCACAACCCGTACCGCGCGGTGGCCGAGGGCGCGCCGTTCGTCGAGGAGGTGTGGGATGCGGCGGCGAACGCGTGGGCGCGCGTGAACCGCACGGGCCGCAGCGGGCTGTTCTGCGCGGTCCGGGAGATGCAGCTGATCATGCAGGCGGAGCGGACGGGCGACAAGAACTGGAAGAACTACCCCATACCCGAGGGCCAGACGTTTTGGTTCCCGACCTGAGGGAGGGGTGTGGTCGGCCATTTGTTGGCGTGGAGGGGGTGGTTGGTGGCTGGGGGCTGAGGCTGACTTCCTCGGCTGGCACGGCATGGCGCCTGTTGGAGACATTTCTGTTCGGGAATAGCCACTGAATCTGCATATCATCTGCATCACGGGACTTTGTTCACTGCTGTGTGACCTTGGCATGTTGGGGCCAGGACTCTGCGATAGAGAAGGCATCAGGACTGGTGGCTTGGCCCGAGCAGTGCTTGGATTCTCGGCACTTTCGTTTTGTCCGCTGTGGTCCGGGTCCTGGCATATGACCAACCAGCCAGTCCTGCCATTGTCCTGTCCACGCAACCACTGGTTCCAGGATTCTGTCACAGGCTATGTATACTCATGGCCAACTTCGAACCTGAGCTTGCCGGACTGATGATGGAATTCGCCTTGGACCCCGACGGCCGAGAATAGGCCAGTCAGTACCTGTCTTGCTGGACACGCTCGTCGAACCAGAAAGTGGGTGCCGTGGAGCCGTTCGAACGTGTTTCTTCCTTCCTGCTCTGCGGCAGTCTCCGCAGTCGTATCTTCTTCTCTCTTCTAGTTCTACGAGTTCGCTATGCCCCATGAGTACGACTTCAATATATCATCCTAGCACCCACCTCGGGGTCCAAGTCGCCTTCGACTGACCAGGCCGGGCCGATCGGGTCTTGTCTTTCGAGACATGTTCCAAGCTGACCGCGACAGGCCAGAGCTCACTTCTTCTCTACAGTATGCAGTACCCCCTTGGCCTTGCTTGGCCCATTGGTTGGACCAAGCCGCTCCATCAAGCTTCACCAAGCAAGCTCTGGTGCTCCGTCCAGCCAGCCAGCCCAGCTCACATCTTCCCACGGCAGCAATGCGTATGCGAGTCCCCACGCCGTCCTCTGACACGCTCTCGTTCGGTCTGCTGTCTCGCCCGGTTCGGAAGCGTCCGAAAAGCAAGACGGTTGGTTGTTCTTGACGCTCTGGAGGTCCAGAAAGTCGGCGACCGCAGCCGTAGCGGCCGACGTTCTCAGCGCCGGCTCTGCCCGAGCTTGCGGGGCGGACTCGCCGAAGGGTTTGGCATCCTGAGGCTGTGATGGATGGATTGCCTTGCGTCAATCAATCACACACACGCTTACACCGCCGTCGGCCAGTCGGGGGCTGGGCACTCCTTCGCGCCGTGCCGGTGGGCGCCCGTGCCTTCCACTCCGTGACCCGGATTTGCCGTCGTCACCGAGGTGCTTCTCTGGCGCATCGCTTCCCCATCCATTCTGAATGGGGGGGTGGGGGAGGGGGGCTGTGGTCAGCGACGAGCTTCCCAAGGACGCGAAGATTTGTGTACGAGGAGAGGGGATAGCTGGGCTGTCGAGCAAGCTTCCGCTCTGCACTGTCCTTCCAGACAATCTGTCAAGGGAGTCAGTCAGTTGGACAGGCCCGCCGGACCCGTTCGAGCAAACGGTCGTGCACCTTCCCCGGGGGCCGTCCAGCCCCCCTTGGGGCCGCGAAGACACTCTCAATCATGGGCCCGAGCGAGCGAGCGGGCGGAAGGCCGCGTCCCAGAAGGCCAGTCCTTGCCTGGTTCTGGTCTTGCTTGCTTTCCGCCACGCACTTACTTTCTCCGTGGTGGCAGCAGCCACAATGGCGCGGTGACATGGTGGCGCGACGAGGTGTGTGTGTGGTATGTGTGTGCCTGCCTTGGGACAAAAGTACGGCCGCGGCTTCCGACCCAATCCGTCGGAAGAGACACTCCCGCGTTCCTCGCGACTGACATGCGTCGGCGGCCAACCACCTCGATGCTCTCGTGTTGGCAGGTGGAATCGGCGCGAAAAGAGCACAGCTGCGGTCCGCCACCGCCGCCTCCCAGCTGGGATTTGCTGGCTTTGCGCTCGGCCCGTTTGCCAACTCCAAGATAGCTTGGGGTGGTGGGGGGTGAGGGGAGGTTGTTGTCGAGGTGAGTGGGAAAGCTGCGATGCACAAGATCCCGCTATGTTTTTGATAGGGAAACCTACTGTATCCCTCCCTAACAGTAGCCCATTTCCCGATATTTCCTTTTTTTTTTCCCTTCGAAAATGCCGCCCTCTGACCTCAACACCATCGCCGCCACCTCCCTTCCTTCCTCGGCGACGACAACTCGCACGCGTCGTGATACCATATGCATATCGGCGTTAATGAACCCCTTTCGATCTTTTTGCTGACGAGTTTTTAGAGAGTTGAACTTGATAGCCACCGACCTATGCTTGCGTGAATCGTCTACTTTGACGATTTACCACCACCTATGGAACTCATAAACAACGCTTTGGCGTTGCATTTTGACCTTGTTATTTTCACAATATGTAGTTTATCCTGTTATTTTAACTTCCCTATTTGACTAGGCTATCATAATTTCGAATATTATTATTGAAGTACAATAGATGCAGTTTGTATACAGGACTCAACACCAGAGATGAGGAATACTCCGGAAATGAGGATTTCCACTGGAGAACTAGGAAGTAGTATTCTTTAAGGTATAGGGGCATCGAGATTAGAACTACAACTAATTTCAGCTTTTTGTACTAATACTTACAAGTACAAAGTCTCGATCGTACGAATCGAGATTTATAAGGATTTTCTTGATTATACATCAAAAGATTATTCAGGTAAATTCTATGTCTTTCGAAATCTACAAGCTTCTACAATATCCGTTTATGTAATAACTTTAACACATTATCTATACGATTACGCTTTCTCTTTTATTAAACTGAATTGTTGGATTTTAAACTTTTTAGACCTACTAATACTTTTGAGGGTACCCAAAATACTTGTGTAGTATCAGCATCTCCAGAATCACATGGTACACTATTTCTACCACTAGACCTATTTTATAACAAAGCCAACGATTAAAGTTGTTTATTGTAAAAAAACGTTATTGCTACCAGCCCTTTGAATACTTCCAACCCTTTCATTTTTGTAACTAAGTTATTGTCTCTTCGTTTTTTTTTTTTTTCAAAATAGGCTCTTACTCCCCGTTTATTCCTAATAATCGGGTTATAAAACCGAAGTTTCCATTAAAAACTGGAAGAAAAACTACTTGAGATACTTATAAGGCTAAAATAAAGTAAAAGCTATAAGCTATTTATGCTACAAAATTTACTGATAAAAAAGAAAAGGCTAAAACTAAAGATTTTTTTTAGATGATTTTGATGAAAAAGATCTCAAATGAGTTATCAATATATAAAATAAATTGTCAACTAAGCTTCAAAAACGTCTTAAGTCTCTTGCTCAAACGCTTAAGATGAAACCTAAAACGAAGCTAAAAATAAAGCTGAAAATAAAGCCGAAATTTAAACCGAAACTATTGGTATACCTTTATCGTTACATCGTAGTCGATTCAAATCATGGTCGAATTAACTGGTGTATTGCATTAAAAGTAATGATGTGGTTCCTTCTAAGTTTAGCAGACCGCTAGCTGATCTACAAATTAATCTGTATAGGTAACTACTTGGTTCATGCCTTAATTTAAATTAGGTACTTCCTATACTTGAGTTGCAGTTAATACAGTTAACTTACAAATACTACAGTTAACTTGCAATTGGTGTAATCAACTTATAGTTAATATAGTTGATTTAGCTGTACTGTAATTAACTGCTGTTTTAATATTAACAACTTTTTATTCTTGTATACACGTGTTAGTGTAACCAATCACCAACTTATAATACTCATTGAAGTCTCTTCCATCTCTGTTAATATGTTCACTACTAATTCTAACCTGTTTCATACTTAAATTAACCCTAATTATAATTCTTCATTCCACAATTCTAAGATTTAACTTTCCTGGTTCCCATATACAGGTTTTTTGTTTCAAATTTGTACGCTATTAATTTTATACCTCTTGCCAATTAGTTTGAATAAGCTCTTTTCAAATATCAATATCCTTGTAGTTTTTTAATTTGTTAGTATATCCCTATTCTTCTGCGTTATATTCCAAACGCTTTCTGTATTCTTTAATTTATATGGTTAGCCTATTATTATTCATCAACCTAGTTCAAGCGTAATTATATATAGCTTTAGTTATAACGTTAGCGGATTTATTTTTGCCGTTAATTTTTTTGAATTCGTTAATCTTTTAGGTTTTCTATGCCTCTTTTAATATTATTATAGTTACTATAAAACGTTTTTTATTAATCATACCGAATTTAAAAACATACTCCTAAAATCTTCGGGAGTTCATAAAAACAATTATAGGTATCGAGTGTGATATTGGTTGTTTTGTAACAATCTTGAACGTACCGTCAATTATTATGCCAATATCCAATCTTATTATCATGTTGTAAACTTCTAATGCTATTACATTTCGTATTATATGTTTATACTGAATGTATTAGTAGGACTTTGGACTTTGCAACGTTTTCGATTCGAATTCGTTGAAGTAACAGTAGTATTGCATGGTCAAATGATAAATGTATTATTCTAGGTTTGGAAGACCGCTAGCCAGTCCACACAGTAATTTGTATAGCCAATTTTATGGCTCATACCATAGTATGAATTGTGTGCATACTGTATTTCACTTGTATTTAATACATTAAACCCAAAAAAAATACACTTAACTTGTTGTTATTATAGTCAACTTTACTGTAAGTAATGTTGATTTATTGTATTGTAATTATTATTATTTAAATATTGGCGGCTTTTCTTTTGTACGCATACGTTAGTGTTATGGACTTATTGTTTCCGATTATCATTGAATTAACTTTTTGTTAACTAGGTAGTGCGTTGCTATTTTTTCATTTAAATTGATATTAATTACTTTTATTTGCTTTAAAAGTTCGAGTTCCGACTTTCTTAATTCCTATAAACAAGTTTTTCGTTATATATTTGTGCAAACCTTGAGTTTAACCGTACTAATTAAGCAAGTTACTATCGCTGGCTTTATTCCTCTGGCAGTCTTTCAATTTATTAGAGCATCTTAGATTGCCGTCATGTGACTTAACTTTTTCATATGGATTATTAAAGTAGCTCTTAATGCGTATGGTTATACTATTGTTATTTATAACCTTTTTAAGGGTTTCATTTGGTAATTATTTCGTTATGATATGTATGGAATTGTCTTTATTATTATTTTATCGGAATTATTTAGTTTTCCTGTCTTCGTAGGTTTGACAAAGTGTTATTATATCGATTATTGGGAGTTTTTTGCCGGTAGTTTAAATTTGAACAGGCATTTGAATAGGTTTTCCGTGTCAGTATAAGTTATTATTGGAATATGAGAAGTTTTTGATTTTTTGGTGACGATTTTGAGGGTTTCTCATATCGTTATGCTTATATAAAAGCCGGTTACTATGCTATAAATCTCTGAAATTAGTACTTGTTATGTGTTATTTTTTTCATTTGACCAAAGTTTGATGGATTCAGTTCTCAATTATATTGAATTAGTCTTTTCACCTATTTTGATTAACGATGGCTACAATGAATTGGATTTGGAATGATAGGTTGGTATTATATATAAAAAATCTGGTTGTAAAAATTATTAATTTGGTCCTTGATAGGTTTATTAGCATTATATTGATTTCTTGATTTAAATTCTTTATTTATTAATTTAGCTGTTTATTTAGTCAGGTAAAGTTTTCATCCGTTAAGTTTAATATTTATTTCGTAATTGATAAATCGTAAAAAGATTTTCGTTAATATAAGGTACCGATGTAATTATTATGAATGCGTTAATTTAAATACCATTAATCCTTAATTACGCTAGTTTTGTAAATTGTGGCCAAGTTATTGCCTTAGTATTTTAGACGGAAATTACGTTAATCATCGTTAATATTACGTATGCAGATAAACTATTTGTTAAAGTTAAGCTAGTTGGTCTTTGTTATATTTTCAACTGGTTTGTAATTTTAGAACTTTGAGTTTTTGATCGTTTTTACTACGATGTTACAAAGCCATTAGTTTCAACGAAAAGGTTATCGTTAGTTTGTATATATATTAAGTCGAAATTTCAATTTTACGTGACTAGTAAGCATAGGTCGTAGGTTAAATATTTTATGTTTAATTTTTATTTAAAGTGCGATTGATAGGTTAAAAAATTAATGGACGTTTTCTGTATTTCGTTCATATAATAGCTTTATATATAGTATGATTGTTTTTTGGGGGTATTTGTTATGAAGTTTTTGAGGTAGTTTAATAAGACGATCTGTTGTAGATTAGTTGTCGATTACGTATATTATTGCGTTATATTACGGTTATTGAGGATGAATTTTTCATTAGTTTTTGTTAGTAAATCCGTTGTCAAAGCGAGTATCAAACTTTCGTCGATTTTTCGAATTGTTGGTAATTTTCTAAAGATTCAATTTTTCCTTTTATTACCATATTTTCGAGAGATTAGGCGTAACTTTTTGTATGGTCGCTCCGTGGCTTTACTTTTGAACTCGTATATAATTGTCGACTTGAATATTGTGATGTTTGGGTTTTGGAAGGTCAAATCTCGTTTAGGTATGCATTATATGACTTTTTGTGTAAGGAGTTTATTGATTTCGACTTTATAGTTTTTTAAAGATTATCTGGAAGTTTTGATAACGTTTTGTGTCCGAAACTTTACAGTTAAGTTTTGATCGTCCTTCTCTTTTTTTTTAATTCAAGTAGTATTATAGATACGACCCGATACGTATTTCCTATCTTTAACGTTTTTCCTTTTTGGAGGTTAGCTGAATTATTAACGTTTTATCGGTTTGTCGATTACTGAAGGGGAGGAGGTCTATTAGTTTTTTTATTTAAATTAATAATTTTTATCGTTATTATTATTATTGGCTAACCTAATATAGAGTTTGACTTGAATTATATGAAACGTTATAAGATCGTTAGCAGTTTTAATAATTATTTTAGTGTTAGCGATAATTAAGATTTTAGAAAGGCTATTACATTTGCCTAATTCAAGCTATACAAGGATTTCACTTTACAATAGTAAAGTAAATACGTCTATAATCGTAGGACCGTTTCTGGTATTGAGGGTATTATTAACTAGACGTTATACCGATTTCTTTCGTAATTCCTTTAAGGCTTTACCGTACGTTATAGTCATTTTTAAGGTATTTATGAATGGCGGAGATTTATTCATTAGACAATGATATACTTTAAATACTAAAATTATTGGTATTAAGCTATTAAGACCTGTAGTATTATTCAGGCTCTTTGCCGTTTTCTGAAGACGTGTCTTCTAGTTTGTAAAGTTCTTAATTTTTAGTGTAAGGATATTATACGTTTTTCGAAATAGTTTGTACATCTTTTCGATTCTTTCAATGTTTTAATGGGCTTTAATAGGTATTTTTAATACCAAATCCCTATCATTTTGACGTTCGCTTAGAATTTCGCCGCCATAAGGTGATACTAGTATTGTGGACGATAATAATAGGTGGAATTAAATACTTGTTAATTTATAATGTTTTTAACATTTTTTTATATATCCTTTTCCAACAAGGATATAAGAAATTAAGTTTCGTTAAAAAAGATTACGAAGTTAATAACGTAAAAGATATGTTTTTTATTCAAGTAAAACATATCGATGAAGGTTTTATGATGAAAATCTCATTATTTTGAATGTAAATTTAAATTTTCCGAGGGTTTGGGTATTTATTCAGTCATAGTAACCAGGATTATCAATTAATTTGAGAGTAAAGTATTTTATATTTTTATGTTTTATGTACTTAAAAACTTTATATAGTTTATCGATGGTTGAGTAATTAGAATCTCGGTATAATTCATATATTTTTAACTTCATTAAGTCTAATACTGTTGCTTTCAAGCTTTGAATATGAAATAATAAATACATCTACTTATAGGTAAAATAAAACTTTAGGTCGTTTTTGATTAATTCGTTGACTTTGACATCAACATTAATACCGAAGATTTTTTTTTTTAAAAAAAAAAGAAATAAGGTTGGGGACTTGAGGATATAGAATGTAATTGGTTTAATTATAGTGTAAATAGTAATTGTTTTCAATAAAATAATCATTAGCCTAAAACGAAGTTAACTTTAGTTTACCAGTATCTTAACGATTAATATCTATAGTAATATTGTTTTTCTTTTGTAATACTAAATATTATAAATTGCTCTTTGTTAAGTATTCCACTACTTTTGTATTAAATATAATGCTTTGAAATATATATTTCATGTAATGATTGCGAAGGTTAAGGGTATTTAATAGTTTAATAGTTAAATTAGGGTAAAGATATGTATCTTTGCCATTTAAAAGGTATAAAAAGTCGTAGTTAGTTAGTTATTATATTGTTTTAGATGTATAATTTTTATATCACGTTATTTTTTAGGCATACTATTATTATTAATATTTTTTGACCTTCATAGTTTGTGATGTAGTTTATGTAGGTTGGCTTGGGAGTAATGATGTATTATGTGTAATATATTACTTTTTTATTGGAATAGAAGTTAAATGCATTATAGTTGAGTTAACTATACTTATAGTTAGTTGATTATAATTACTGAATATTGACTATAATTTGTGAGATTGATTGGAAGTGTAGTACAGTAGGTACCCACTTTATAGTGGGGTACAGGCTAAATTATTTGGCCATATAAATTGGCATGCAAACCAGCTAGCAGTCTACAAAATTTAGAACTTACCACGTATTAAACAGAACCAATTTCAATACAGCACCAATTACTTCAACCATAGTAATTCTAATAGACTACGTTGTAATGATAAAGGCCTACAAACACTTATCAGTGCTTATTAGGTTAATAACAGATAAGCTAGGTAGAAGAAAAGGCTACTTTCTAGTTATGCTTTACATTAAACAGCGGCTAAGTGTAGAAGAAATATTTTTGCGAAGCGCTCCCATAGTATTATATCAGCTTTCGTGGTAATATATAGAGAAAGCCTTTAAATTATATCAATTTTCGCGGAAATTTAAAAGCAGGATCTGGTATCGTTATAGAAAATACCAAGAAACCTTTATTTAATCAGTATTAAAGAAAAAGCGTTGAGATTAACCGCTTAAAAATCTTAAACTTATCAAATTGGAAAACGGATAAATTAATGATATTACGATTACTACTATTACAGGTACTAAAATTACAAACTTTAAAGTAAAAACGTCTAAACACTATGAACTTTAACAAACACTAACTTTAATAGCAAACATACACCCTAACTTCCATTTACTCCACTCTTTCCCTCTTTTTACCCTTTAATTTTCTTTACGATAGCTTTAAAATACGCTGGAGTTGATATCTTCAAATAACCCGATTTATAAAATCAATTAAAGACCTCGGCATTATTTTCGTCAAGAACTATAACAAAAACCTATAGTTTACGAACTATAATGAAAGCTTTTTAATTCAACACCTTATAAACATAATTGGCTCTTATATTCTCGATTCAAATCCCACCGAAACTGTTTCAATTCCAAAGGCGGTAAACAACTTCAAAAATGCTTTAGAAAATGTAATCTCGAAATATGAACAACAGCAAACAAATTTATCAAAATCAAGCTAAAGACTAAACTCGTAAACTGAAGTGTTAAACTCTCAACGAAAAAGAAGGGAAATAGGATAACCTGGTAAACGTACTTTATGAATACGTAAAATATGAAGAACCTTAATGGATCAATGTCAGGGGCGAATATATCGCTGAAGATAGCGTTTCTCAAAGTCTTTATACATGTTTACAAAATCCTACCTAAACCCAAACAATTTCCTCAAACTTTTTTGCCTAAAATCAACGATTTGATACAACTAGACATGAGTAATTAGTTAAACTATATACCGTAAGCCCTCAAGTTCACTAGTTAATCAAATAGGAGTCTCAAAGTACTCCTTAACACTAAGAGAATTATTACCAAATCTCTCGCAATAGAAACCCTTAAATTTCCTTCCTCCAGATCCCTTAGCAAGTTTAATTTCAACAGTCAAATCAAAAAAGAATCGGCTTCACGCGCTATCTTATCATATGCACGACCACTAACTTTTTCCCATCAAACTCAACTAGAAGATACTACCTTACCTGCCCTATCCACTAATTCCTTTTATAATACCAGTCGAGGGATTCAAAGGGTTCCTACGACCAGTATATAACCCTTCCCCCTCGAAATATCCCTATAGTAAATACAGATTGCCTAGAAATTACTATATGCGTCAAGATTTAAGGAATAAAGCGGAAGTATAACAGTAAACCATACAACCCCCTCAAAGTTAAGTTACGCCAATTTTTCAACATTTTCTGTTAAATAAGGGTTAAACTGCCAAGTTTTTATTCGCTATTTCCTCATATCTTTACCGGCTAAAAAGGAAACTACTATTTTAGGTACTTAAAGAGTTGCTTTTCTTTTCGAAAAATTTATAACAGTGTCGGTAGGGTCAATTATACCGGGTACGTTAACATAAAGGTAACATTAGAAAGGTAATCATAATTATTGGTAGTGCATTGAAGTAGTGAGATAGATCAAAAGGAGAAGAGGCATCCGGAGAGTGCACGTCTCAAGTGGGAGCTTACAAGCTTTCATCCAGGTAGTAGCACTCTACCATATACTATGCTAATCTCCCTTCTAGGTAATGGCACTTTACCATACACTTTTTGAATGCTTCTTTTAAGTAGTAACACGTCATTATGAACTTTGCAATAATACACCTTATAGAGTGGTACGTTATCATACACTCTATAAAGGTGCAACTTGTATTGTTTCCGTTTACTAACTATAGATATATATGATAATATTTACACAAAAAATCTTTCATTTCTTCGACACAGTCCGTATCCGTAATTTATTAGTAATAGTTTAGTTTATAGTATGGTCCATATTTATGACGAAGTAGTAACAGTTTGATTAATGACATGACTCGTATTAGTAATTTAATAATAATAGTTTGAATTATAATTTAATTCGGTTAAAGTTTCAATCATTAATTTCAATAAAGATAATGGTTATAATGTAAAATTGTGGCGGTTTGAATTGTTGGTTTTAACAGTAGTTGTAATATAAGCCTTCCTTAATGTAAGTAGTAAGTGGCACCATGATTATTCATAGCGATATAGTTGTTGATTCCTATGAGAGTGTAATTCTATAAATGTAATTGTCAGTGTTACGTATTTTAATAGTTAGTATAAAAAGATATATAGTAATAGATTGAGGAAAAAATTCTTTTTTTACTTTAACGATGCGCCTTCTTTCGTAACATAAATTACCAAATAAATAATTATCATATATATACTTAAACTATTATCGCAAGTCATCATTCAAATGTTTTCATAGGTATGTTATATAAACAACTTTATATTTGAACCGCTTCGAAAATGGATGATTCGTTAAAATAGGAGTATAATCTTCATTTGGCGTTTTGGCGTAGAATAAAGAAGGTTATTGCCACCGCTGCCCGTTGTATCGCCGTTAGCCTTAGCCCCGCCAGTTTTGGGTTTATATCTTCTATCTACGTCTTCCTTTTCGGCTCCCCCTCCGCCGCCGCTGCCGATAATTCCTTTATCCCCATTCCTTTTTTTTACATCTCTCCTCCTCTTTTGAACCTTTAGGTGGAGGAACGAGAAGTTTCTAAAGTTATTAATCTTATCCTTGCTCTACGAGTGAAAACCCTCTTACACATCGCAGTTGCCTCTTTCCATTAAAAGCGTAACCTAATATAGATATAATGTAATTCTTATTATTAATTTACCCTTCAACTTATGCTATACTAATGTTTTTTTTAATAAGGTCGAGGTGATCGATTTAGCTCGCCGCCTCTAGTTACAGTTTATTAGGTTACATTGTAAGGCCTTTTTGTCATATAAAGCTCTAAAGCAATACAATCGAGTTTGCGTTCCTAGGCCGCTAATAGATATGCTTTACGTACAGTATATTTCGTTTGCGGCCGCAGGTAAATACATTAGTGATTACCGCCAAAACGAAGATTGGTTAACCTGTTACTATTATTACAAACTGACTGACAACGATGACGACGAAGCGGCGCCACCCTCTCCCTCCTATTCTAGCAGAAATTAATTGACTATCTTTATAAATTTTACCGGTTCATTCAGATTTAGTATAGTTTTCTACATGATAATAAAATTACTTTTTAAAAACGGGAATGTAATTGACATATTTTGAAGGTAAAGAGCGAAAAATGATGAATAAAAAGTGATAATATATTGAAAATGTTACGAGTAGTGTAATGAAATAACGACAAAATGTAAAAATCAGTATGAATAGTAAATTCAAATAACAAAGAAAATGTTAAAAAAGGTGTAAATAATAAATTTAAATAGCGATCAATTTTCAAAAACTATATAAATTTCTAAGTTAGGGTCAGGCGATAAAACTTTCGTAGTAACGTTAACGAAAGAAGTAATTATTTATACGAGTGTTTTTATTACCCTATTCGGAGCGTCTTTGGTTGTTATATTCACTAGGCTTAACTTTCTGTCAATTTACTCTATATCCTTAATTTCGCGGCGTTGATACTATTCGTATGAAGTTATGATATCGATTATAAGATGTCTTTGGTTTATGGTGCAGAGCTTCGTAAGGTATTCGTAAAGGTAATAAAAGTTAATATGAATTACTAGAGGAAGAGCATTCAAATTAATGTTTAAAATAATTATTTGAACCATTATCGTTATAGTAATTCCAGAGTCGAATCCTCTAACTATACCGTAGATTTCCGAAGCCAAAACGCTTAGAGTAACCCATTTATACTTAGTTAAAATTCAATAAATGATATTTTTATAAATGGTCAATCCGTTACGTGTTAATGTTTCGTGATTAAGAATAAAAACGAATTCTATTTGCGAATTTTAGTCTGCGTTATTTGTAAAAGATCCGTTAATAAAAACAAAAAAATTTACTATGCGTATATTGAACAGTATAAACCATAGGCCGTATTTCGAATTACTTATCTGTTATGTAAGGCGCTTATGAAGATTTTTGTATACGTTATTTGAAGGGTCGATTTAACATGATGTAGCGACTGAAAGGTTAAACGCCATTTTCGGCTATAGTACTAATACGACCTAAACTTTATATGTATGTTAACATTTGTATTCGTTAGCTCGTTTTGTATTGATTAAGTTAATAAAGGTAAATAAGACGGTTTTTTTCCTAAGGTTTGCCGGTTTTGTCTTTTAACTCATAGATTGAATTGGTGGGAAATTTTTATAAGCATCATAAATTATTGTGTTAAACTTTTTAAAGTAAAATATTCTTTATTCGATTAAAGTCATAATTTTCTTTTTGGTTGATTATTTAAAAGAAGTACTTGGAGCGATGATAATACCTATTTCAACAGGGTCTTATATTTTGCTTACGGTTCACCTTTTCCTTTTTAGTAACGAAAGGGTATGTAATATAGGCTTTAAAACTTTTTTTTAGTTTTTAAGTTAAATGGACGCCCTTAGCAATGCGGTGCTGGTTTTGTTAGTGTAGGTGAACTGGTTTTGTAATATGATGAAGGCTGAAAATATGTATTCGGGGGGTGTACAAATTATGGGAGCGGTTCGGATTCGTTATTGTAAAAGTGGTTTGGTTATTATTACTTGTCGGATTACATCTTTAAACTGTTATCGTTCGCCTCTTTCTTTTTATACTTCCGTACTATCTTTTAACGAAATGAATTCGATTTATTTGATAAGTTTATAAGTATATCGGAGCCTTTATATCCATTAATTCTGTAAGGGTCAGTTTATTCGGTTTTTTTTGTTATTTAAATTATAATTTTAAATTATAATGGTCGGTTCAAAACGCTCGTTTTATGTAGATTGTTTCTTGTTATTAATGCTTTTAAAATATTATTCATCACCAGTAAAAAACGTAATATTGTTATGACTTTACCCATAATATTAGCTTTTTGTAACATAACTAGTAATAGCGCTAAATCTATATAGAATTTGGGGTAATCACCGAAAATAAGGAGTGTTAAGATTGAACTACTCGAGTTAAAGGTGTTATTAATAGCGTTTATTACTACTTATAAAAATTCTTTTTGGAATTGACATTTTTGAACTTTGTAGATAATATATTATAGGTCTTTAGAATTAATTTATAATATTTTTTATATTTTCGAATACTTTATAATACATTTACCGGTATTTCTCTGTACTTATTACCGGTATTTTTAGCTTTCGTACGCTATTTGTTTAAGTCAAAAACTATATCTATATCGTGAATAATTTAATTAAAAAGCCTGAAATATAAGTTTGATCAGTAGTTTACCTAAGTATGCTAATAATTTGCAACAGAAGCGTTTGACTTAGATTTTTCGGCTTAAAATAACATTGTTATGTCAATCGATTATAACATTAACTGACCGTTAAAGTATATTGAATTCATGATAACCTCTTAGTTAAAGTTTTCATCGGTTTAAAGGTAGAATTTTCATCTCCGTAAGGCTTTCAATTATAATCAATACTCGTAACAAAACTTTTTGATGGCTTTTGATGTTTTTTTCCCTATATTTTTATGTCTTGTTACATAAAGTAGATGTAAAAAGAGTTTTGCGACCGGTTATTTCAATCTACGATATAATATCCATAGTTTAAGTTACGTGAGATGAACGGCTTTCATTTTACACGATTTATGGAAAAACTATAAGTGTTTAAATTTAAGGCGAAGCGGTATAGATACTTTATTTAAAGCGCGAACGAGTTGCTCAATTGTATTTCGAACCTTAATTCCGAGTTTATTTATGTTAGCTAATCATAATAGAAATGAAGTTTTAAGTTTTATTAATTAAAATTTCACCGACTAAAATTATATATTTATAAAAATTATACTTAATAATGATGTTATTAGAATAGTAATATTTGCAGTGTAGTAGATCAACTTTCCTTAAAGTAAAGTTGACTTTACTGACTGCAAGTTTAGTGTATTGTTTTGTGTGAGCTTACTGTATTAGCTACAAAGAAAGTAAAATATGCGGCCACTTAAAACTAGGCCATGGGCCAAGTAATTGACTATATAAATTACTATGCAGACTGCCTAGCGGTCTTCCAAGGCTCAAACAATACATATACTATCTAACTACGTAATACTACTGTTATTTGGACTGATCAAATCGACAACGTTGCAACGTCTAAAGCTCTACCAATACTAATCAGTAGTTATTAGGTTAAGCACAGATTAGCTAAGTAAAAGAAGAAGTTATTTTCCGGTTGTTACACTTTACGTTATCTTCAAGGTAGAGTAGAGACTTTTGTGAAGAGATTTTAATACTGTGTTAGTCTTTACGGAAGTACGTAAAGAAAACCTTTAGGTTGCGTCAGTCTCTATGGAAATCTAGAGGTAACAACGGTATCACTATTGTAAACACTAAGAAATCTTCACAGATTCTTCTTAAAAAACGTTAATATTAACCGCTAAAAGTCATAAAAACGACAAATTTACAAACAGCTAAGTCATTAATATTACAGTTGCTATTACTATAAAAACGACTAAGTCTTACAGCCTATAAATTTCAACCTTTGCATTTTACCTACAAAAAGAAACAACCTTCAACTTCACCTTTTACACCAAAACTTTTCTCTTACTTTACTCTTTTCACTTCTACTATGCTAAGTTAATAGTTAAGATCATTATTTTAAGGGAAAACACCAAGAATCGCCAATTTTTACCGAAAAAACTACGTCGCGCGACCTAACGTTAAGTTACCAAGTTCCTACACAACTTCATCCTAATATACTGAGTCACTTATCCACTTAGCCCCACACAAGCCAAAACCTTAAGATAATACCTACCTATTTTTTTTTAAAAAAAAAAATTAAAGCCTTCGAATCCCTCTTTTTAAAGCAATTCGATAAAAACCTTTAAGAACCAGATATCGATAAAATCTCAACCGAATGACATCTTATTAACTTCGTCGGCCACTTTATCGTTAAATAAATCAGCGACGAAGAACCTAAATGAGACGACAACGTCTTTCGAAAATGTCGTAAGTTTTTTGATAACTAAACTATTAATATATGGAAGAAGATTCAAAAGGGTATCAAGTTCAAGTTAAAGGAGGAACTTTAACAACAACGGATTTACATACCAAAGGAAAGCTTCACCAGACTGAAAAAAATTCTTTACGAGTTAACTCTAAGTAAGAAACGACTTTAAAACCCATGCTCCAAAAGAAAGGTATTAAAGAACTTTAACGCTATTATACACGTTCTAAAAAACCTTACAACCCCCAATTAAGTCAAGCTTTTTTACTCGTTAACGATAAGAAACCTGTCAATTTACTCGACAACTTAACACCACTACGTAATAGTGCAGAGTACGTACTTAACGGCGAAAAAGCATGTAAAACAACGGCTGCCAACGCGGCAAAATAAATCGACGTTAACGATTTACATCAGTTAATAAAATAAAACAGTCAGGCTTCCCATAACCTCCAAGCCTCTATTACCCCTTAGCACTTGAATTAAAACCACCAAACCCCTTAACAACATTTTTAAAGCACATTTATTTATACGAGTAAGCCTACTACAGGTCTTACCACAAGACGTTACCCCTCAGGTTAGGCAACTAGTAATTACCATTAATACTGTACTTTAAAGGCCCTAAGGTTTACATTTCTAAAAAAACACTATCAATGAATACTAAGATAACTACCGCAACCTTCCTCTGAAACCTATTAAACCGGTGTTTTAATTAATCAACCATTAACAGCTTATACAAAATCATAAAATCCGTACAGCATAAAAATATGGAATAATTTACCTTTAAAGCTATCGAAAAGGTTTGTTACCACTTTTGAATATATGTACAAGTCCCTAAAAGACTTAATTTATATTAAAATATGATAAAGACTTTAACTACATGGTTTTTATTAATTTGTTTTACTTAAGTAACAAGTCTATTTTTCACATCGTTAACTCCGCAACCTCTTTTTGCAGAGCAAAAACTTTAAAATCTCTTTTAGAAAATAATACTTAGGAAATTCTAAGGATACTATAAATTAACACGGACTTAGGCCTACTTAAAGTCGTTGTTTACAATACCGGCACCAACTTTACAGCAGCAGGATTTTAAAAAGATGCCAAAATAATAGGACTTTAGTATAAATAGGTGCCTATAAAAACATACTAAATCATTGGAAATGTTAAAAGGATACAATTATGACTGTGCCAAACGTATAATATCCTTACTCTAGAAATTAAAAGTTTTACGGATTTGGAGGCACGTTTTTAAATAGTAGTGAAGAGCCTAAATAATATTGTAAGCTCTAATAAACTAATACTAACGCTAATAATCTTTGAAGCATACCCACACCTAACGAATAAATCTCCGCTATTATGAAGTACCCAAAAATGGGCTACGGATTACGCTAAAATATTCAAAAAAAAACTATGGAAGGAATTGGCACGCCGCAAAATTAACGATGCCCTTAATACCAAGAACGATCCTATAACAATCAACGTATTTATTTTTCCGTTATAAAGTGAAATCTTTATATTACAGAAGTCGGATAAATAGGAAGGTCTATATAAAACCTTAAATATCCCCAACTATAAAATAGTTATTAACACTGCTAACGGCTCTATAACGGTTAGTACCACCGAGTTTAAGCCTTATATTAGGGCTGTTAACAATAAAGACTCTTAAGCTAAACAACCGAGTTATATAAACCTTTTTTACCTATAATAGACAAGCTAATAAAACGCCGTCAGCATGGACGATCATTGAAAAATAGCAATGTTAAAGAAGAGAAATATATACCAGGCCGTATATACAATATTATTTAAATGAATAGGAAATAAATAACTAAGACTTGGAATTAAAGTTTCGAGTACAAAGTATTATTAAAACCTCTGTCAAACCCTTTAAAGAAAGCGATAAAGTCGAAATTAACGGTCTATTAACTCGAAAAGTCGTATAATTTGTACCTAAGGCTAACTTTAATCTCTAAAACCTCAATATCACGATCTTTAAGTCGAGGATTATTTACGAGGTTAAGGGTAAAACTATGGTGCGACTGTACAAAACATTACGTTTAATCATTTAAGGATACGTTAATGAAAGTAATGATTCAATCCTTACATAATCTATAACGATTTGAAAAATCAGCCAACGCTAAATAGTCATTTTTATACTAAGTTTTCTAGCTAAGACTAAAGTTAAGTTTACGCTTAATAACTGAGATAAAACGTAAGCCTATATGCAATTAGCAATAAATTTACAACGGATTGTATAACTAGAATTTCTATAAGCACTGCGGTTTCTATACCCTCTAAAAACGGTATAACAATATATCAAGCCTTTATATAAACTAGTTAAAATAGTCATTTATTAGTTTCTAACTTATTAATCACACATGAAATCATGACTGGACATAAATTATTTAATATGAAACCCGTGCCTATTGGTGGCGTAAAAGAAAAACATAGGTTTAATAGGTATATAAACTGATGGTACTCCTCTCGTTGAAACGGCTAACTTTGTAATATCGAAATAATAAGCGATTAAAGACTCTAAGTTTTGGAATTATAAACCAATTACGACGTTAACAAAGGGCAATTAACTTAAATTTAACGGATCGTTAATTCGTATACTTAATATTGATAATATCGTTAGTTTTTAATAAAAGGGCTAAGGCACGGACTTATTCATAATTAACAAGACTAAAGTAACCAAAACTTAACGGTACCTAAAATAATGTGACCATAGCAACTATATTACCACTATATACTAACTGAAGGCCTCCTATTACCTATTTATAGCGGTACAAGCATAATACCTAATAGGTAACGACTTAAACCGGTGAAATAAGAGGCTTAAGTATCAAATAAGAAACTTGAACCGGAAGATTAATATGGTTTTAATCGACCTATCGAAGGCCAAATTTATAATTTTTACGAACGGGTTCTTTAGAAATACCACAAACCTATCTTTACAGATCGACTTTCTAATGACCTCTAATCAATAAGAACAGAAGAGAAAATAAATATAGTATTATTGACAGCTTAATCCACTAAACTTTTATTAAATACAAAAGGATTACATGAATTATATTAGCTTTAAATGTTTGCGGCATGATAATAGGCTTAGATATAGGCATAATACTATAGGAAACTCTCAACTTTATTACTAAGCAGCTAAAAATTTCTTTTATTCTAGTAGTAATTTGTAACTATTTGAAAAGACTATTCGAATATCTTTCGAAACTCAGAACACCAGCGAAAAACGCCTAATAATCGACGTGATAACACTTTGTAAAGCCTTAAAAAAGAGGTGAATTAAAAAGTTCCGATAAATGAACGAGAAAAACAATCTTGATGATACTATAACGAAGGTATCTCCAAATAAAGCCCTGAAGAGGTTTATAGATAGCAACAGACTAACTATATATATCGAGAGCTACGTTAATACGCCGCCCAGTAAGGTTAAACTATGTAGTGGTGGCTAGAGATATACTAACAAACTGAAAGATTATCAGGGGATTAACAATAACGACTTATTTAATTAGCACGGCTAAAGGGATTATATGAGTTTGTGGCGGAGGAACTTTTTATAGGAGTCGATAAAGTCGGACCTTAAAGCCATAGAGCAATTAATGGCAATTGTGATTAATTTTGGTGTAAATAACTGCAATTTGATGTAAAGTTTAATTCGCATTAACAGGAGTTTGTTCGGTTAACGAGGTTACATTTTAACGCTCACTTGCAAATATTAATTAACCAAACTAGCGTGCACGTATAAACTAAAATGCCGCCAGTATTAGAATTATGGAATTTGTAATAGAGTAGATCAACTTTACTAACAATAAAGTTAACTATACTGATTGAAAATTGAGTGTATTGTTTTGTATGAGCCTACTGTATTAGCTGCAAAGCAAGTACAGTATATGACCATTTCAAACTAGGGTATGGGCTAAGCAATTGATCATAAAAATTACTGTGCAGACCAGCTAGCGGTCTAACAAACCTAAAACAATACATCTACCACCTAACCACACAATACTACTGTTACTTCGACTAATCGAATCGACAACGTTGCAACGTTCAAATCCTTACCAATAGACGCCTTACATTTGCCAAATAGAATTTTCCGGTGTTTTTTTATTCGTTTAAGCTAAAATTTGGGAAATTTCGCCGCGAAAGCATCGAATTGTTGTTTTCTGGCAGTTAATATTTTTTTTGCGCTAGTATCTAGTATAATGCTTTGAAATCGGTCGCTATACCTGTTAGAAAGTGTAAATTACGATGTTATATATGCTTTTAGTACTACAGTTTCGTAATCTAAGCTTGTGATGTATAGGAATAAGGTATCCCGTAAGTTTATACATAATATTTGGTCGGTTCTTTTATTTTAAATCATCAATTAAATCTCGTTTTCATTTTAGTTTTTTTTCAAGGTGTATTTGTAAAGGTTGGCATCAAATTCCTACTTTACTACTTCATAGTCGTTTGCGTACATTATGAAATGTAATAATCACACTAAATACCCGTGAGTAAATAGAAGGTGTTAGGGGGTTTATGTTAGCAGTAAGGTAGCAGAGATAACAAAAGGTGCGATATCAAGAAGATGTTTGTTCGTGCTGTAGAATGATCACTAGCCGTTAGGCTATTCAGGTGTGTAAACTGAATACTTAGATTGACAACTGAAGAGCTACGAAGGAAATAATATCTGTGTGGTGATAACCGTATCCTTATATATCCGTGCCTTCATACCATCTTCAGTACTGGACCGCTGAAGTCGATGTTGCTTCCTTCGGTCTAATGTTGTCAACTGAACCGCGAGCGGTCCTGTCGATCCAAACCCTAACCCTGGGTGCTTACATAATAGAGATTACTAGCTTGATGTATTGGACATCAAACTTCTGATAGCGTAGCGGACTGCTGACCTATTCTATGACCTGCAGTTGGTTCTTGGGTTATAATATGAAATTGGCTTTTGTTTGGTTTTTAGGTGGGTAAACGGCCCAAAATTAGTGTTCAATCCGAATTTCCTCGTGTACTAAATAATTGGTTGATTGATAGCCGACTTTATTATATACGATATATCGTTTTCAAAAATCTGTAAATCTTTGTATACTTTTTCATAGATAATATGATGTTTGTAGTAAGTTTTTTATTTAGTTTTAACGTTGTTTTCGTTTTTAATTGCTTTGATTTCGGTTTTTAGAGCTTTATATCCAGTGTCTTTCTTGTTTGTAGCAAAATTTGGGGCGTTTATTTTATTTCTGGTATACTTTAAATCGTCGGTTTAAGACGTGGTAAATCATGTCAACGAAGTTTACTTTGGTGATTTAGTTTTCGACTTTAATTCTCTCGGTTATAAATGTTAATGCAATGCTCATTTGTAGGTGTATTAAGGTTTTGAACGATGGTTCAAAGCTCTTATAAAAATCCTTCAATGTTTTCTCCGGTTTAAATAACGCGAGGTTAAAATTTGGGTTTTTGCGGTACTCTTTTTTAACTGTTTGGATAAATAGTCTATTTCCTTTATATTTTGGTTTTAGGACCATGTGGCATTTTCGGAACTTCTTTCATAAGACGTTAAATATTTCATGGGGTTTTATTATCATTTCTACGCTAATTCTCTATAGTTTACTAATTCATACTCATGTAATCTTTGTCGTAAAGTTTGTGATTTATTTCTGTATCAAAGTTTGTTAAAAGAATTTTAATACTTTCTAAATATATTCATTTAAATAATATGTTATATGTATTTTGTTTTAGGTTCATTGATTGGCATACCGGATGATATAATATGAAATTATAATAGTTTAATATCTAGTTTTTTATAAGTGTTTAGTATTATACATATTTTATTGTCAAGAACATCGTACAGTTTGTTATTATAATTTTCGTTCTTATCATATAACTTAGCGAAGTTATTAAGTTTTGTAAGTTCATTTTAATTAGTGTGAAAAAGATATGGCAAGGAGTTGCAGTGGGGGTCATAATCGGTGGGTATTGGCTCGTAAGGCTTGTATTATTGTTTTACGTTGTTTATTTTATTTCCGGGAGGATCGTTTTCCATATCTGAACCTTTTTCATTGCAGCTGAAAGGGGTTTTAACTCTTTTCGGGGATTATTCTTTGTTTTAGTTTCTTTTTAAAAGTGTGTTTTTGCAACAGTTAGTATTTATCCGAGTGTTTAAATAATCTTTGTGGAATTTCCTCATCTTTTATCGATTTTTAAGCCTTTTCTGATTTTTTCGCCGTGTGTTTAGTTTTGTTGAACACTTTACACCTTGTGTTTACAAAGTTATTTCTCTTTTTTATCTGTTATAGTAAAAAACCGGTTTTTACGCCTTTTTAATTAGTGTCTTTTAGGAATTTTACATCTGTTACTTCATAGTCAGTTTATTTTAGTATTTAAATAACCTGTGGCATTGTTATTAAGTTCTTTACGATACGGTTGTTGTGGTTACCGATCGTATCAATACCCTTATTTCGTATTTATTATCGTAATATTTTTGACATCATACTGTTTATAATAAGCTAGAATTTCAGGATGTTTTTGTAAATTTTCCTCAAAAATTGTAGAATAAGTCACGTCTTTCAATATTTCTATTATAATAGTTGAAAATTATGTTTATGAAGTATGCTTTTATTGTTAAATGGTTTAAATGTTTTATTCGTGTTTCGATTTTATG
The DNA here is from genome assembly GCA_038502455.1 of Anisogramma anomala. Taxonomy (NCBI): domain Eukaryota; kingdom Fungi; phylum Ascomycota; class Sordariomycetes; order Diaporthales; family Gnomoniaceae; genus Anisogramma; species Anisogramma anomala. Next base: position 23,348,689 of record JASMMZ010000001.1, on the reverse strand, counting down.
GTCTTATAAGTTAAGGTTTGGGTGTTTTACGATTTTTGGACGAAATGGTATATTTTTACATAAATATTCTATGTATTAGCTGGCTTTTACTAGATTTTTTATTGGTATAGTTATAGTGATAAGAGTGCGAAATATAAAGGAAAGTTTGAGAAGTTAGTTTAGGCGTTTATTAAAATTTCTAGAGTGGTATAAAAGTTAATGTAGCGTAGTAATTGAGATTCGTGTGCGTTTAGAATGTTGTATTTAAAGATTTTTCGAAATAGGGTGGCAAATAAAATTGTACGAAATGGAGAAGTTTAGATAAAAGCGTATAATGTGTAAATGAATAGTAGATAAAATGTAATGAAAAGTTTAAAGTAACAGTAAATAATAAAGTAACATACGTGTCGTAAGCTTTAAATTTTACCAATTAATTAATCAAAAACCTCGATGTTTCCCTTAACACCAAGAAAAGCATTACTAAATTCCACGCGAAAACCTGTATATTTCCTTCTGACAAATCCCTTAACACGTCTAATTTCAGGAGGTAAAGTAGGAAAGAAACGGCTTTATGCGCGAGCCTATTATAGATATGACTATTAGCCTTTCCCTCTCAAACTCGGCCAAAGGTAACTATCTTACCTACTAATACCAACACTTTTCCTAACACTAGTAGAGGAATTAAAAGTATCTCTACGACCAATACATTATCCTTCTCTCTCGAGATATCCCTGTAGGAGATACGGATTGCATAATAATTACTGTATTCGTTAAAATCTAGGGAGGAAAGGAGAATTATAACGGTAAGCCGTAAAATCTCTTTGACGTCAAGTTACATTCGTATTTCAAAATCTTCCGCCAAATGAAGATTAAAATATTAGGCTTTTACTCATTATTTTACAGAATTACCACCAACTTAGCCAAGGATTACTAACTTTTGTATTTAACGAATTACTTTTTTTTCGAGAAATTTACGACAATCTTAAAAGTCACTTTAAATAAAATATCAACCTCGCTCAATACCATACAAACTAGAATATTATCAAGTGGTTTTACATGTTAAATTATAAAATAAGTCGGAGAGTAAGATAACCCTCCTTAATATGATACTTAAGAGGCTGATTCTTTGTCAACAAGCAATGGGTAATGTTAAAGCTAGCTAGGGCACATTACGTCAACAAGTTCGATAAGCTGTTAAAGGCTATAAAACATCCGAATACTCTTTACAATACCTTACTACTACCTATAAAGGGTTTTTTAACCAGTTAATATCCTTGTTTACAACCATAATAACACGAGTCCCGAATGCGACTGATATATACCCCTAACTCCCAAATTCAACAATAAACATACCTCCTATACGTACTATATTAACTTTAAATATTATAGGCTCGACTAATACGGTTAACGAAAAATACGAACCTACAGACATAATTACCAAGTTATGTCCGGAAAAAGATACCCCTCTTCGTCTAAATCATTAAGTAATCCATACAAATTCACTTCAAATATTAAGAAATATTGGATTTATAGCAAATAAAACTACTAGTTAATACACTATACTATTATCGAACATAAATCGAAATAGGTAATATATTATATATAATACCCCTCTACCTCTAACTAGAAATACATTCAACGCGTCCTAGACTTTAAAGTCAAAAAGGTTAAATAGTATAAAAACAAGGTTAAAAACATTAGTTAATATAAAACAAACATAACCAGCCCTAAAACAATTTAATAACTTACTTAATACGTTATTTGATACCACCTAACAGGTAAAAACCCCTATTAATGTTATAACGATAAAGACTTTTACCCTACGTACCTTTTTACTATTTACGATGGTTATGTGAAGCAAGTATTTCAAGGTATAATACTATGTACTATAGAAGTATCATGTTCAATAAAAGGCTATTCGAAATACATTGTATTACAAAGGTATATTAATATTATAACTAAACTTTAACTACATAGATACCAGTAAAGTGAGAATAAGCTTTAGTTCTAAAAGAAACTCTCTTTACTGGGATCTACCACTATTTCTACCGTAGTTAATCCTATTGTCTTTTACATTTTGAAATCCGCTACCGTTTTTCCCCTTTACCTTAAACATATAAAAAAAACCTCGGTGTTAAAGTTAACGTTCAAACTAATAAATTGGTAAATATTAGGGGCGATCGGAAGTACCAATTAACTTTGAATAGGGGTATCTTTTGTTTAATTTCTAGGGATTAAAAACGTGGTAATAAATTTAACGGAGTAAAAACTTCGTTAATCACATCACCTGTTTAACCACCCGGCAACTAACAAACTATATAAAATCTTAAAATGATTAATTAAGAAAATGTAAACTTTACAACACTGGAGGTAATTAAACGGCTTTATTATTACTACTAAACACATTTTCAAACCCCTCTAAAGTTCAAGTTTACATTCAAGGAAAATTAAAACTTTAACATTAAGATCTTTATGAACGTGTTTTACCTTAACAGAAAGTCGGTACTTTATATTATTGACTCTGCTACGACGTTTTATGGCACCAAATTCTTTTAACCAATTAAGGTGAAGGAAATATAAAAAGTACTACGTATTTTGTGGGTTTATACATACTTAGAACCCTTAAACGTACTAATTCACAATGACGATACCAACTTTACGGTGATAAATTTCAAGCCAATATTAAATCGATGGGATTTCAATACAAATAGATATCCATTAAGGTTTACTAGGATATTAGTTAGGTCAACAAAACTTACGATTATTTTAAGAAAAGTCTATAATATCCTTACTCTGGAAATTAAAAACTTTATAAGTTAAAAAGTACGACTTTAAATAGCTGTAAACAGTCTCAACTATACTATAAATTCTAATGTATTTATACCAACTTTGATGGTATTTGGAGCCTACCAACATATAAAAAGTAAATCTATATTATTACCAAACACTTAAAATCGCATTACAACATACAAAAAAACCCTAAAAAAATTGAGGAAGGAATCGCCACGCCACTAGATTAAAGATATACTCAGTACCAGAAACGGAATATCGATAATAGATATTTTATCCTTGTCTATTTAAAGTAAAATATTTATGTAGAAAAATATAGCCAAATGAGACAGGCCGTATGAAATATTGAATATTACAAATTCAAACGTGATAATTAATACTGCTAACGGTCCTATTACTTTCCATATTATATAGATCAAGATATATAAAAGACCCTTAAAATATAATAAAAATACCTATATATAACATCTTTAAACCGAACGAATGAATTAATAAAATCCTTCCGAGCCGATTATTAATAAGTTAATAAAACGTAGATGGTGTGGAAAACCACTGAAGAAACAGATACAATATTGGAATAGTATTATATGTAGAGTAGTAGGTCAACTTTACTGTAAGTAAAATTGACCGTACTGCAAGTATATTGCTTTGTACGGTCAGTCTTCGGGCTTACTGCATTGGGTATAAGTCGAGTGCAATACTCTGCACTTCACTCTAGAGCATGAGCCAAACATTTGACCATATAAAATACAGTGCGAACCGACTAACAGTCTGCCAAACCTAAAACAATATATTTACTATCTAACTATATAATACTACTGTTACTTCGATCAATCGAATCGATAACGTTGCAACGTTTAAGGCCTATCAATACTGATCAGTGTTTGTCTGCCTATAGGTTAAACACAGATAAGCTAAGTAGAAGAAAAAGTTACTTTCCGGTTACGTTTTACGTTGAACGGCGGTTAGAGTAGAGGAAACATCCTTGCAAAGGGCTCTTACTACTGTGTTAGTCTTTACGGAAGTACGTAAGGAAGACCTTTGGATTATATCAATCTCTACGACAGACCGGAGTTAGCGACGATATCGCTATTGAAAATACTAAGAAATCTTTATTGATCCTTTTTGAAAACGTTGAGATTGACTGTCAGAGGTCTCAAAGTTTGGTAAGTTGGCAATCGCTTAAGTTAATATTACTATAGGTGCTATTAATGCAAAAACGACTAAGTCCTATGGTCAAATAATAACCTTCGCCTTTTACCACTAATAAATAACCTCCGACCTTACCATTTACACCAAATATCTTCCTATACTTTACTTTTTTTACTTTTTACATTTCCTTGATCGTTAAGTTCGTTGTTTTGAGCAAAAACACTAAGTTGCACCGAGAAAGTCACGTCGTACGACCTTACGCCAAGTTATCAAGTCGCCAAGTCCCCAAGCAACCTCACACTCTGGATCACCAAGTCCCTCGCCCTATACAATCTATATAAGCCTGAACTTCAAGATAGCCCTTACCTCCGAGATTTAGAGGGGAATAGATGTACTGGAATATATTTTTACGAATCACTACAATAAAAACCTATGAGGATAAAATATCAACAAAGACTTAACGGAAAAGTACTTGGTTAACTACGTTAGCTATTATATCATTAAGTAAGATGGCGGTAAAGAATTTGAATGGGGAGATCGCGCTTTTCGAAATTTTCGTAACCTTTTTAGTGACTAGACTCTTGACATGTGGAAGAAAATTCAAAATAGTATTAAATTCAAATTAAAGGCTAAACTTAAACACTGAGGAATCTACGTGTCAGAAAAGGATCCAACCAAGTTGGTAGAAACTCTTTTCTATTTAACCCAACTTAAAGAATGCTCTCAAGACCTTCGGCTTAAAGGGAAAGGCGTTAAGGAACTTTAACGCCCCTATATACGTTTCAGGGAACCGCCAACTTACCCTTAACTAAATTAAACCTTTTTACGTGCTGGCGATAAAGAGCCTATTAACCTACTCGACAGTTTAATAAATTTATGTGATAGCGCAGAGTACGCTTTTAACGGCGGAAAAGAACGTGAAATTAGGGCTGCCAACGCGTCTAGAGGCATTAACGTTGGCGCTTTATATTAATTAATTGAGTAAGATCATTGTGCTTTTCAAAAACTTCAAATACTTATCGTCCCTTAGTAAGCCTACCACTAAGACCCTTATGAATCATTTCCCTTACGATACACTTACACGCGCGAACCTACTATAAGCTTTATTACAAGACTTTATCCCTCGGGCTAAGTGACTAGTAATTACCTTTAATACTGGGTCTCGGAACCTTTAAGATTTAAGCTGTTAGGAAATACCAATTAAGTCTAGGATAATTATTGCGACCTTTCTTTAAGACCTGTGAAGATGATTAATATTAACTACAAGTTAATAAAGTATTTCGCCAAGATTTAAGATAATATAGAAAAGTATGACGGAACGTCTTACAACCTTTTCGATACTAAGATAATGCCTTTTCTAAATATTTGTAAGTAGAATGAGGTACCTCCTTCTGATTTTTATTTACTGTTTTTTGAAATCCTTACAGGGCACGTTAAGGATTATTATCGAACCTTCCTAACAAACGCCACAAAGTTTCGCGATATTTACAACGATATAAAGGGCTACTTCGAATACTACGTTCACCTCGTGTATTATTATATAGATTAGGTCACTACATGATGAATTACAATTATGGTAAAAGAAGAAGAGAAATTACTAATGGATATTTTTAATTAAATGCTCGATAAGTTAATAATGTGTTATAAGGCAATAAGAAAGTCTTACGCTAGTGAAGCTACATTTCGTAAATAGGTACAGGTAGTTATTACGGACGTTAGTAGGTTTAAATACGCCCTACAACGTTTAAATACTACTTGTAAAGACTTTTTTAGCTAGTTGCATTTCTTGTTTGCTATCGTAATAATACGTATATCAAACTCGTTCGATATATATACCTAATCCAGTAATTTTTTTAACGTGGAAGAGGAAGACCTTACGGTAGTTAATTATGTTGACCGCAAGCACTTGCGTTTATAACGCCTAAAGTCAGGTTTATTAACCTCAGCCCTAGATTGGAGGTAAAACCTACGTTAACGCTATTAAGATTTTGGCGGATTTGTTGACCGTAAGTACTATCGTTGTAATAGTAGTAAGAGATATTAGATTTGTGGTAAGGCCGGCTATTAGTTAATTCTTTATCTTCCCATTGAACGTAATAACAAGAAAGTAATGTATTACGTCTAGTACCTTATTATTTTGGAATAGGATTATTCAAACCAGGTTATAAACGCAAAAAGTAACGAGTTAATTAAAGTTGTTAATACCGTTAAATAAATCAAGTGGTACGAAGATATTCATTTCGGTACGGTAACTTAATAACTAGCCGAACATATCTTTTTGTATCGTTTTGATGGCAAAAACGTTTACTTTTACCTTAAATATACCCTTAACCCCTTATATATCTTTAACCTTCAAGATCGTTACGTATACCATATATTTTAAGGTATTATGTTAGATATTAGGGTAATAAGGTACTTAATAGGAAACTATTCGTAATATATGGTATTGCAGAGGGAAAACACTATAGTTACTGAGATTAATCGTTACGATACTAGTAAGGTTAAAGTTGGTTTTGGCCCGTGCGAATAATTATCGTTATTAGAGATAAAGGTAGTTTAAATTGTTGTAGGAATAATTAAGTTTTACATCCTTAAGTCCCTTCCCCCTTGACCACTTTATTTTAAGGATATAGAAACCTTTGGCATTAATGTAGATGTTAACGTAGACGAGTTGGTTAAGAATGGCTAAAGGTTTTCACTTGCCTTTAAATAGTGGTACTTATAGTTTTATTTTTAAGGTCCGAAAGAGGTAGTGTTAAACTTAATGGAGCCAAAGATACGTTAATTACACCGGTGCTTTAACTACGTAGCTGTTAATAGGCTATATAAAATCCTGAAGTCTGTAAGATATAACGATATAAAATACTTTACCCCAAAAGCTATTAAAAGGGTTTGTTATCAATAATAAACGCATGACTAAACCCCCCGAAGATTTAAGTTTATACTAAAAAAAAACAAGGACTTTAATTGTAAGATTTTTGTTAATGTATTTTACTTAGATAATAAGCCTGTTTTTCACGTCGTTAACTTCGTAACTTATTTTTACGAAGTTAAGTTTTTAAAGTCCTTTTAGATAAAGAATACGTGTAAAACGTTAAGAATATTGTGGATTAATACGTACCTAGATTTACCTGACGTTATTGTTTATGATATCGGTACTAACTTTACAGTGGTAGAGTTTTAAAAAGATACTAAAATAATGGGTATTTAATACAAATAGGTACTTGTAAAAGCTTACTAAAGCATTAGAAAGGTTAAAAGGGCATACGCCCCATTTCGCCAAGCGTATAGTATTTTTATGTTAGAAATTGGAAGTTTTACAGATTTGAAGGCACGTTTATAAATGGAAGTAAAAGGCTTGAATGACACTGTGGGCCCTAACGGCCTGATGCCAACACTATTAGTTTTTAGAGCGTACCCTTCCTTGACGAGTAAATCTCCGCCCTCAGTAAATATTTAAAAACGTACTAAGGCTTATAGAAAAGCTTCAGGGGAATTACGAAGGGAATTGGCACGCCATTAAATTAATGATACCCTTAACATTAGGAATAGGCCTATAAAAATCAATGTATTTGCTTTAATATTATAAAGTAAAGTCCTCGTGTGGCGAAAGCCGTGAAAATAGGAGGGGCCGTATAAGATATTAAGTATCATAAACTTTAAAGTGGTTATTAAAATTGTTAACAGTTCTATATCTTTTCAAACTATATAGGTTAAACTTTATATTAAGGGTATTAAAGATGAAGACCCTTAAGACTTATAAGTAAAACGATCGAACTAATACGACCTTTCTTTACCCGTTATTAACAAGCCGATAAAGCGCCGACAGCGTGGACGACCCTTAAAGAGAAAGGAAAACGTTAAAAAGTAAAAATATATACCGGGTTGTATTTATAATACTACTTAGGTAAGTAGAAAAAAAAAGGATAAAGAAGACTTAGTAGTAAAGTTTAGGGTATAAGAGATTATTAAAACCTCTGGCAAACTTTTTTAAAGAAGAGATAAGGTTGAGATTGACGGCCTATTAACTCGAGGTGTGGTAAAATTTGTATTGAAGGCTAGCTTTAACCTTTAAGACCCGAATTTTACGATTTTTAAGTTAAAGATTATCTACAAGATGAAAGGTAAAACCACGAAGTAACTTTATGAAAAGTTATAGCTAATCGTTTAAGGATATGGAGATAAAGGTAAGGACTGGATTTTTACATAGTCGTTAACGATTTAGAAAATTAGCTAGCGTTTGGTAGTTACTTTAGTAATAAGTTTGTTAGCTAAACCTAATAGTGAATTTACATCTAATAGCCGTAATATTACGTAAATTTATATATAGTTAGTAACGGATTTATAGCGGATTATATTGTTAGAATCTTTATACAAAATCTATATCGTTTACCTATCAGGAACGGTAATATGATGTGTTAAATTACTGTATAAACTGGCTAAGGTAGGCGTTTACTGGTTTTTAACCTACCAGTCGTACTTTAAGTCACGATTAGCGATAAAGTTTTTAACATACGACTCGTATTTATTGGTAACATAAGAAAAGAACTTCGGTATAATAGGTATGTAAATTAACGACACCCTTTTTGTCGGAACGGCTGGCTTTGTGGTATAGGAATAGCGAGTTATCGAGGACTTTAAATTTTGGAATTATAAGCCGGTAACGACGTTGACGGAAAATATCTAACTTGACTTTAATAGATCGTTAATCCGTATACTTAATGTTAATTCCGGCTTAAACTTCCGCCAAAAGAACTAAGACGTTATTTTTGTTACAATCGATAAGACTAATAAAGTTAAGACTTAATGGCACTTAGAACAACGTATACGGGGTAGCTATATTACTACCTTATGCTAACCGAAGGCTTTATACGACTTATCTATTATAATAAAGGTATAAATACTAATGGATAAAGAATTTAATCAACTGAGTAAGAATTTGAAATAGTATATTCGAAACTTGGACCATGCGATTAATATAGTACCAATCGATCTTTTAAGGGCCAAGCTAATAATTTTTACGAACAGATTCTTTATAAATAATACCAACTTATCTTTACAGATCATCTTTTTGATAACTTTCATTAACGAAGATAGGCGGAAAAATTAGTTGAATATTACCAATAACTTGATTCACTGGACCTTCGTTAAGTGTAAAAGGGTTACATGAAACATATTAACTTTAAAGGTTTACGGTATAGTGGAGGGCTTTAACGTAGGTATAATACTGTGGAAAACCCTTAACATTATTACCAATTAACTAAAGATTCCTTTTATCCCGGTGGTAATCTGTACCGACTCGAGGAATCTTTTCAAATACTTATTAAAACTCGGGACCACCATAGAAAAACGCTTAATAATCGACGTAATAACACTCTGCGAGGCCTACGAGGGGAGGGAGATTAAGGAGTTCCGTTGAATCGATAGCAAAAATAATCCTGCAGATAACATAACGAAGGCTACACTAAACAAAGTACTGGAAAGTTTTGTAAACAGCAACAAGCTGATTATACGTATCGAGGGTTACGTGGATAGGCCGCTCGGAAAGCCCAAATTACATGACGGCGGATAGGGATATGCTGACAGACTGGAAGATTGCCAGTGGATTAATGATAGTGATCTATTTAAGTAGCATAGTTAAAGTTACGAAAGGCTGGCTATAACGAAAAAACTTGTTGTGGAAATTGATAAACTTAAACCTCGGAGCGGCGGAGCAATTGAGGTCAAATGGGGTTAATTTTCATGCAATTGGATGTAATGTAATAGGGAAGTCAATTGGAATTGACAGGAGGTACAAGGCTGCTGTTTAGCGCTAACCGGAAAGATTTGATTATTCAAACTGACATACGCACGTACAAACTAAAAAGCTGCTAGTATTGAAATAGTATTATATGCAGGGCAGTAGATCAACTTTACTGTAAGTAAAGTTAACCGTAATTCAAATGTATTATTTTGTGCGGTAAGTTTTCGGGCTTACTGTATTGGGTGTAAGTCGAGTGCAGTACGCTGTACTTCACTTTAAGGCACGGGCAAAGCACTTGGCCATACAAAATACAGTGCAGATCGGCTAGCGGTCTCCCAAACCTAGAACAATATATCCACCATCTGACTACGCAATACTACTGTTACTTCAACTAATCGAATCGACAACGTTGCAATGTTTAAGGCCTACCAATATATACACTAAAAAAGAGTATAGTAACGAGAGTTAAAAGCCTAAAAGGGTATATATAATAGAGTAAGTGTCTTAAAAAGAAAATTCTAACGAAAAGATTATCCTCAAGTTATAAAGTAAAGGCATTATGGACATACAGAGTGAACTTTATAAGGAAAACAACTGGATGTAAATTAATAGCCTTATTATATAAATTATCATTCAATTTATGCCGTAAACTCAATTTAAAGGCTACAATATTACAATTTTCAAGTCGAAAACTTTACAAGGTTAAAGGAAAAACTACGGATCGGTCATGCGTAAAATTACTGCTTATCGCTTAAGGAAAAGGTAATGAAGGTAAGAAATAGATCTTTACTTAATCTCCTACAATCCAAAATATCAGTCAACGTTTCATTTTCGTAATTGCTACTATTGAAACTATTAGTGCAAGCGGTGAGTTATCATTTAATAGCCGTATTATAATGCAAAAATATATGTAATTTACCAACAACCTATCAAGGGTTATACTGTTAAAACTATTAAAAGAACTAAGGGAAAAATTTCCGGCCGGAATGGTAATACGTTATATTAAAACTTTATATGGACTGGACAAGACAAGTGTTGATTAATTCTTAATATGCCAAACGTACTTTAAAAATAGGCTAAATATAAAAACTTAACGTTCAATCTATATTTATCAATTACGTAAGGAAAGAACTTTAGAATCATATGTATATATACTAATAGTATCATTTTCTTTAGAATCATTTGGTTTATAATGACGGAACAACATATTATTTGGAAGTTAGGCCTTTAAAAGTATAAATCGATTGAGACGTTAACCAAAGGCATATAACTTAAATTTGATGAATCGTTAACTATGGATATTACTATATAACCTCATAAATAGTATACATAGGCTAAGTAGTAGTGCACTGTATTGCAGGGTGCACTCCTGCAGGGTGCACGGTAACGTATCACGCTGTAGACTATACTCTTGCAAGACGAAAAGTGTATTATGCATGGATCGGTCTGGAATAGCTATTCTCGGCTGACGGCAATGCGTTGGTCGATCTAGAAGAAGTATCCCAGAGTGATACGCTCTGAGTGGAGGACTTATAAGCTCTTATCTATGGCATACACCTCTGAATGCTTCTTCTTGTATCATTATCATCATCTTCTATTATACTACAATACCAATCAATATGATTACTCTTTAAAGACCTTATGTTTATGTGAATATTATAGGCTTGAGCTCTTACCAAAACTAACCACAATTTATAATCTTAAAACGAACGACAATATACGCGGTATGTATATCAGCTTACGCTAAAAAGGGAAAGCTACGAACCTAACGACGATTAACAAGACTTACAAGGTAAAGTCACAATTATACCTAGAAAAAAGAGCTCATGCAGGTTATATTACTATGCTATATCAACTGGAGGCATTTTACAACCTATCGATTACAACAAAAGTATAGGATCCATAAGATGAAAACATCAATAGGTTAAATAAAAGGATTCAATGGCAAATGGATAACTTTAAAAAAGTATTAACATAATTATGGTAAACGTAACGACGGCAAAGTTAATAATTTTTGCAGATAACTTTTTTACAAACAACAGCAACTTAATATCGTAAATTGAGTTTTAATAAAACTTGTTAACAAGTGAAGGTTTAATAAGAAATTTATGATTACCAGAAACTTCGTAAACCAAATATCTGTTAAATATAAAAGTATAAAACGAAACGTACTGACTTTAAAGGTTTCAAATATAATAATAAGCTTTAACATCGGCATAATAACTAACAACGTATTAAGGATTATTACCAAATAACTTGGACTACCTTAGATATCTGTAATTATATATACAAACTCTTGAAGCTTTTATAAATACCTCTTAAAGATAAGTATAATCAATACATCTTCGACCTTACATCAACTTTCTTAGTATGGGTGAACAGACCACCTTGTTAAGGAGGATAGAGAGCCTACACTATAAACTCTAACAATGCCCACTTCTGAGAAAAATTTTTTAGGTCCAACTGCTCTCAACACCATTACTTCACATACATCCTATTTCACCACAACATTATAAATCGGCTTTATCACCACTTGAATCTTTTCCGGCGACCCTTTTTTTGCTATGAAAATCGTCGTAGGCTTAGCGCACCATTCGTACAGTGGTGAATCTAGAGAAGAGCTCTTACAACCAACGATTTCGTCCCTCGTTATTTATATCAACGTGACCCTTCAGACTTAAACTTACACTGCAACTGCGATTTAAGTTTAATTCCTTTTACGCTTTAAGGTCTTAAAGAAAGACCTTTATTATAAACGTTCGCACTTAACGGCTTTATTTATTTATTTATTTATTTTTAAGCCGTTGCCACACATACTAGCGTCTCGCTCGCTTAGCGGGGCCCTCGATTATACTTTAGATACCTTGAGCTATTTACAGAAGTCTTTTTACGGCATACCAACCGTTTAGTAGTATACTGTCATGACCCAGACAGCGGTTAGGTCAGGAAAACAGGCCAGCAAGGAAACTACGCCACTGAGACGCCTGAAGTCTAACACATCAGGCGGAGAACATCTCTTATGTCAGCAGACCCAGGGTTAGGGTTAATGCCAAGGATATGTTGGATATGTTGGATATGAGGTTATCCAAGCTATCCACATTATACAGTACTGAAGACGTATGAAGGATTGAGGATATAAGGACACGGTCAGCACCACACAGATAGTATTTCCTTCATAGCTCTTCAGTTGTCAATCTAAGTATTCAGTCTACACACCTGAATAGCCTAACGGCTTCTGATCATCACTCGAACACAGTCTTGATATTGTACCTTTGTTACCTCTGCTACCTTACTGCTAACATAAACCCTCTGAACACCTTCTACATACTCACGGGTATTTAGTGTGATCATTACATATACCCTTTTACGATTTTTTTACACTTCTTAGGCTTGCGGTCCGTAGCAAAAAGATAGCTCGAGTCGCGATTTTTCCTCATAAATTACGTCTATTACCGAGTTGTAAAGTATTTCTTCCCCCCCATGATGGGCTTTTAATTAAGATATAAGTGGTTTACAAGCTTTTTTACTCTTTTGAACCGCCGTTAGATTTTTGATGCGAGTAGGCGTCGAGTAGGGACTAAAATAGCCGTGTAGTACGGCCTGACTAAGGTTATCTTTTTCACGTACACATATTTACAGGTCTCTAAATTATGGGGTAGCTTAAAGTCTTAATTCAAAAACTGATTTATGGTTCAATTTTTAGTAAAGTTTTTTATTTATATTTTTTGTTTTATCATTAAAGGTTATACAGAGCGATATACTTTTCTTTATAAGTATATATAGTTAAAATCCTTTTTCAAAAGACCTAATAGTACCTACCCTTCTTTTACGCAACACGTAGATAAACTTATATAAATATAGTCTCTATTTATAAATTAGATAAATTTATAATACATAGTAAAAACCAATACGGTTAATTATAAAACCTCAATAGCTTAATACATACGTACAACACATTATCCAAAAACTAGCTATAGGTATCTAGGATTGTATTTTCAACATTATATATTAATTTAATTGGAGACAGAGCTTACGTAATGGTTTATTTAATGGATCTTATGGTATGACTTGGAAACAGGAATTTTCGAATAAGGTGGTTGTTGTAGGGTAAGAACATTCAAGTTGCGAGCCTTTCCACCGGTATATGTATATATTTTCATATTAGCGAGGGTTACACTATACTAACTATATAGTGTGTACTGGCCAGTGATAGTAAATATAAAAAAAAGGTATAATCAATACGAACCATTTAATAATAAACATAATAACTCTAAAAAAAGTATATGAAGATTGAGAAATCATGAAGTTCCGATAAATTAACGTTAAAGATAAACCTGTGAATGTCATAACCAAAGCCATACCCAATAGTGCTCTAAAACGGTTTATGAATAACAATACGCTTACCATACGAATTGATGGTAACGTAAACTGTCCGGCATGTAACGTTAAGGAATAGGGACGCCTTAACAATCTGAAAAACTGCTAGGATAATTGTAAAGGTGGTAATATTGGTAATAATAAGTAGAACTACTGGTAAAAGGTATGTAATTAGTGAAATATGTAATATGCGTAAGTTTATAGCAAAAGACCTATGTACAGAAATTGAAAAACGAAGGGCTTGGAGATATATGGTAAAGGGTTGTAATTATCAGTTTCAATGCAAATTGACAGGAATTGACAAGGGTTTGGCTCTTGGATTAAGGAGGAGTTTAAAGGGTTACTACTAATTGATCGTTAGTTATGTTAACGTACAAACATATAAAAAAAAGCCGCTAATATTAAAATAGCAGTCAAATACAGTATAATCAAATAAACTATACTTATATTAAGTTGATTGTACTAACTGCAAATTAACTGCAATTTGTGGGATTGACTGAAAATCTAGTGTAGTAGGTGCCCACTTCAAAGTGAAGTACAGGCTAAAGTATTTGGGCATACAAATTGATATGTAGACTGGCTAGCGGTCTACTAAAATTAGAACTTATAATTCATCAAACAATTTCAATGCAACATTAGTTACTTCGACTATAGTGATTCGAATCGACTATATTGCAATGATAAAAGCTTACCAACAATAACACTATTTAGGATCTTGATATAGAATATCGCTTGACAAAACGGTTAGAAAAGCATATCGTGCTTATTTCTAATGTGAAACAGGTTAAAAAGAATAAAGAAGTTAATTTTAATGTAAAACTACTTTTTGTAATATTTACTACTTATAACTATATTATTCACCGCATTACTAAATTTGAAGATCAAATACTTCTATTTCTCATATATATTTCCATATCATGATATGTATATAACCATGTGAAAAATTGATTTATTATTACTGTACAATTAATAAGTTTCGATGGGAATGCTGTGCTGCGGGTACGGGTAGTATGGTAGCTCACAGCTTCTATATTTCGTCTCACTGAACATCCTAAATCTGTGTTGTCTGGTTTATTTCAATCGCAACCTGGTATCAATGTAGAATAGCTCACATCAATATTTTGCCGGAAGGTTCTGAACATGGACTTGGTCAGACAACGGGTTTAACCGTTGATTTGTGGAAGATTCAAGACATTGACTCACTCGAGGACGAAACGGACTTTTACGATCCCACGGACTCATCCACATTTCCAAAGTGTAACGGAACATCAGAGAAGAATGTACACAAAACATACAATGAGATGTAGAAGTTCTCTGCCCAAGATAATAGGACAGCATGACTGGAAACATACACATTGCGCAGTATACCAGACAATACATCCATACTAAAATCAAAGACCAACTTCACAGCATTATGCATACAGTGCGGGCAGACACGGCTGTAGCCCGTAACCTGTTGATGGTCAACAAGGTCTGGTCTACAAGCTACAGCTGTTTGGGACGGTTGATGTTGCAGGATGAAATAGTACCTGAAGCTTTTGGGGCAGACGGCAGACCGAGGAGACCTGACCTACCGAGAGTGCTATCGTTCAGGCGACGGTGACGACTGATGATGGAAGGAAAATGAAACAACAGCATTGGCTATTCTCGTCCGTCCCCGTCTGCTTTGGACTTCTCCAGGCTTCGCTGCGACTAGACCTGGGGCCTCTGTGCACATCTGTCAAGTTATCCTGCTATGTCGGCAGAGTCAGAGCATTGCTGCGAGAAACCTCAGATTGTGCGGAGGCATGAGGCATCACCATAAGATGTAATTGGTATAACGTATAGACTTTCTTCATGTTTTCTACCTGCTCTCTGGAGGCTGGTGTGTGAATGAAACAGCTTCCCTTCCACGTGCAAGTGTTACTTATACAACCTGGGAAGCATGGCGTCTAATTTGCGACATGGTAGTCCGGGATGGCGTGAATAGCTTCATTCGTCAGGACCTGATTGCAAAGTCCTGCAACGTTTCGGTGCGACAGCCGTGATCGACGGTTTCTGAGACCCACTATAGATGCATAGGGCTCTTGAGCTTCAGCTCCTGAAGCTCAAGCTCGAGCTCCAGTCTCCAATACACTGAATCATGGACTCAGCCGTTTGATACGCTGACAAGAAACACTGCCCTGGTTTGGGCACATCGATGCCCAGGCGCAATTTGCCTCCCATCAGCCATATGAGAGAGCGTGACAGAACATGATAGGGAAGGGCTCAGCGAGTTGGACAGCTTTGGAAGGATCCAGGCAGCATTTGCTGCACAAAACCTGGCGTCAGCCATTGGTTGATTGGGCACATGCTCATGACGTGCTTCACTGGAAGCGTTCAGCATCGTTCACACAGACGCGTGCCGCGTCTGTAAGCCTGGCCATTGGGTGCAGGTGAACTGCAGCCGATCCTCGAGGAAGCTGATGGGGCGTTGAAAATTTGGAAAAGATGATAGGTCGGAGGGGAGCGGCAGCGCACATGAGGGAGATTGAGAAGGTGGTAGAGGGAAGGAATGGGGTAGATGAGGAGGGAGTTGGTGTGTAGCAACGTACTGTAGTAATGGCAGTACAGACTGCCTACGGTAGCCCGAGTCGCGGTTCATACCCCTGACTTGCCACAGCACCAGCCCCTGCACATCCGCATCCAATCCCCCCACATGTGTGCGCCTGCACCATTCGCCAGCAGCACTGCAGCTGGCTGCAGCTGGCTGCTCCGGCTGCTCTGTTTTTCTGATCCTGCCCTTCGTGCCTTCCTGCCCGGGTCGTGACCATCCGCGTCCCCCGACTCTCCTCTTTCTTCCTTTTCTCCTCCCTCAACAACCCCCAGATTACCCATCACGAAGCTTGTATCCATTGTCGCGACGCAATTACACATCCGATTCTTGCATTTTCATCCCCCATTCTACTCAGTTCACTCCCGTGGTAAGCTATATTCTTCTCATCACGTCGCCGCTCCGCACGCGACTGCGTGATGACACCCGGGGACCTCTTCGGTCGCATCACTCGCCACACCATCGCCCGAGCCATTTTGCGTCGCGCAATGCCCTCCCGCAATCGGCTACGCTCTAGTCTTTTTTCTCTCGATCCTTTATTGCGCGAATTGTTAAAATCTCGTCACTGACGCGCCTCCACCCTAGTGTCAACCATCCCCACCATCACAATGGCACGAGAGGGAACGCGCTCGGCGACCGGCAACTCCAAGCCGCGCGTGTTTGACACCCCCGACACGGCTCCGGTCATTACCCGCAAGCCCAGGACCAAGGTCGCCGGCGCTAAGGCTGCTGGTGCTAAGCCGGCCGGCGTGAGCAAGACGAAGAAGACCCCTCCTGCAAAGAAGGTATGTTTTCCCAGTTGCCACCTCCGTTCAACTGTTCCTTTGCGATCAGCTCCTGGTGCTGGTGAACATCAAGTGTCTTTTATCTTGTCCTGGTGACCGCAGTGGTAACTAATACCTCGATTGCATAGGCTAAGGCTGCCGTCAAGAAAGTCGAGGCGAAGGTGAAGAAGACTGTCGCGGTATGTTGTCTGTTCCAGCCGCCTACCTGGAGCATGAGCTGACCGTTCTCTAGAAGAACCCAAAGACGAAGACCGCTTCCAAGTAAAGCCAACGCACCACTCGGAAGTACACGTCTTGCATGTTGTTTGGTGCGATCTGTGCGCAAGCCGGGCAACAACGTGTCTGCTCGTCCGCGACCTGTCTAGGTTGTATTCGGTCTTTCAGGGGTCAACGTGTCTGCGATGGATTTCTTGTGAAGCCACTGTATTCTATATTGTCTGGGCCACGTGTGCTAGTGTGGGAAGTACCATGGGTCAAATGGATTGCCTGTTGCTCGTTTTGCTCTTGGGTCCTGGGTCGGCAAAGCACACTGTGTACATGAATAGGATGCCTCGATTGCAGCTGCAGTGGCGCGGCGGGAGTAGTTGGCTTTTTACGGCTGGTCATGCGTGGCTCTCTTGTGACCTCCTTGCTTGCTCTTACAGGAACTACTGCCACGACCTGACCTGATATTCCAAGGCTGCCCCTTTCCCTCAGAATGCTGTTGTCCTGAACGTTTTCTGGGCAACACGAAATATGTTCATAGTCAACTATGGTAATGTGGGAAACTCGAGTCATTCGTGGAGTGTGCATGTTGCCTTGCAATGTTGACTCTCGTTGACCCAACTAAGCCTTGAAGCCTTGGCAAATGTGGCGGACCAGTCAGCATGTATTTATTGTACTATGTACAATGTAATGGAGCGGATGTACCGTAACCAATGCGACTATGGATCACGGAGTACAGTGGTACCGTTGCAGCTTCCAGGGGCCAGGCAGGTACGTACTCTAGGAGGCCTGCCTGGCGTGCATGTGCTTGTCACCTGCAACTTTTGGTCTCCAATTCCCAAGCGCGGCGCAACTCCCAATCCACCGAGCTCTCATCCTCCCACCTACCCCCCCCCACCTTACGATCCTCAACCTCGACCCAACCAGGTACCAGTTGATCAGTCACCCTCCAACCACCGATGATGGTACGAGTGCCTCATCAAGCCTTGCAATATGAAACTCATCAAACCTGCCTGGCTGAGCCATAGCGGTGCGAATATCTTCCTGAACCTCGTCGTTGGGCTGCCCGAATGCTAATAATATTCGGGCTTTGTTTGGGACAGGCGAGCAGAAGGACTTTGAGGTTTACAGCTGCCACGTCTCGCCCGACGGGTCCAGGCTCGCGACTGCTGGTGGAGGTATGCGCGCAACTCCCCTTGGCGCAATTGGACCATCGTGTTTGACACGCTGCAGATGGCCACGTTCGGATCTGGTCGACGGCCTCCATCTACCACTCCGAAGACAGGAGCTACAACAAGCCGCGCCAGCTCTGCCATATGAGCCACCACCTCGGAACGATTCATTCCGTCCGCTTCTCGCCCAATGGCCGTTACCTCGCCTCCGGCGCCGACGACAAAATCATCTGCATCTATCACCTCGACAGCAGTCCTCCGTCACATGCGACTTCGTTTGGTGGGCACCCTCCGGAGGGAAAGCCATGCTAGGAACAAGAGACTGACTACGGGAAACACACAGGCACGAACGAGGCCCCACCTGTCGAGAACTGGAAGACCTATAAGCGCCTCGTCGGCCACGACAACGATGTCCAAGACCTCGCCTGGTCCCACGATAACTCGATCCTTGCCTCTGTCGGACTCGACTCCAAGGTCGTTGTCTGGTCCGGCCACACCTTCGAGAAGCTCAAGACCCTTGCTGTGCATCAGAGCCACGTCAAGGGCATCACCTTCGATCCTGCGAACAAGTTCTTTGCCACGGCCAGCGACGACCGCACTATCAAAATCTTCAGCTTTACCTCCCCGGGGCCTAATGCGACACACCACGACATGATCAACAATTTTGTCCTCGAGACGACCATCTCGGCGCCCTTCCGCAGCTCGCCGCTCACAACGTATTTCCGGAGATGCTCGTGGAGTCCGGAGGGGAACCACATTGCTGCAGCCAATGCGGTGAACGGGCCTGTCAGCTCGGTCGCTATCATTGAGCGCACCAGGTGGGACAGCGAGATCAACCTCATTGGTCACGAGGGTCCCACTGAGGTGTGTATGTTCTCACCCCGGCTGTTTTACACGAACCCACCCGAGATGGAAAACGGGGTGCCGACTGGCCAGGGGTCCGGGAATCTGGTGACGGTGATTGCCTCGGCCGGGCAGGACCGGACACTCAGTATCTGGAACACGAACACATCCAGACCGCTGGTCATCCTTCAGGACCTCGCATCAAAGTCAATATCGGATCTCTCGTGGTCGCCGGATGGGCAGACTTTGTTTGCGTGCAGCCTCGATGGTGGCATTGTCTCGGTCAGATTCGAACAAGGCGATCTGGGCTATGTGGCAACCGCTGAGGAGAATGACAAAGCCCTTCAAAAGTACGGTGGTGGCCGGAAGGGTATGGGTGTTGCTGAGGATGTGGATGGGCTCGCCCTGGAGAACCAGAGCAAGGCTGGCGAACTGCGCGGAGCTGAGTCCAGGATGGGCGCTTTGATGGGCGATTTTCAACCGGACAACAGGCCGCCTCCTGCTACGAACGGAACGAGCACCAATGGGACAAGCACGACTGGTACCTCGGAAAAGAACGGGGAGAGTGTGAACGGAAAAGATAAGGAGGAGAGTGCCGACAACAGAGCAGAAAGAATCAAGGAGCTCAAGTCTCGCGTCACGATCACCAAGGACGGGAAGAAGCGGGTCGCACCTCTGTTGATATCGTCATCCGGAACTGGCACCTCTTCTTTACCGCAGACACAGCTCATAGGGTCGACGAAGGTGGCTGCGAGGGACGAAGCACCACAGACGATACTCGACTTGAACAAGCCTTTCGATGGCTTGCCTCGGGGAGGAATCGCCTCGATGCTGCTTGGCAATAAGCGCAAGGCCGCCGTTATTGAGGGCGAAGAAGAGGACGAACGAGCGGCCAAGAGACCAGCACTTGGCATGCCTACGCCCATCATGGTACATGGGGTGGATGGATTGGAACCGGCAACTCTGCTACCCCCTCCACATGGGGTGGTGCCGACGCCCGAATTCCTTCGCCCCGCTGTGACGACTTCGACTTTGGCGGTGTCACAGGTGAGGCTGGCAGTGCCCAAGATCAGGTCACATATCTTACGTCCGCTGGAGAGAGGCGTGTTAGGAGGCGACACCACCGCAGAGGATGCAACGAAGGTGCCCGAGAATATCGTCTTCGAAGCTAAGAATCCAGTACAGATCAGGGACCCCTCACACGTCACGTGCTCAAAGAGAGCAACTTTGCTCTGGCAGGACTTCTTACCCCGAGCGGTCATATTGGTCACAGGGAATAAGCACTTCTGGTCCGCCGCCTGCGAAGATGGCAGTCTTTACGTCTGGACGCCAGCCGGCCGTCGCATCATCAACTCGATGATCCTTGAGTCACAGCCGGTCATCCTCGAGTGCCGAAATCACTGGCTTCTTTGCCTCACGGCCTGCGGTCTGGCCTATGTCTGGAACATCAAATCGATGACCTCCCCTCACCCACCGGTCTCCCTGGGGCCCATTCTCGAGCTCGCCTCTACCTCTCTCACACAACACTCAGCGACACCCGGTCCAGGTGTCACGTCTGCGCATCTCAATTCCACCGGCCACATTGTTGTGACATTATCGAACGGTGACGGCTTCTACTATGCCCGCGAGATGTACACGTGGCACCGGCTGTCCGAGTCGTGGTGGGCGGTGGGCAGTCAGTACTGGAATAGCAATGATTCGTCCGTCAGTGCGCTGCAATCCACAGCTGTTGGGCCCGTGTCGAAAAAGAAAGAGGACAAGAAGGCGGACAGGGTGGATGTTTCCTCTGGCATCATCCCGTTCCTCGAGAGGCATACCACGGCGGAGTTCCTTCTCAAGGGCCGCGCCTATACTCTCCAGCGAATCATCAAACAGCTCCTGTCCAAAGAAGGCTTCGAGGGCTTCGAGTCTTCCGTTTCTATTGCACATCTGGAGAACCGTATAGCAGGCGCCATGCTCCTTAGTGCAAAACAGGAGTTCAGGCTGTACCTTTTCATGTACGCGAAGCGCATCGGCGCCGAGGGTCTGAGGGGCAAGGTCGAGGAGCTGTTGAACAGTTTGCTGGGCGGTATTTTGAGGGAAAAGTCCGGTGCGGTTGCTACCGTAGAGGAAGATGGCGGCAAGCCTTTTGGATGGTTTTCTAAGGGGGATGAGATTTGCGGATGGGACAGGGAGGAATTGTTGAAGGGGGTGGTCATGATCCTGGGTGAGTACTGCCTTGACACGACGCACATCTTTGGCGGAAACTGTCGGGCTTGGGTCCGTCTATCGATTTGGTACTGATTCTTCTGTGCCACAGGCAAATTCCGTGAACTCCAGCGGCTTACTGTGCAGTACGCCCGCGTCCTGGGCATCACACATGAAGATGGTGCAGAAGAGGCAGAAGAAGACGGCGATGCCATGACTGTCGAAGGCGCGTAGGAGCGGCCCACCACGGCTGATTCTCCTGATGTGGCCAGCTTTCATGAGACTGGTGATGAGTCTGACCTGACTAGTGCAAAGGAGGCTGAAGAAGACAGCGATGCCATGGATGTTGACCATGTGGAGGGGCCGTGTACTGCGGCGAACGCTCCCGATGTGGCCAGTATTTTTGGGACTGACGGTTCCCACATGGCTGGTATCTCCTAGACAAATGCTGCACAGTCTTGCTTGGGCTCTCAGGTGGGAGAAATGCAACAGCCCAAGCAAGGAATGGTGGACGCTGAGAACCCTGTGGCTCTACCACATCGTTCCCTCCCCTGTCACAGTGCACCATTTTCGGCAGGTTATGCAGGACTCTGCATCTTGTGAGGAAGAGAACACAGCCACTGAAGTGTGCTGATCATTGTACTTTGGGGTGTTGTGTGCTTTAGTGTGGCTGCCTGGATAAGTCGGCAGGGCCAGCTGTCAAGCTGGGGATGGATCCGGCGTTCTCGGTTCTGGTGGTTGATCAAGGTCATTGATCAGGGTTCTTGGGCGGACTAGTAGTGGAGGTTTGCTCCGCCAGTGTCTCTACTACTATGTGCCTGCATGGAGTTTGCGAGAAGAAACTACGATTTATGTTGTGACTATTGCATATGTAGTGCAGTTGACTGTATTGTTAACCGCACTGGCGTGCAATAATCCGGCAGTCAACACTGTTGTTGACTCAAGCCAATGCCAATTGTCTGGGCTTGCAACGCAATGCAGACAATGGGGACGTACCAGCACTGTCACAGATAGCTAGGTGGGAACCGGCTCGCGGTTCCCACAAGTTAGAGAATACCATCATCCATCTTCTCTCAACACTATACTATTGTTACTTCGACCAACAGGCATCGAATTGACATCGTAGCTACGACTGAAGCCCTCCCAACAATTTAAACTATTAACCAGGCTGTCGCCAGCTACATGGCCTCCTCACAAGTACGGTGTCCTACAGAGCCATACGTCCAAAAATGCAAAGGCTTAAAATACGTAATACAGCAAACGCGTTAATATAATATCCATTTCATTGACTAATAACAATTATACACCAATTTTATAACCCAAACTTTTTGAAAAGTTGTAATTTATATTTTTTTGTGGTCTTTACCATATCAATTTGTAATTTATAGTGACTTTTTACATACTATTTTTGTGTATAATTGTTGTTTTAAATATTAAAATAAAAGACTTTTAGTACAGGCTTAAATAACTTTCAACATAGGTAAATGAATTTGGTACTTTTAGGTATATTTATTGCAGGCAGCTTATAGAGCTATCCTTTTTTCTGCAAGATTTTTGATGTTAAACCTTCTACCCTTTGAACAATATTTATCGATCATCGTTTATTGGTACATATCCTTAACCTTAACATGCGCCGCTATTGGAACAGCAGTTCATTGCAGTACAGTCAAGTCAACTATACTGACTGTAAGTTGATTGTATTATTTGTGGGATTGACTGTATTGGCGGCAAGTCAAGTACAGGAGGTGCCCAATTCAGACTAGGGTATAGGCCAAGCAATTGGCCATACAAATGAGTGTGTAGACCGGCTAGCGGTCTGCCAAACTTAGAAGTAACACATTACTACTCTTGATGTAATACCAGTTACTTAGACTAGAGATTCGAATCGACTACGTTGTAATAATAAAGGCTTACAAATACTGATCAGTCTTTATTATGTTAAACACAGATTAGTTAGGTAGAAGAAGAAGCTACTTTCCAGTTACGCTTTGCAATTGCGCAAGGTAGAGGAAGGATTCTTACAAAGAGCCTACTGTTGCATCTGTTGTTTACAGATATAAAAAGAAGACCTTTAAGTGTGTTGCTGTTTATATGCACTTGAAAGTGGCGACGGTATCGCTATTATCGACAACATCAAGAAATTTTCATTGAACTAGTTTTAGAAGAAAAGCATTGAGATTGACCGCCAAAAAGTTTCAAGTTCTTTAAGTCACTAAAGTTGGCAAACGGCTCAGTCGCTACTATAGCTGGTACTGTTATTGCAAATTGTAAATCGCAAACGGCTAAGATTTACAACCCCATTAACTTTAATAATAACTTTGGCGACAAATAATCTACACATTACCCTTTACATCAATTTTTCCCCTTGTACTATTCCAATCCAATTGAATACGTAATCGTAAAGATAGCTATTGAAAACGTTGAGATTGATACCATTACCAACCCTACCAAGAGGGAAAAAATTAAAAGCCTCGGATTTATATTCATCAAGTACTTTAACCACGACTTATAGCTTATAAAAGTTGATGAAAAATCTACTCCAGAACACATAACTAATTATGTCGGATAATTTACCTTCGATATGAATTTCAACGGTTACGATATCGAAGCCTTTTACAACTTGGACACTTTGCTTAACGAATGGAGTCCAGATACATAAAAGAAGATAGAGAAGTTGATTAACACCAAATTAAAGGTATATTTACGTAAACGAAGAATTTTACAACCTATAATATTTGGGAAGCAAGGTAATTGAGCCTAGATATTGTATGAATATGCAACTAATGAGGATTTATCAGTAAGGTTTCTATTCATGTGAATATAAATGAAGAGTAATTGTAAGATTAGTATTGTAGTAAATATAGATGATAGGTTCAGAGGAAGAATTCAAAGAGTGCATGCCATGGATGAGAGGTTATAAACCTCTTATCCAGGCAGTGGCACTTATGCCATACACTCTGGAACGCCCCTTCTAAACCGCGCCACACATAATGCACTTTGCAAGAGTGCAGCCTCCAACGTAACACGTTATCGTACACTTTACAGGAATATACCTTGCAATATAATACACTGCTACTTAGCCTATATATACTAGCTATAGGGGTATATAGTAATATTCATATAGGCAATCTTTTCTTTCTTCTTTGTATATTTCGTACTTATAGCCTAATAATAATAGTGTATTTATAATGAGTCTGTATATGTAGTTTTTCAATAATAATATTCTTACGGCATAAATTGTAAAGGTTCGAATTCATAGCTTTCATAATAACAGTATAGTTACGGTACTAATTGTAAAAGTTCGAATTAGTAGCTTTTATAATTACAGTGTAGTTATGGTACCAATTATAAAGGTTTGAATAAGTAATTTCTAGCCGCAGTAGTAATTATAGTCAGGGCTGGTTAATATAGCTAATCAGTGGTAATATAGTTGTTAATAAAGTCTTTCATTATTTCCGGTAGGAGTGTAATTATGTAGGTGTTATAGGGGTGGATATGTAAGGATAATTACGCCGTTATGTGTTTTGAGTCAGCATAAAAATATATCGTTATCAGTTTAAATAAAGTCTCTTTTTTTATTCTCAAAAAGGCGCTTACCTAAAACTACTATAAATCCCTATTCTAATTAAACTTAACTTTTATCTTAATTAATAAATCCAAACCGCTTCGATAGGTAGGTTACTTGATTACTACCTATATACTAACCTTACTTTTAAATGGATGCCGCGTAAAAACAAAACCGCTCGGTGCCGTTTGACGTGTAAATACCGCCGCGCTGTTGCCGCCGTTGCCGTTATCGTCGCTACCACCACTACTATCACTAACAACCCGCCTTCCTCGGGCACCATTTCCTCTATAGCCGCCTCGCCCCTGACTTCGCCACCCGCTGCCTCGCCCCCAGTCCTACCGTCTCTCGACGCCGCCGCCGCCTACGCTATTACCCCCTTTCCTCCACTTTTTTCCTCCCATTTCCCTCCTAATTTCTAGGGGAAGGAACGGGAAGCTTCTAAAGTTATAAACCTTACCCTTTCCTCATGTGTAAAAACCCCTTTATCTGCAGGGACCCCTCGGCGCTGTAAAAATAGCTTAGCGAAGTTACGTTGCGATTCGTATTTATTTAACTTATCCGTTTACCTACTTTTAATATTTTACAAACAAAGAGGTTGAGGCGGATCTGCTCCGTCGCCTCGGGCTATGTTTCGTTAGGGTACGTCGTGAAACCTTTCTAACGCGTAAGATGTTGCAACAGCGTACCTGGGTCCGTAGTTCCGTGCCTCTAATAAATACGAATTACCTAACGTATATCGCGTTCGAGACTGCAGATAAGTCTATTAGCGATCACTACGAAAGCAGGGGTTATTTGGCTCATTATTACCATTACAAATAAATTAGTAACAAATACACCACCGTTTCGATAGTATTTAAAGCGGTAAGCTGAGGCGGTATTACGCGCCCGCCTGCTTCATAATAAGTTTTAACCGATTGCTTAAAACCCTCCTTTTGAAATGAAAAAATATTCGAGGCGTTTCCAAAAAGAACTACGTTCGTAAATAACTAAAATAAACCGATAATAATTAGTAATAAATGCTAACCGGTAGACCAAGGAATCGACAGCCGTTATTAACGCTTAGAAACAGAGTTTACTATAAATTACGTAGGCGAGTTTAATGATGCTATTTTGCGTCGCCGTAAAGAAGACAACCCCCCCCCTGTACCTTTGCCTAAAGATATACAGTTCAAGGCGTGGGGCCACCTCCTCATTAATGCTGATAACGGCGTTGATAGAGGTAATAGCGGTAACGTTGACATAAAAGGGAAGGGTGACGGGGAAGATAGTAAGGACGTATGGACGTCGCTTTTTCCTTTTTCTTTTAGTAGTAAGTAGCTACCCCTTATGGTAGAGTCGGCGCGCCCAGCTATAATACAGTACTTTATATAGTAATATTATTACGTTTCGCCTAATAATTGTAATATAAGTAATAAATATAACAATAAAAAAGTTTCAAGTATATAAAATTAAAAGATGTCAAGTATATAAAAAAAAAGTAATAATATATGAGAAACGGTAAGAAATCGAAAATTTAAATAGAAAATAACAAATAGTAAAATACCTAACAGGGTTAAAGTACGTAAAACAAAAAGTAATAGTATATTAAAAGCGGTGTAAAATAGTAGATTCAAATAAAGGAAAATTCTTAAGGGCGGTGTTGGTATAAGTTGCCGACTCTAATATAATCCGAAAAACGGCGTGAATAATTGGATTAGAATCGCTTAAAATCGGTAAAAGTGTTATAATACCTTATTAGTGTTGTAAAACCTTTTTAGAAACTCTAACGAATAGTATGATTATCGATATAAGCGTTTCTAATATTTCGTTTAGTATATTTTTAGTTATTACGTCTACTAAGTTAGAATACTTGTTGATTTCCTCGTTTTTTCGATTTCTCGGCGTTGATATGACTTGGGAAATGCTAAAATATCGATTATAAAACGTTTTTCGTTTGCAGTACTGAGCTTAACCAGATATTTATAAAGCGAAAAGGAATTCATATATATAACGAAAGGAATAAGGCGTAAATTAATGTTTAAAATATTTATTTGGACCGTTATCGCTATAGTAATTTCCAAATGGAAACCTTTAACTATATTATTGATTTCTGAGGTCAAAACGCTCTTTATAACCCCTATATACTTGGTAAAGCTATAATAAAAATATTTACACGAAGCGTAAAGCCGTTCCGGAACAGTATTTCGTTACCAATAACTAAAATAAAGCTTCTTTGAAAATTACAGTCGTTATTATTAACGAAAGAAACCGTTAATGAAATAAATAGCTTTATAGTATATATATAAAATATTACAAATTACAAAAAGAGTTTTGGATTATGTATTTGTTATATAAGGCGTTTGTTAAACGATTTTTCTATATCGTCTAACGGAGTGGTTTAGTATTAAGCGGCGACTGAAATGTTAAAACCTGCTTTTGGTTATAGTACTAAAGTAATCTAAATACCAAGTATGCGTTGGTATTTGTATTCGCCAGCACTTTTTACGCTATTTAAAACGATAAGGGTAACCTTATCCAACTACACTTATGTAAAGCCTCAAATAATATTTAGAAAAGTAATGGTAACGCTATTAAAGTCGATTATATAATCCTCCGTTAGGTAAGTCTTAGGTTTTACCTTTAGGCTGGCTTTTGAAAGCTTCTTTTTTTTAAATACGGAAAACGACGCGTTACATAGCGTCATTATATTGTCCGTTTATATACCTGTTAGTATAAAGCCGTTAAAATGGGTTATTAACACTAATAAGTATGTATCGAATAGTAAGTTAGTTATTTCGAACCATTTTCCATAATACCTTTAGTAAGCGTTATAATAGCAAATACGAGCTTTAATTAAACCGTAAAACGGTTTTATAATACGTAAAATCGATTTTAATTGGTGGTTTTTTCAATATTTATAAGTATATTAGCGTAAATATGTTTTTAAAACCATTCCTTAAAATAGGCATAAGCTTAAGTAATGTTATGAAGTTCGATATATAAACTATAAGGGATATTAGGAAAGGCTACAAATATAAAAACCAAATGGTAATTAACTCGTTATAAGGTAGACTATTAGATTATAATATCTCTTTTGCTGTCGTTGTTATAACTCTTTATAATTAGGCGGGTCTTTTTATATAGTTTTCTGGTTTTATCCTTAACTTCGCAAACAAGAAGAGTGGGAAAAATCCTATAGGTATTGTAGATCGTGAGGTCGAATCGTTTAAAGTGAAATAAACCTTAGTCGATTAAGGTAAATATTTATATTTAGGTAAATTATTTAAGTGAAGTGCCTAAGATAGTAATAATACCACCGTAAAGAAGCTTTGAATTAAGTTTGCGGTCGGCTATCCACTTTAAAATGATTAAGGAGTTTATGGCAAAGATTTTGGGGCGTTTTTTAGTTGTTAAATTAAGAGGGTAGCCCCTGTAACAAGATATTAATAGGGTTAGTATAAATAGGCCGTTTTTGTTTAGTAGGAACGGGTCGAAAATTCGATTCGAGGGGTGGGTTATAATTAGAAACTGGTTATATTCGTGGTTTTAGGGGGTATCCCGTCGGTGGTTTTAATTGGATTATGGTTTTAGGCCGCTCTTTTTCATCCCTCTTTTGTACTTTTGTATTATCGTTTAGCAAAATGAATTCGTACGGTTTAAAAAATGAATAAGAATATTATAACCTCTAGACCCGTTCATTTTCTAAAAACTAATATATTGTCTTTAGGTTTCTAAACTAAGACCTTAAATTACAATAATAGATTCAAAAAGACAGTTTTATGTAGGCTATTCCTTATAACTAGCGTTTTCAAAATATTATTTTTAGCCCATGAGGAACTTAACTCCATTATAGCTTTTGATATAGCATTCGCCCTCTACACAGTAGTTGGTAATAGTATAAAGTTCATATGGATCCTTAGGTAAGTACTAAAAATAAGGAGCGTAGGGATTAGCATACTCGGGCTGAAAGTATCGTTAACGGCGTTAACCGTTATTTATAGGATAAATTTCTTGAAACTAGTATCTTTTAGCTTTTTAGACAATTCCATATACTCCCTTTCAAGCGGAATATAGTACAATTTACACTTATCAATACCTATTAGTACTTTTACTAGTTTTTTTTTATATTCTTTACTGACAATCCTAACCTTAATATAATACTTAATAAAATCGAAGGCTGTATTCACGTCGCAGGTAATCCAGTCCGAAGGCCCTAAATGAATGTTTAACTCATAATTAATTAAAACTTTTTAGCAATTTATAGCGGAAACGCTTCGTATAAACTTATCAACCAAAAAAATATTATCTCATAAACGACGCAAAGTACCGGTTAGCTATTTAAATATATAATATGAATAGTTGATTTATAATTAAAGTCTAAGTTATCCAAAGATGGAAAATAAAATACCGTAGGGCCTGTAAATGTAAATAATACTTATAGTAGAACTTTTCGATAACTTTAAATATATATTTTCCTATATTCTTATAACATACAGAATGGAATAGTCCTAAAAGAAGTTTTGCAGCCAGGTATCCGAATCGGTGGTATAGTATCCAAAATTTCAGTTGCGTTAAGTAAATAACCTTAATAGTACGTACTTTGGAGAAAAAACCATAAGTAGCCGAACTTAAGTCAAAGCGATACGGATATACTATTTGCGGCGAGGATAAGCTAATTAGTCGTATTTTGGATCTTAATCCCGAGCTTATTTATATTAGTTAATAAAATCAGGGATTGTGTTTCAAAGTTTATTACATAAAACTTAACCGGTCCGAATCGCGTATTTATAACAATCGTTTTAAGCGACGACGCTTTACCTTTACCGAATAAAACTTTTTGGTATTTTCTTATTCGATTTAACTAAAACTCTGGGAATTTCGTTACGAACGCGTCGAATTATCGTTTCCCGCCCGTTAAGATTTCGGCCGTATTATTAATAGGTGTTATACCTTGAAACCGGTTATTGTATCTGTTTAAAAACGTAAATTATAACGTTATATAAGTGTTTCATACTCTGTCTACGTAATTGAAGCTTATAATATATTAAAAGTAGGCGTCCTATAGGCCTGTAAAAATGCGCCAAACGGTTTCATCGTCTTAGATTGTCAAGGAAATATTATTACCTTTAAAGTTTTCTTTTCTGGACGTGTATTTGTAAGGGTAAGCGTTAAACTTATTATTAACGCCTTTGCACTCGGCTACGTATATTATAAAATTAGATTTTATCCGGTTTTTAAACACGTAATTGTCCTAAAACTGTCGTTTCATCTGAATCTACTTGTAAGCTGAGTAGTTAGTAAACTAGTATCCGATTTTTATATATACGAAATAGCGCTTTTACAAGCCCATAAGACTTCGTATGCTTTTTTGTAAGTATTACTATACCGCGGTACGTTTCGCCTATTACCGTACAATCGTCCCTAACTTTTATTACTTGGATTTCGTCCTTAGTACCTAGACTTTAGGCTTTCGTTTTGATTAAGGTATATCTTGAATCTTTACTTTGAAACGTAGTAAATGATATTAGCAAGGTTGAATTTATAATTTAACTTTTGCTTTTAGTTTTATCGGCTAAAAATATTAATCCGAAGCTTACCTATTAGCGCATAAAGGTTTTAAGCGATATTTTAAAATTTATATAAAAGACCTTTAAGTTCTTTTTAAGTTCAAATAATATAAGTTAAAAATTTGAGTTCTTGAGATATATCTATTTCATTTTTTGGATAAATAATTGGTTACCCTTGTACTTCAGTTTAAGGGCTGCCTATTAATTTCAGAACTTAGCTATTAGAGTAGTAAATAGCTCTTATAGGTTTTTACCAGCGTTTTTTCGTTATTTTTTTACGGATTTCCAGGTCATACCGTTTTAACCCTTATCATAAAACTCCTAGTTAATTTCTATATCAAAGTGTATTTTTGGCGATTGTAACACTCCCCGAATATATTTACCTATATATTATAATATATATATTACTTCTTAACTTGTCTAAATGGTATGTTTGGTAAAGTAACGTAGAACTAAGATGGTTCGATATTTAGCCCTTTGTATATATTAAGTATTACACGTATTTTGTTGTCGAGTACCTAGTATAGTTCACCGCTATAGTTCTCGTCTTTATCTTAAAGTCCAAAGTAGTTGGTAAACTTTATAAGGTCGCTTCTATTAGTAGGAAAACGGTACGGAAAAGGTTACGGTAGGGATCGTAGTTCATAGATATTAGTCTGTAGGGTATATATTAACGTTTTATACCGTTTATTATTTCTTCAAGCGGGGCGTTTTTTCTATTCGGGCCGTTTGTATCATAGCTAAGTTGGTTATTAACGGTATTCGGGGCGTGGTTTTGGTTTGATCTCTGTTTAAAATTACGTTCCGGGGAGGGTTCATATTCAACCTTCGTTGTGGATAATTGTTACGGTACTTTTTCCTATTTCGTCGATTCCTCCAGCTTCGTTTCCACTTCGTGATAGGCGTTTAACCTTACTAAACGTTTTTTCTCTATTTACGAAGGCTTTTTTCGTTCCTGTTTTGTCATTTTAAGTAAGAGTTCCTAACGATTTTTCAATCAATATCCCTTTATAAACTTCACTTTTATCACTTTATCATCTATCTATTTCGGTATTTGTATAAGTTGGGTTTTTGTTAATAAAGACTTTACAATACGGCTGTTGTTTCCACTAGTCGTATTAATGCCTTTGCTTCGTAGTTGTTTTCGTAGTATTTTGGAAATCGTACTATCGGCCATATTTTACATGTCCGGCGTCCAGTTTTAAAAAAAATCCTTTTTGAAATCGTCGAAAAAGTCGCGCTTTTCAATTTCGCCGATATAATCGTTAAATATTATATTAATAATATAAGTATTTTCCGTAAAATAATTTAAATCCTTTACTCATACTTCGATTTTATTATCTTATAGGTTAAGGTCCAAATACTTTAAAATTCTATTAAAAAACGACGTATAAATAAAAAAGTACTTCATATATTCGTTAGTCTTTGCTAAATCCGTTACTAGTAGGGCTATAATTATACCCTAAGTAGGTGATTTCTACGCATACCCGTAATATTGGAGCGATATAAATTGTTAATTTTACGCTGTAGTTGGGATTTGGGTACTTTTAGGGTTTTAAGAAAGGAAATGAGATGCTTAACGTTTACTAGTATATATAATTTTCAAGTCATACGTAAATAAAGCGTAAATACAACCTAATTGAACGTTTAAAATTAATTTCATCAATGTTTACTAACGTTATACTAATTAAACGACTGGAAAAACTTCAACATAAAAAAATACTGAACTTAAAATACATGGTATAGACCGAGCGTAGGGGAGCGGATAAAGTAAATATAAAAGGGGAATAGGAAATGTAGATATGGAGAGGTGTATAATGTGATCCGGTATATAAGAACTGGGTTGTAATTGTTAGGCGATTCGAATTATCGTATTATAGTCGCTTTTATTAGTTACCAATGGTGTGAATATTGTATTTGTTACCGCTCTTAGGTTTTGCGAGCGGTGTAAATATTGTGCTTGTAACTGCTTTTGGGTTTCGTAAGCGGTTTGAATACTTTATTTAGACCAGGTAAGTCCTAACGAAGGGTTCCGAAACTTAGTGTATTTGGCTTGCGTGGCCTAATACGTAATGTAACGCTTTTTAAGAGGTACCTGCATACGTTTAAGGCTCAAAAATAAGTTAACGGTTAACGTAACAGGGATTTAAATAAATAAAGCACCAACTGGTTAATATTATCGTACTAAAGTAATCCTTTTTAAAGTTACTCCCAATATTAAAGTCTTATTACACTTTGGGTTTTAAAGGCGTTTCCGCGTAATTTCACTCTTCCGTATAGTTCTCATAAGGCGTAGTGGTAAAATATAAATAATTGGAACCGCTATAGCATCCCGCTATATGTATTTAACTTCGAGTTGTCTTTTCTTTCCTTAGCTATCTGTAATCGACCTAGTCGGCTACTAATCAGTATCGGTAAGGTATCTATTCACGCAAATGTAAATAAAGAGTAATTTTAAGATTGGTATTATATTAAATATAGATAATAGGTTCAAAAGAAGCATTTAGAGAGTGTACGCCACGGATGAGAGGTTCTAAATCTCTTATTCGAGCAGTGGCACTTATGCCATATACTATGGAAAGCTTCTTCTAGACTGCGTCACGCATGATACACTTTGCAAGAGTGCAGCCTGCAGCGTGATACGTTATCATACACTCTGCAAGAGTGCACCTTGCAATATAATGCACCGCTACTTGACTTATATATACTAGTAGTAGGGGGATATAGTAATATCCACAGAATTTTTAGTGGATATGTGAAGATAAGGATAAAAAGTATCGTTGATGATAATATATTTGAACGCCTTCATATATGTTTGTAAGGTTATGTCCAATCTTAAATGAGTTCCTCAAACCACTTTAAGGAAAGACGTCAACGTGCCAGCGATATTAGTAATTACGAGGAATTAATTTACTTAAGCTAATTAAGTCTTTAAGCCTAAATCTACCTTCAAATTTGCTAGTTAATTAAGTAATAAACTTATCATAGAGCTTCCCAATACTAATAGAACTATCACTAAGCTTATAGTAATTTTTGAGGTTCCTAATACGTGCAATTCAAGCGGGTTCGCCAACTGTACGAACCATATGGAAGAAGTAAATTTACGCATGAACCTATTGTGGGTAAGATTACTGGTTTTCTCCCCCTAAACTCTGTAAAAGGTAACTATTTTTCCTACTAATATTAACACCATCATTGGAATTACTAGTCGAGAGATTTGGACGGTTTGTATAATTAGTGCATTACTTTCCCCCAGAGAGATATCCTTACGATGGATACAGACTGCATTTCGACTACAACCTTCATAAATATTTGAGGTGGTACAGATAAGTATGAAAGTAAATCTTATAAACTTTTCGATGTTAAATTGTGACCGTTTTTCAACATTTTCCGCTAGATTAGGATTATATTACTAGGTTTTCATTCGTTTTATTATTATACTTATCGGTTAAGCCAGAAATTCGTATATTTGATACTGAATCAATTGTTTGTTATTTAGGAAAATTTATAATGGTTTTAAGTTTATTTCGAGTACGATATTTACTTCGTTTAATATTATACAATTTAAAATCTTATTAAATGGTTTTACATGTTAGAGTATGAAAAAGAGTCGGAAAGTAGGATATACCTCATTGATTAAATGTTTGAAATGTTGATTTTTTGTTAACAGATAATAGGGAATATGGGATCTAACGAAGTTATATTACGCCAATAAGTACGCTAGGCTTTTATGGGTTAGAAATAGTTTAAATACGCCTTATAGTACCTTGAAACTACCTGTTAAGTCTTTTTTGGCTAGTTGATATTTTCGTTTGCAACTGTGATTACACGAGTGCCGAGTTCAACTGATATAAACCCCAAAACTTATAACTTTAACGACGACGATGCAAACTTCGCCTATGTTGACTACATCAATCGCAAGTATGTTAGGTTTAGGCAATACGTTAACAAAAGTCTTTTACCTGGAAACCTGAACAGCAATATACATAAAGAGGAGAATGTCACTTTTCAAAATCTTGAAGTCATTCACCTAGATTTCCCCACAATGATAAAAGATATTAAATTTGTAGCAAAAAAGCTTATTAATTGATACGTTAAACCATTACATAATACCAATCTAAACAAATCATATACCACACTTAATACCCTTTTACTTTCAACTGTGAATATATTAAACGTATTGTAGACCTTGAAGGTTCAGAGGTGTAATATAAAGAAAATAGTCTCAAGTCTATAGGTTATTATAAAAATACTTGCCTTAGCCCTAAAAAACGCAATGACTAGCTAATCAAGCCTTTTTTTTCACCGCTTGAAAAATTGAGACCTCTATCGTTGTTATGATGAAAAAGATCCTAACCCTTTCAATTTATTTATAATTCGCTATCTTTATACGAAGTAAGTCTTTCAAAGCATTATAATAGACGCTAAAATAATACGGTATTTAATTTTATGATATTTATAGTACTAAGTATTACAAAAGGATATTAATATTGTAATGGAATTTGATTATACGGATGTCGGTAAGGCTAGAGTTGGATTTAGCCCCGAAAAAAAAATCTTTTTACTGGTATCAACGATTATGATGATAGTTGTAGGACTTATTGTCTTCCAAATTTTGGAATTACCTACCCTATTCCTTCTTTTCCTTGAAGATTTAAATAATCTCAAAGTTAACTTTAATATTTAATTTAACGAATTAGTTAAAGATAACGGCTAAAGGTTGTCACTTGGTCTTACATAGGGATACTTAATATTTTATTTCTCAAAGTCAAAGGTACTAGTATTAAACTCACGAAGTTAAAAATTAGTTAACTACACCAACGGTTTAGTTACTCAGAGACTAATAAGTTGTACAAAGCCTTTAAGGTAGCTAGTTACAAAGATGTGGACTTAGTAACGTTCAAGGCAATTAAAAAGCTTTACCGCCATTGTGAAACATACTTATAGACCTCTTTTAGGTTTACATTTACGTTAAACAGGATTCAAACTTTAACTTTAAAGTTTTTGTCAACAAGTTCTACTTAAATAGTATTTTACGTTGTTAACTTCGTAATAGCGTTTTATAAGGCTAAATCTCTCATGAATATTACGGCGAAAAAAATATGGGAGGCGTTGCGTATTTTATGGATCAATATATACCTAAGACCTTTAGTTGTATTAGTTTACGATGTCGGTACCAACTTCACTGCGATGGAATTTCAAACTGATATTAATTTGATAAAAACTTAATATAAAGAAGCTTCTATTAAAGCCTATTAGGGTATTAGTAAACTCGAAAGGGTATACGCATTTTTACGAAGGGTTCAATATATTTCTTCGTTAGAGATTAACATTTTTATTTACTTTAAGGCAAAATTATGCATGGTAGGGAAAATCTTGAATGATATTGTTGGTTACAATGGTTTTATACGAACTTTACTAGTATTTGAAGCGCATTTACATATAACGATTGAATGAATATATTCGTTCAATACCTTAAATCAAATTGTGGTATATAGTAAATTGTTGAAGAAATTAACGAAGAAATCAATATACCAAAATTAACGACGTCTTCAACATTTAAAACGAACCATTGATAACAAACATGTTGTCCTTGCCTTGTTAAAGTGAAGTCTTCATATTAAAAAGCCAGTAAATTGGAATAAACCTTATAATATACCAAGTACCGTTAATTTAATTTAATTGTGATGGTTAAAACCGCTAAAAGTCCTATTACTTTCCGTATTATATACGTTAAACCAGATAAAAAAACGTTTCAAACCCAATGAAGATTTTTAAGTCGAGATAATTAGTTAATAACATACTTTCAAATCGATAGTTAATGAGTTTAAGAAACGTCGACAGCGTGGAAAACCGGTTAAAAAAGGATATATATTGAAAAGGAGGACAATGATAAGGATTATAGATTTATAAAAGTTTATATAATGGTTTAAGTATTTCAAAAGAAGAAGTTCCACGGCTATCTAGCCTTTAAGTTACGAGTTAATAGTATTATCAACATGTAGATCAAGCTTTTTAAGGAAAGTAACCAAGTTAAAATAGAAAGTTTCTCTATATGAGGAGTAGTTTAACTTGTATTAGTGTCGTAATTTTAAAGGAAAAACGTAAAAATTTTCAAGTTAAGTATGATTTAAGAGTTTCATACCAAAAATACGGACGAGCTATACGAAAAGCCAAGGCTTATTGTTTAAGAATATAGTGATAAATGTAAAAACTGGATCCTTAACAATCGCTTACAATCCAAAAGATTATCCAACGTTTAATAGTTGTAATTATTGTTAGTTTGACCATTAGCGCTAACGATAAGGTTAATTTTAAATAGCCATATTATTATGTTACACTATAGCTATTTCTTAGCAAATTTTGAAAAGATTGTATTATCAAGGTTACTAAAAATATTAAAGTACAAGTTTTGTATTATAACGGTAATACGATATGTTAAACCTTTGTATGGATTAGCTTAAACAGATATTTATTGGTTTTTGATGAACAAAATGTATTTTAAAAATAAATTTGGCATAATAACGTCTTTGTTTTAATTATTTATGATTACACAAAACGAAGACTTCGGTATGGTTTGTATATAAACTGATGATAAAACTTTCCTCATAAATATTTGTTTTTTAATGGTTAAATAGAGTGTCAACAAGGATTAAAACCTTAAGAATTATAAGTCTATCAAAACGTTGGTTAGAGTTATATAATTTGATTTTAACGGATCGTTAATTCGTATTTACAGTATTGACAATATTTTTGACATGTACTCTATGTTAATTAGAGCAATCTGCGAGTTTTGCGAAGATCTATTGAATGAAAGAGGTAAAACTGCAACAGTATTTTAAGTAAAGGGCTTGAATTGTCTACATATTCATATTATATCAACCGAAAGAATTTTACGACCTACCGATTACGGTAAAAATTCAAAATCTTTGAGATAAAGACTTTGATAGGTTGAACAAACGTATTTGGTAGTAAATAAATAACT
Source organism: Anisogramma anomala (assembly GCA_038502455.1). NCBI lineage: Eukaryota > Fungi > Ascomycota > Sordariomycetes > Diaporthales > Gnomoniaceae > Anisogramma > Anisogramma anomala. Next base: position 23,310,786 of record JASMMZ010000001.1, on the reverse strand, counting down.
CGAATAAAGGTAGTAAGATGGTACCGGTCAATTTGACGATAGCGAAGTTGATAATCTTCATTAATAACACCTTTACATATAATACCGACTTTATATCGTGAATCGGATTTCTTATAATCATTGTTAAAGAAAATAGGTTTACTATATAGTTTGAAATTATTCGCAACATCGTATACTGAACATTTGTTCAGTGTAAACGCGTGATACAAAACGTATTGGTATTGGAGGTTTATGTATAATATTAGGTTTTGATATAGGCATGGTAACTAACAGTACGTCAATGATTATCTACAAACATCTAAACTATCGTCAATACCTGTGGTCGTATGTATTAACTACCGGAGCTTTTACAAACACTTTTATATATTGGATACAACTAATAAAAAAAAGTCTAATTATAAACATAATAGCTTTGAAGAAGGTATAGAAAGCCTGTAAGATTGACGAATTTACGTAGATCAACGGAAAAGATTAACCCGGAGACTTTATAACTAAAACCATACCTAATAGCACCTTGGAAAGATCTTTAGATATTAATAGGCTGATGGTACAAATCTTGGGCTACGTGGACTCACCTGGACTAAAAATGAAGAAATATAGATACCATAATAAATTGAAAGACTGTCAGGGCAGTAATTTTCAAGAAAAACGTACTTAAATCTATTATTAAGATGTACGTAATTGTTGGCGTCTAAATTTATAACGCGTGCAAGTATTGGACCAAGGTAGAGTGGTAGGTAGGAACCCCACCTATTTTCTTTATTGTTGTACATACATAACTTACTACAAACTCTACAGCCAGCATTTAGTTTTCCACCCCTTTTTTATCCTTTAATACAGAGAAACACCATTACCACCATCACGATCTAATCAATTGTAGTTGTAAATTACCAATTAAGTTGACACTAGACGTTTTTCAATATTACCAGACTTTGTTGTTTTTGATAATATTTTCGCTAGTTGTAGAGGATTACCCTGTATTAATTAAAATGATAGTCATTCTCTCCCCTCAGTAATCGAATCATTAGCTACCCCCCCTGATTTTTTAGCCATTAATAGCCTAGTTTTTTGTGGTTTTCTATAACTAGAAGGTAATTACAAACTTTGTTGACCGATTGATTGTTATCATTACTCCATTGAACGGAATAAGGCGTTAACAATCTTCCATTTTTCCTGTCGCGTCGCTTATTAGTAATCTATTAAGTATTTTTTCATTGCCTTTACTAATTTTAATTCGTTTTTATACCATTCTTCGTATCCTACACCAAGTAATGTTATTAGATGTTGCCGAAGCTTCCGTTGGGGGTATTGTTAAGAGTCTCTCCGCTTCTTTCTTAGCTTAGGGTATTAATTTGGTACGTTTTCGTGAAGATATGAATAGATGTTTCAATAGTTTCTTGAATCTTATGGAAAGCCTTAATAATCGCATTTAACCCTATCCCTGCTGTGAAGAATCATGCTATCGTTTTTATCGATAAAAATAACCTTATTCTTATCGGAAAGAATCGCCTCGCCGCCTTCATAAGGAAGATAATCCTCGCTGTGCTCGTAAAAAATGATTAAAGAATTCGTAAAGCAGACTGATTTGTTTACGAGCATAACCGTTAAACTCGATAAGACGAACGAGATTACCTACGAGTTGCCTAAGAACCTTTCCAGCCTATATTTCAATATTTTGTCGTAATTTTTCGTTTAAAGGGAGAAAAGATGGGAATTTTTGAATTTGAATACCCAGATCCCGCCGAATTAGGTATCGTTACGGTAAGAAAAGATGTTGTGTTTGCCGATGTCTTGAGCTTTTAGCAAAGGTTCGACTCTTTTATGGATCCGGATTTTGGGTTCGAGGGTTAATTGGTCGAAATATTCTTGATAATTTTACAAGGTTTAGCAGTATACTGGTGTAATTTCGAGTTAACATTCTACGATTGTCGTAAGATTTGCCTTCGGGATCTCCCTGAGATTATGAATACTTTTATTATTAGGTTCGCTATTGATATTAAAAGAGCTATTGTTCAGTACCGCAATTTCACCTTTTGTTTGTGGGATTTTTTGGATGATAAGTATGGCTTTAGAAAACATATTGAGATTAGGATGTGGTATTCTCGTGTTATCGGGACCTTAGACCGATATAATAAGAATTGACGAGGTGTTATGACAGATATTTGACTTATACTAGACTTTGACATTTAGTAAAATTCGTTACCTCCATATTCCAGTTAGAATATGCGAGAATATATGATTAAGGTTAAGGAGAGTAAAATAATTTTATTGGCTGCCGCAAACTATTGATTTTCATTTTACTTCCCTATATATCTAGGAATGAAATAAAAGACCGTTATGAGATTTGCTAGGATTGTAATAATCCTCGTAAAAAGTTTAACGATATTAGTTACCCCTATGATAATTTTCGTTATTTTAAAAATAAGAAGTACAGTTAAGTTTATGATCGTTATGTAGATCAAGAAGGAGATAAGTATCGTAAGAATCGATAATATCGTAAGGATCGTCTTCGCGATCGAGAGCAAGATAAGTGTTCTCAAGAACGAGACTATAGAGATCGTTAGTGGGACTGTGGAGACCTTTCACGGAATTGTAACCGATATTGTAGTCGTTAACGTAATTGTAGTCGTTAATATAATGATAGTCGTCGGAGTACTCATATTTATAACTTTAATTTTAAAGATTATGATAAATATAATTCGTAGTTTTTTAGCGTATATTTACGAAATTTGGCCGAATATTTAACGAAAGTTATATAGAGAATTAAATTTTTTGTAGGTAATATGATTACTTTGTTTCACTTTAAGTTAAGTAGAAAGTTTTTAGGTCATTTCCTTGATTTATTCGATTTGAGAAACTGGCCTTTTGTTTACCTTAGAACTTATTTGACTCGTTACTTAATATCCTCGCAAGAAATACACCGTCATTTGTTAAAAATCGATACGACTGTCTGCCATAATGTTGTTAATAATGTTTAAGAGTTGGATGTTGTAGTTGTTCCTAATATTAACAATGAAGTTGTTATAGCTATAAGATGTTATTAATACTTGTAAATTACCGTTCGCGGCCGCGAAAAGGTAGTCGATGAAGGCGAGAATATTTTAATATGCTTCAATATTCTTTTAGGAAAAAACTTTATCGATATGTACTTTTTTAAGAAATTTTCTTTCGACTTTATCAAGTTCAAAAGACTTTTGAAGGATTAAGAAATTATTGCTGGTATTATGGAACCTCTAATTTAATTGAATTTTATGACTAGATAAATATTTTGGGCTTTTCGTTATAAGGTAAATAGTAACTCAAGATTATTACGCGAAATAGTTAAAACCTGAGTTGTTAACCAGCTGGAAGTCAGTGCGATTTTTACAAATAGTTGGCTATATCCTCATAAAGTCTACGTTTTTATATTGTGAGACGTTATTTCTTTCCAGAACAGTAAATTCGATGTGCCATTCACTATTTAGAAGATTTCTTCCAAGACAATAATCCATAAGGTGAGAATTCAAGTTACAGTGGCCATATATTCAGAACAGATAATTTAGGTATCCGTGAAATACATAAAACTTCCCAAAAAAGCTTCTTTATATTTACTTCCCAGTATCCCGTCGCTTTAAATGATATTATGAATTGTATCATATGATGAGTCATTTAATTAAACAACTCAGCTAAGAAATTGGTAAAAATCTCCAAACGTACCAAACTTGGTATAATAACCGATTACGAGGATTAGGTATATTTTCATGCTGATTGTAATGGAGATTTTTTAACGTTGATGTAGGCTAATAGGTTAGCGACATTTTTTTCGTTGGTGGCGCAACCTTTTCTGGTTTCTCCAGGTTATTATATAGTCAAAATCATTTCATTCGGAATTCTTCAAGTTAAGGCGCAGCTTTCTGCATTGGGAGCGGAATTTAACCTGAGTCCTTATATTATTTACACAGTTCTTTCACGACGTATAAGCTTTTTCAAGGCTCCTATCGATCCGAGAACGTCTACTCCTTTTACCGACGTGATTGTTAAACTGATATCGGAAACTACTAAATATAATTTTAATGAAGTTTAGCTAAACAATAATATTACTCAAATATTACCTCAATCTTTCGACATCAAAAACTTTAATAATACACCCTTAATTCAATTTGTACGGTACTTATGTTCACTTTATCGAAAGGCAGAAAGCTATATAACCTTAGAGAGTTTGTAAACGGTTTTCTAAGGTGTTGAAAGATATTATTCTAATGAAATTTTAGAAAGATTAAATGATAAAGGTGCCTTTGGTAAACGGATAAACGTATGATAATTTGAATTATAACCATTATTCGGTTTCTAGGAGTAAGAAATAGTTTCTTAACCAATGAATTGACAAAATATATGAGTAGAATCGTATGTAATACTCCAATGAGATTTTACTATTTTCCTTATTAGTTTTCATTGTTTGGCGTTTTGTATATATAATTCAGAAAGGACGTATTGAAGTGGACTTTAAACCGCTTAATAAATATAGTGTTTTGAATAGCTACCCTTGACCATTTCAAAGCCAAATTATCGAATTTTCACGTGAAAAAAAGTGGATTTTTATGATGGATATTACAAAGTTTTTTTTAAATTTCTAGTCTACCTAAGTTACAAAGATCGCATTGATGTAGTTATAAATTAAAGTTTGGAACGTTTCAAGGTGGTTCCTATAGGTTTTTGAAATTTAGTATTCTATGTACAGCGATATATAAACCATACGTTTAAGTTATTTCGCCAATTTTGTAAAGCTTTCATCAAGACATGGTAATTTTCTCGGATACACTCGACAAATACCTCGTTCATTTGAAATAGGTACTCGTCTTGTTTTAGTGAAATGGCTTGTCTTTGTTATCCGATAAATTCTATATTAGATTCCAGTTTGTGGAATTTTTCGGGTGTTACATTGATATTCTCGGTTTTTTTAATATTTAGGAACGTACTTAAGGCTTTCGTAAATTATTCCCCCCAGTAAAACTGAAAGCGTTGAAAGCCTATTTGGGAGCTTCTTGATTTCTTAAGATAATGATATTATATTTCACTTTATAGTAGAATGCCTTATAATTATTCAAACCTAGTTTACTCGTTAAAACCTATTATAAAAGACGTTTTAAAGTCGGAAATCGTGGTAAACGATAGAATTTTGCGTAATATACGAGAATCGTTACAACGCCTAAACAATAATGTTCTTTTTTCGATAAGTTTCCGAAATTCTTATACGAGCGCCTCCGTCTATATTATCCAAACATCAATCGCCCTATTTTATCCCAAATTCATGGTAGTTTTTAATACGGGCTTGAAGTGATATGTTTTGAATTTGAAAAGAAATATATTTGGATTCGTGATTACTACATTCCTTATATAGGAATTGAGCCTATTTCATTTTTAAACCGATTTATTATCAATGCCAAATTAAATTATTTTCCTTTAGAGTTTGATATAGCGTGCCTTCTGTGGGTTAGTCGTTGCCTTCGCACCACTTTCATTATAAATAAGTATCCAATTGTAATTTTAACGTATTATAAATAAACTAAGAGAATGATGTATCAATATTTATAAAATATAAGTTTTACAGAAAATGATAATAGAAAATCAATCCATGCTTTTATTTACCTTATTGACTATAATTTGAAAGTTTTTCGTCTCTTTGAAATCTTGAAACTTGTTTTTAATGTATTATCGATGTTACTGAAGCTAGAAGATAAGAAAGTTTGTAAGTAAATGGATCTTCCTACTTTCGATTCAATATTTGACGATTAAACATTTGTTTTTGATTAGTTACGTCTTTTTATGTACTTGACTTTAGTTAAAGTCTAAATTTCGGATGCGTAAAGGCTGCGCCTTTAGTTGAGATACAATAATAATTCCGTGTAAAAGTTTTATTATATAAATTGAGAAGAGATAACGGAAACGAAAAATTTATCTTAACAATAAAACTTGACCATCCTGTTAGACCTTTGGATCGTTTGATTTATAACCAGGATTTAGTAGGTCACAAACTCTAAATTTTTCCTTTAGTTGTCGTTTAAAATTTTCTCGTAAATACTTATAATAAACACCATAACCTCTGTTATTGACGTATAATAGCAAACTTGAATAGACTTCATTTTGGCTTTAAACCAAAGTTAGTAAAAATTTATCATCTAGATTACCCATAATATAGGTAATGAAAAATAAAATTTAAAAACATGTCGGTAAACTTTAGCTAATTTAAAATTTGAGGGAATTCATGTTTACTATTCATATGGATTTCATTATCGTTTTACCGATTATCTCTTTATCTAGAATACTATGAAGTTTATTTATACGAGAAGAATTTGATATAATTATACCGATTACCTGTAAAACTTCTAAGAAACATTTTCTCCCCCAGGGTATATTACCTACACTGTTACAAAATACGTTACCATTTCTATAAGATAATATTTATTGTCTAATTAGCTTTGGCCGCCATTTATCATTTCTAATCACGACCCTCAATTGTTATTAGCATTTTGGCAGGGTCTTTAGAAATGTTAAAAAATAAAGTTAATAATCACAATAGTTTATTATTCTCGGGAAAACGGTTAGTTAAAGAGAAAAAAAAAGTTTACAAAAATTGCTTTACGACATTATGTAGCTAAGTATCCTGACTAATTGTGAATTAATTGTATTCCCGCCTTGCAATAATATTCTAAAGATACCTATTTTTAAATAATTCACGTTGGTATTTATAAGGTTTAATTCGGATTGAGGTCTCTCTTACCAGTTGACTATCTCATTCCTTTGATACTTTGTTAATAAATAAACATTCGCTTCGTTGGAAAATATTTAATGTGGAATGATAAATTGATAATGGATACCGTAGCTGTAAAAGGCAAAAAAAAAAAAAAAAAAAAAAAAAAAAAAAAAGATTGCACCGATAATACGATTTGAAGGTTTGTAATCAATTCTGGTTTTAAACTAGAAAAGTATTTAAGTTTCTTCATCGCTTAGGAAAAATTACTCCCTTTTGTTCGAGGTTTTTCATTATTGTAAATAAATTTAGAGAAATCGGTATTACTTTAAACTTCCCTCAAAATTTAAAGATTCATCTCACCGTTAGTATTCTATACGTAAAGTTTATTCTAAATAATATTTTTTTTTGAAAGAATCGCTCCGTCTCTGGCGCTTATCAAATTCGAGGGTAATAAAGATGAATAAGAAGTTGAGAGTATATTGGACAAGTGATTAAATCGCCGTCGCCGTACAGGTTAATAAGTACAATATTTTATCAAATAGAAAGAATTTACAGTATAATATGAGGAATGGGTAAATCCAAAAGACCTGAAACATTGTAAAAATTTAATTGAGAAGTTGGAGAAGAATTTGGGATAAGTGTTGGTTTTTACGACTATTGCTTTTTCGTAAGTATTCCTTTTCATGAGAAGCTGTTTTTACAAGATATGATGGAATTGCCTTATGATGTGGACATTATGCTTTTTTTGTCCCCGGAAAAATGTTGGACCAAGATGAGGTAGCAGGTGGCAACTCCACCTACTTTCTTTATGATTGTAATATAAAAATTACTGCAAACTCTTCAACCAACACTTAGATTTTTATTCCTTTTTCATCATTCAATATGGAGAAACACCATCACCACCATCACGATTCATCAGCAAGTTTGTAACGAAACTTTTATGTACGGGAGTTGAGGAAGTTAATACCAGGAAATATGGGTTTACGGGTTGTAACGAAAGTCAATTTGAGTGTAAAATAGATTGGAATTAATAGGGGTCTGGCCGATGGAATTGAAAAAAAACTTTAGGAATTACTAAAAACTAGTGGTTAGCCACACTGGTATACGTATACAAAACAAAACGTCGCCAGTGTTAGAATAGCAGTTAATTGTAATATATTCAAGTTAACTATATTGACTGTAAGTTTATTGTATTAAATGTAAGTTAACTATATTATTTGTAATATTGACTGTATTGAGTGCAAGTCAAATACAATAGGTGCCTCATTTAGATCAAGTTATGGGCCGAAAAATTGCCATATACATTAGTGTATAAACCTGCTAGCGGTCTGCTTAATTTAGAAGTAACACATCCCTACTTCCAATGCAATACCAATTACTTCGACCAGGGATTCGAATCAACTACATTGAAACGATGAAGGCATATCACTAGCCGCTCCTATTAAATTAAACTATCTATCCCAGTAATTTTCAACAGCTACTTTGGAACCTCACTAAATTATATATAACTTCAAATTATTATTATACATGGGTTTCATTTATTATTAAGTATAGTATTAAAGTGGTATTACATTAATCCTTCAAATATTATTGCATATAAATTCATTTTGAATGTTGTTGCATAATGTGATTTTAAGGCTATATGTTAGAAAGTAATTAAACAGTGTTAAAGGTAACAATGAACAATAGATTTAATTTCCATATTTGGTAGTATGATGATCAATATTGAAACAGCAATCAATTGAAGTATATTCAAGTCAACTGTATTCATTGTAAGTTGATTGTAATCAATGCAAGTTTAATATATTGACTGCAAGTCTATTGCAGTGGAGTGCTCAATTTAATGCGGGGCACTGACCAAGAAATTGCGCATAAAAATCGTGGGCAGACTAGCTAGCAATCTACCAAATTGAAAAGTAACACATCACTATCTTCAATACAATACTAGTTACTTAGACCACAATTCAAATCGATTACATTTCAATGACAATAAAGTACCAATACTAATCAGTGCTTATTTGGTTGAGTACAGATAAAGTAAGTAAAAGAAGAAGATACTTCCGGTTGTTACGCTTTATTTAGGCAATGTAGAGGAAAGATTCTTGTGAAGTGCTCCTAAAAGTTATGCAGTTGTTCGCGGCAGTAAGTAGAAAGGGTTTATAAACTATTAAATTTTACGCGTCAATCTATAAGTGTCAGTGAAATCGCCAAACTATCAAGACATCTTTATTCAACTAGGCTTTGAAACTAAGCGTTAAGATTAACCGTTAAAAGTTTTAAGAACCATCGTCAAGAATAATTACCAAATTTTCAAAATCTTTATAGATTACAAACAGCTATATTATTCCTACAAATGAAAAAACCGTTAAGTTCAAACCCTATTTGACGATAAACAACATCCTTCATAGCAAATAACTAAATTTATACCTACTTTAATTATACTTTTTTTATACTTTTTTCTCTTTAAAATGAAACCTTCAATTAAATACTTAATCAAACCCTGAAATAGTTACCTATAACCCCAAAATGGATATTGTTATCCAATCAATAAAAAAAAGCAATTAAAAACTATAGTATCATATTTTTCAAACATTTGAATAACAATATATAGTTTGATGAGGTTAGGAAAATATTTAACGTAAAATATCTAACGAAATATATCGGCTAATATATTATTTTCTCAAATTTAACAAAACTCACCTAATAATGTAATGGTCTTTAAAATTGCTGCAAATAGTTTAATATGTCTATCTTAGACATATGGAAAAAAATTGCCACATGAGTTCAAATGTAGCTGAAGTTTCAATTATATGAAAGGGGTATCTATATCACTATAAAAAAGAAAGAAAAATGACCTGGTAAACCAATTTTATGCATGCGCTACGGATAAAAATCCATAATGGGTATGTGAAGATGAGGAGAAAAGTAGTACTGGTGATAGCGTTCCTTAACACCCCTATTAACGTTGGTAAAGCCTGATTTAAATGTAGACAAGCTCGATAAACCTTTATGCTTCAATAACCCAACACATGACTACTATTCACAATAAAAAGAACTTAATTAATATAAATATATAAATCCCTCAAGTTTATCAATAAATTGAACAAAAATCCTAGAATTACCCAATACCCTGCTAAAGAGCTTTTTAACATTAGCAAGAATGTCATCAACTTTAAGGATATCTTCAACTCATCCTAGAGAACTATTCACAAGTACAATTCCAAAAGAATCTACAGCAGTACCAAACCCAACATTAAAGAAAAAAGTGGCTTTACACGCGAACTTACGATGGGTATAACCGCTAGCTTTTTCCCTTTAAACTATAACAAAAGTAACTACTCTGACTACCAACATAAACACCAGCACTCCTAATTCAAAGACCCAAAAGGCCCGTACGACCGGTTCAGTATTCACCACCATCAAAACTTTTCCATGGTGAATAATAATTTCGTAATGATTTTCACCTTTAGTGAATATTTAGGGCAGTAAGAAGAAGTATAATAGTTAGCGGTACAACCTTCTTAACATCAAATATAGACTATTTTTGCATATTTGACATTGAATAATAATGAAACTAATAGATTTCTACTTGTAAATTTCCAATTTACCTACCGGATAAACTCAAAATTATTACTTTCTTTACCTAACAAATTATATATCATTTCTTAAAATTCATAATAAATTTAAAGATTACTCGAAACACGATATCAACCTCGCTTGGTACCACATTAATTATAACATAATGAACTGATCTTATATATTAAAATACCAAAAATGGTTAGAAATAAATTTGGAGGTCTCTGATTAATTACTATATATACTAATTTTTTCCTAATACGCAATAGAGAATATACAATCCGGAAAGGGTATATTACGCCAACAAGTTCGCAAAGTTGTTTCGGGTTATACAAAGTTTCACGATGTATTACAGTACTTTAACGACCCTTTCAAAAAAAAATTCAATCAGTTACGTTTCTTGTTTACAATTATAATGATCGGAGTGCAAAGTTCGGTTAATATATTTCCTTAAACAAAAAGCTTCGCTAATTGGAAAGACAATAACAACAATGTGCCTACGTATTATATTAATCTTGAATATGTTAGGCCTACATAGTTTGATTAGGAAAATACATCAGATTAGAAACCTAAGCGGTAACGTATGAAAAAAAGATAGTATAACTAAAGACTAAGTTAACCTCATAAACTTCTTAATCAAAACAAGTTCTAACAATGTTTGACTTGTGAGGAATAATATTCTCGGTTGACAAGTCTTTTTATTACTCAAAACCGATCGAAACAGGTAATATATCATATTTTATACACTTTCGCCTCTAATGGAAAATATATTAAACGCGTAGCAGACTTTAACGGAATAGAGGTAAAAGATGGGTAAAAGACATCAGAAGCCTTTATTTGGAATGAATATACCCGTTATAATTCTATAATATACAGTAATTGGCTGACTATTCGTTGCTATATCGCTTGACAGGTCAAAACCTTTATTACTGTTATAATGATAATAACTCCAAACCTATGTATTTATATTTTTTTTCTCAATCGTTATGCAGAGAAAATCTTTCGAGTTATTATACCGGACAATGAGACAACTAAACACGGAACGGAAGGCTATTTGGAGTACGTTACACTGCAATGATACACTAACAACGCTATGTAATTTCACCATATGGACGCCGGTAAAGCTAAAGTCAACTTTAAGCTTGAAAGGAAACTTTTTTCATTTACATTAACAATTATTACTTTAGTTGTTAAACTTATTATTTTCCATATGTTGAAATCATCTAACCCGGTTTTCTCTTACTTAAAAGATATAAAAAGCCTCAACGTTAACATTAACATTTAAACTAGCGAACTGGTTAAAGATAACAGCTTAAGGTTGCTGCTCAGTTTGAAATGAGGATATTTGTGGTTATATCTTTACAAAGCGGAGGGAAAAATATTTAAGTTAATGAAATCGATGTTGGAATACGTTCAAGTACAGTGCAGTTAAAATTGACTGTACTGACTGCAAGTCAATTGCAGTAAAGTGCTCAATTCAATGTAGGGTATGTGACAAAAAATTTCCCGCACAAATTGTTATAGACTTAGGCTGTGAGCTGTAAGTCTGAGTTATGAGTCATGTGCATGTTGAGGTGCACGATGTTGTGTCATATCCAGCCCTTATAGTGTGGTTAGCGTAATCCAGGACGTCTAGATTATTAGTGCTTTTGATATTGGTGCAACGGTCAAGAGGATTGACTCACATCAGCTGATGGAAGCCACGCTAAGCGGCTTAAGCTTACTTAGTAAGACTATCACACAAATTAGAATGTAGACTGGTTAGAGGTCTGCCAAAATTAGAAAAAACAACAATCTATCGCCTAACTTTTGAATTACTACTATTACCTCGACCACACTTTGAATGAACAATTTAACAACGTATAAAGTCCTATAAATACTGATAAATACTTATTAGGTTAAGAAAAGTTAGGTTTTGTAAAAGAAGAAGCTAATTTTAAGTTACTATTTGGATTAAAAGGTAAAAGAATGATTTTAGCAAAGGGCCTTTACAAATTACGTTAGTTTTTTATGGTAGCAATTTTTTTTTTTTTTTTTTTTTTTGGATTAGGAAGGTTTTTCAAGGTAGTTTAGAAATGGAGACGGTAGCACTTTTCACAACCCCAAGAAATGTTCGTTTGAACCATTCTAAAAAGAGACACCCATAGATATTGACAGCGAAAAAAATTAAAATTCATCTTCAAAAAGAGATCACCAAGTTACTAAAACCTTTAAAGTTGATAAACTGCAAAGTCGCTACTACTATAATTTCAAATCGCTAAGTCCAAGATACTTACGATAAAGAACAACTTTAGCGGTAAATAATCTTTAATCTTTCCTCTTATATCAATATTTCCCCCCTACATCACAGAATCGATAACCTAATACGTTACCAAATACATCAAAATCGCTACATCAAGCAAAAATATCAAGATAGTCAAGTTCGTAAGTATACAAATACTTCAATTCTATATGGAGAATTGTTAAGGGGAAACAAATAGCTACGTGACGTAATTCCATGACCAAATCATTAGATATCTCAAATATATAAATACCACATGGAAAATCGTTGAATCTCGAAAAATAGCCATATTGAACCTCTTCCAAATCGCTAAGTTTCCACCCGAAACTAATGTTAACCTGCTAATCAAAACTTTATAATAGCTGTTGAAAACACTAAGCTAAAGGTAATTAAGGTCCTTTGATTCCTTTTCGCCAGGTATTACAAACGAAACCTATGTGGTAGAGATCTTAACGAAACCTTTACTGAAGAAAATTTGAACAACTTCGTCGGTTATTATATCCCTGAATTGGACGTTGATAAAGAGTTTGGTCTTGGCACTCGTACCTTCCAAAACTTCTGTAATTTTTTTAACGACTAGATAATTAATATGTGGAAGACGATTTAGGAAAGAGTCAATATTAACTTGAAAATGAAGGTTCACAAGCGAGGGATTTTCATTACAAATAATATTGAAAAAGGACTAGTAAAAACCTTTTTCAATATAGCATCAGTATATGATTACCCTTGAAAATTTAACTTCAAAACCCTTAATTTTGAGATTTATGGGGGAAAAGAAAGAGAATTATTTACTATTACCAACGATATTATATACATTTTAAGGAACCACCTTCTAATTCCCAATTAAATTAAACCTTTGACTTCCTGTGTAACAATTTTTTACATCTCTATGATAAAAAACCTGTCAATATGTTAAGCAATCTAACCACTATCTTCGATAACGCAAACTATGCGTTCGGTGGCGGAAAAACACATGAAATAGCTGCTATTAACGAGACAAAAGCAATTTACGTCGGTATGATCCAATACTTAGTGAAGAATAATTATTAAAATCGTTGCTTAAATAACCTTGAAAGTTGTTAAGACAATAAGAACGCGTGGAAAGCGACCACGTAATACCTAAATTAACATCACCACGTTAAAGAAAGATACGTTTCAACAAGTAAACCTACTACAAACTTTGTTAAAAAACTTTACCCTTCAAGTTAAACTACTAGTAATTACCTTTACTACTAAAACTTCAAAGTCCTAAAACTTAACTTAATAACATAAACATGATTAAGAACTGAGATAATTATTGTAAATACTTCCTTATCCGGTTATAATGATGAATATTCATTACAAACCCCTAACATATTTTGCTAAAATTTAAAATATAATAAAAAAGTATAACGAGAAACTCTAAAATTTGTATAAAGTGGAAATAATACCGTTTTTCAACATCTGTAAGTAAATAAAGGTCTAAACTTCATCGTTTCATTGAATATTCCCATAAATATTCACGAAACACGCAAAAAGAAATTACCTAACCTTTATAACTAAGACATGCACATTTCGTAAAACTTAAAACGGAATGAAAATCCTACTTCGAATATTACGTCCACCTTACATAATATCATACAGATTGGGCTGTAACACATTGTAATATAATGAGAGTTAAGAAGAAAGAAGAGGAAACACCTATAGATATACTTAATTAAATGCTTAACAAATAAATTCAAGGTGAACATTAGGATAGGCATACGCTTAAGAAACAACATTACGTAAACAGGTTCGAGCAGCCGTCACAGGCATCAGAGAGTTCAAAAAAGTTTAACAGAGTTTAAATGATACCTATGAAAGCTTTTGAAACCAATCCAAATCCTTTTGAGGAATTTTAATAGTACTTAAACCGAATTCAATTAATATATTTTCCGAAGCTCATAACATTTGTTACTGGAACGATACAAACCTTTGAATCGCATATTAGATTGACCTTAAATACGATAAGTATATAAATCGAAAACCCAATTCAAAGTTACTACATTAAAAATTATCTTAGTATTAGCCAGGTACTTAAGTCTTAAGCGGATTGAATAATCGTGAAAACTAAAGTTGTAATTGTAATAAAAAGTACTGTGTTCATAACAAGTTTGATTATTCATTAAGTTCTTAAGCCGCTACTCAATGTTATAAATAATAGGTAATGTATTTAATTCAATACCATACTTTTTAAAAATAATAATTACTTGGATTTCAACGTAGATTATAAGGTTGATGAATCGTTACACAATTAAGATATAGAGTTGAAGTAAATCACGTGACATGGGTATATTACTTCCAAAGTAATCTAGTAACTAACCGACCACGAATTTCTATACCGCTAAAGCGGCAAGAACCCTTACCTTTATTATAAAGATTATATACAAATTAAATTTTTGTAATCATTACCCAAAAAATACGTATTCAAGAATTACAATATACACGTGATCAATATGATACTTAATAAGAGGGTATTCGCAATACGTTGCGTTACGACTTGAAAGTACAATCGGTATGGAAATCAATCATTAAACCTATTAGTAGGGCTTTAGATGTTGCAACGTTTTCGATACGATTGGTCGAAGTAACAATAGTATTATAGTGATCAAGTGGTGGATGTATTGTTTTAGGTTTGGCAGACTGTTAGCCGGTCTGCACTTTAAGTTGTATGGCCAATTGCTTGGCTCGTGCCCTAGTGTGAAGTGTGGCCTATTATACTCGACTTACACCTAATATAGTAAGCCTACACAAAACAATATACTTAACTTACAGTTAATATAGTCAACTTTACTATAAGTAAAGTTGACCTACTACAATGCATGTAATACTATTTCAATACTGACATCTTTTTAGTTTGTACTCGTACGCTAGTGTGGTTAACTCATCTTTTCCGTTAAGCACTAAATTGTGACCTCGTCAACTGGTCAAACACCAATTATTTCCAATTGACCTCCGCATTTAAATACACCCATTTATACACAAATTAACCCCAATTACTGTTAGTTGTCTCACGGCTTTGAGGTCCGAATTTATCGATTATTATAAAATGTTTTTCCTCCATAAACCTTTGTAAACCTCCACTTCAACCGTGCTAATTAAACAAATTAACATCGATAATTCTCTGACAGTCTTCCAGTTTACCAACACACTATTGACCGTTATCACGTGATTTAGGCTTTCTGGGCGGCCTATTAACGTATCCATCGATGTGTATAGTTAGCCTATTATTATTTATAAACTTTTCCAAGGCCCTTTTCGGTGACGTTTTCGTTATAGAATTAGTAGGATTGTATTTACCGTCAATTTATTGGAACTTTTTAATCTCTTCCCCTTCGTAGACTTTACGAAGTATTATTACGTCTATTATCAGGCGTTTTTCGCTAGTAGTTTCGAGTTTCGAAAGGTATTCGAATAATATTTTCGAGTTGGTACAGATTACCACCCGAATAGAAGAAATCTTCAGCTGCCTGGTGATAAGGTTAATAGTTTTCCAAAGTCCTATATCTAAGTTAAAGCCTATTATTATGCTAAAAACCTCAAAAGCCAATATACTTCGTGTAATCCTCTTATATTCAATAGAGGTTTAGTAAATCAGGCTACCAATAATGTTAAATTGATCATCTCACCCATCTTAGTTAACGAGAGTAATTAGAAATCCGATTTATAAAGATAAGTTGGTGTTGTTTACGAAAAACCTATCCGTGAAAATTATTAACTTAGCTTTTGATAGGTCATTCGAAACTATATTAACCCCTCGGTCCAGGTTTCGAATTTGCTATTTAATCCTCCTATTAAGCCGGTTAAAGTCGTCACCTATTAGGTCTTATGTTTAGGTTGCGATAGAGAGGTCGTAAAAGGACTCCAGTTAGTATAATATAGTAATATAGCTTCCAAAAACACGCTATTTAAGGTACCATTAGGCCTTAGCTATATTAGTCTTGTCGATTATAGTTAAATTATTACCGTAACCCTTTTCGTAAAAACCAAGGCTAGCATTAATACTAAATATACGAATTAACGATCCGTTAATGTCAAGTTAATTACCCTCTGATAACGTCGTTACCATCTTAAAATTTCAAAATTTAGAGTATTAATCGCTTGTTATTCAGGTATCATAAAGCTAGCCGATTCGATGAAAAGGGTATCGTTCATCTGTATACTCATTAAATCGAAATTCTTTTTTCTAGTTACCAATAAATACGGGTCGCATATTAAAGACTTTATGGCTAGTTGTAATTTAAGGTACGACTAATATGACGTTAACGCAAATAAGTTAATTGAAAACAGCTAAAAGTTTCCACTTGCCTTTAAGTAGGAGTACCTATGGTTTTACCTTTAGGTGGGGAACTAATAGACGCTTATTTTAATTCGTTTATATAGTTTTTTAATATATCGTATTACCATCCCTACAGGGAAAATGGCACGTAGTTTTTATGGAAACTCTAGTAATGAAATTTGCTATAAATCAGTTACTAATTGCGTATATGCCTATGTTATATCACAGCTATTATACGTAAGCTTGCCTTTAGCTTTGGTTAAGAAGCTTACTGTCAAAGTAACCACTAAGCGCTCACTAATATTTCAAATCGTTAGCGACTCTGTAAAGACACAATTTTTATCACTATCGTCATATTCTTAAGCAATTAAGCGTAACTTTTCGTACGACCGCTCCGTAATCTTAACTTTAACTTTGTAGTTAATTTTTATTCTCTAATCGTAATATTCGGGGTTTAGAAGTTAAAATTGGCCTTCGGTATGAATTGTATGATCCCATGAATTAGTAAGCCATTAATCAAGACCTTATCTCTTTCCTTCAAAGGTTTGTCAGAGATTTTAATAACCCCTTAGACTCGAAGCTTTAATGCTAAGTTTTCTTTATCCTTTTCTTTTTTACTTACCTAAATAGTATTGTAAATACGAACTGGTGTGTATTCCTTCTTTTTAAAATTCCTCTTTTTCGGGGGTTGTCCACGCTGTCGGCGTTTTTTTGACTTGTCCATAACGAATGGAAAAGGTTTATATTGGCTCGATCGTTTTACTTGAGGGTCTTTATCGTTAGTAGCCCTAATATAAAGCTGAACATGAGTAACTTAAAAATATATAGGATCGTTATCAATTTTGATATATATTTTAAAGTTTACGATACTTTTGATTTCTTACGGGCCCTATTTTTTTCCCGATTCGCGCTATACGAGAACTTTACTCTGCAATGGTAATACAAGTACGTCGATTGTTGTCAGGTCGTTCCTGGTGTTAAGGGAGTTATTGAGCTGGCGGCGTGCCAATTTCCTTCATAATTCCCTTAAAGTTTTGCCGTAAGTTGTAATACGCTTTTGGGTACTTGATAATAACGGCGATTTACTCGTCAGGTATAGGTGCGATTTAAAGACTAATAACGTTAGCATTAGGTTGTTAGGGTCCATAGTATCTTTTAAGCCCTTTACCACTATCTAAAGGCGTGCCTCCAGATCCGTAAAGCTTCCAACTTTTAACGTTAGTCCATTATACATTTAACGAAGTAGGATATATGCCTTTTTAACCTTTCTAATGATCCAATGAGCCTTTACAGGCACCTGTTTGTACTGGATACCCATTATCTTGTTATCTTTTTGAAATTCCGCTGTCGTAATGTTAGTGCTAGTATTATGAACGACAACATGAAGTGGGCTTAGGTACGTGTTAATATACAAAATACTTAGTATTTCCGACGTATCTTTTACCGAAAGAGACTTTAGAAACTTGGCTTCGTAAAAAGAGGTTATGGAATCTACGACGTAAAAAAAAGATTTATTATTTAAGTAAAAACTATTAACAAAAACCTCGTAATTAAAGTATTTATCGTCCTTTAGGGTAGATTTTAATCTTTGGAGAGCTTAAGTATAAGTTTAACCGTAGTAACAAAGCTTTTGATTAGACCTTAGGGAAAAGAATTCTACATATTTATGCCTTGCGAACTTTAGACTTTATATAACCTATTAACAGATGGGTAGCTAAAACGCCGGTATAGTTAACGTATTTCCGGATTTATCAAGTTTAAAACCATTACTTTAAGCCCTTAAGAATAAAAATATAGGTGACCCTACTTTAGGGTAAGAGGAAACCTATGACTCTTTTTAACCAGTTCGTCTACATTAACGTTAACGTTAACGCAGAGGATTTTCATGAATTTTAAACAAAGAAGGAAAGAGGTAGAGGGATTGAGGATATGGAACGAAATTACTTTTACAGTAATTTAAATTACTGTTATCTCTAATAAAGATGATTTTTTGCCTGGTCCGAAGCTAACTTTCACTTTACTCATAATGTAACGATTAATTTTAATGTCTATGATGATTTTCCTCCATAGTTCGACATATTGAGAATTGCCTCCTGTTGAATGACTTGTTTCTCCTATGTCTAGCATAATACTTTGAAACGTGTGGTTCGCGTAGCGATTACAACGATCAAAGGTGTTTAAAGGGTCAAGAGCTTAGTTAGGGTAAAGGTAAGGGTTTTCACCACTTAAACAATATTTAAAAGTGTAGTCGGTTAGTTATTGGGTCGCTTTGAGAATAGTATCTTCATACCACTTAATCTATTTAGGGGCATTATCGCCGTTAATTATCTTATCGCCTTTAAAGTTAGCGATTGAGTTTAAGTAATCCGTTTCAAAATTGATAAGGTATTTGATGTAATATATTACCATTTTGTTATTTCGCTTAGTAGGGGGTTGCCGAGTTAACCAATAGCTAGACTTGCTATTAATCCAATATTATTTTACCACTATTACAACGATAGTGCTGACGGTTAATAGGTCCGCTTTAATTTTGAACCTATTAACGTCAGTGTAGTTAATACCTTTCATTTGTAGTTGATAGGCCAAATCTTAAACGTTAAGAGAGTCTGTAGCCGTATTTGCGGTCGACGTAATTAACTATAACAAAGTCTTTTTCATTGACGTCAGGAAAATTGCCGGTTTAAGGGTATATATTAAGCAAGTTTGGTATAAGTATTATTACAGTAGTAAACGAGGAACGTAACCAGTTTAAAAAAGCATTCGCAGGTAGTGTTTAGACGTTATAGGGTGTATTTAAACTCGTTGACACCCGTAACTACTTCACGTACCTGTTCGCAAAGTGTAGCTTCGCTAACGTGAGCATTTCCTATTACCTATTGGTATAACATTAACTTGTTCAATATCTGGTTAAGTATGTATATTAGTATTTACACCTCTTTTTCTTTTCCATTTTTATAATTTAAAGCGTGGTGGTCTAGTTTATATGGTATTAGGCGAGGTCAACGTTGTATTCGAAGTAGCTTTTTATGATATAATAAACTTCGCTGAAAGTAGTTACTTGTATTTGGAATGTTAGGTAATAATTCCTATAGTACCTCATAAGAATTTCGGATAATAACAAGTAAAAATCAAAAGGGGGAATCTCCATCTACTTGCAAATGTTTAAAAAGAGCATTATCTTAGTATCGAGGAGGTTGTAAGGCTTTCCGTCATACTTTTCGGAATTATTCCAAATCCTAACGAAGTCCGTAAAACGATTATAGTCAATATTAATCATTTTGACAGGTTTTAACGGCAGGTCGCGATAATTATTCTAGTATATTTTAGTTTTTTCTAGCAATTCAATCCTCAAAGCCTCTGAGGTACGGTAATAGAGGTAATTGCCAGTCGCTTAACACGAGAGGTGAAGTATTATTGTAAAACTTGTAATGAGTTTTCGTGTATACGTAAACCTGCTATGAAAAGGTTTTTAAAGAGTCTGTAGATTATAGTGTTGGGGGGTAATAGGTACTTAAAGGTTTTGAGGGACTTAACGATCTTACTTAATTAACTGGTGTAAAGCGTTAACGTTAATACCTTTGATCGCGTGAGCGGCCGCTACTTTACGTGTTTTGCTATCATCAAGGGCGTATTCAGCGCTTTCGTGTAAAGATGTTAGACTGCTAAGTAAATCAAAAGGTTCCTTATCTTCAGCGCGCGAAAAGGAATAATTCAGCTAAGGGTAAAGGGGAGGTCTACTAAAGCGCGTGTAGGGGAATTAAGGGTTTTCAATGTTTTTTCTATTGGACAATAGGTCTTAAAGGCATTTTTTAAATTAGGCTAATTTAAAAAAGGTTTTTGTTAGTCTAGTAAAGCTTTCCTTTAGCACGTACATCCTTCAACGCTTAAGTTTAGTCTTTAATTAAAACTTAACTGTCTTTTGGATTACCTTTCATATGTTAATTATCCAGTCGTTAAAAAACTTACTATACTTGCGAAAAATTCGGTTAAGATTTTTACCCCTATTACATTTCAATATAAAATAGCCAACGAAGTTGGTCAGGTACTTTTCGGTTAAATATTCATTAACGTCGTATCTCTAGAAGTCGTGGTTATAATATTTTGCGAATAGGTATCCGAGTGCCTTAATTACTTCTTTGCTGGTAGGGTCGATTATAGCTTCAAAGTTGGTGTTAACGTTAACTACCTTGACGTTTTAACTTCGGTAGGACATGTAAAGCGCGTAAAGCGAGGAACTTGGTGATCTTTAAGCGTAGGGATTTGGTGTTTTGACGTGAAATCGTGTAAAAACTTGGTAAATAGGCGTGGAATCGCATGACGTTGCTTCCTCGGCACTACTTAACGATTCTTAGTGTTTTCGCTCAAAGTAGCGAATTTAACGATTGAATTGACGTAAGGAAAGTGAAAAGAGTGAAGTAGGGATAAAGGTTTGGTATAAAGGGTAAGGTTGAAGATCGTTTATTATTGGTAAAAAGTGAACGCTGTTTGTTATTATAGGTTATTTAACGTGGGGACTTCGTCATTTTTCTTATAATAACAACACCCTCAGTAGTACTGACTTAGCTGTTTGTTAAATTACAGAACTTTAATACTTTGGACAGTTAATATCAGCTTTTTTAAAAAAGATTTGTAAAGATTTCTTAGTGTTTTTAAATAGCGATACCTTCGCTACCCCCAAGCTGCCGTCAAAACCGACGCAACTTCAAAGTCTTCTCTACTTATTACCGCGAAAACCAACGTAACAGTAGAGGCCCTTCGCAAGAATCTTTCCTCTACCCTAACCTTCGTTTAATGTAAAGCGTAACTGGAAAGTAACTTCTTCTTTTACTTAGCTTATATATGCTTAACCTAATAAAAACTAATCAGTATTAGTAAGGATTTAGACGTTGCAACGGTGTCGATTCTATTAGTTGAAGTGACAGTAGTATTACAGTAGTCAAGTAGTGGATGTATTATTCTAGGTTTGGCAGACCACTAGCCAGTCTATACTGTAACTTGTATGGCCAATTTTTTGGCCTATACCCTAGTGTGAAGTGTAGCCTACTGTACTCGACTTACACCCAATATAGTAAGCCCACACAAAACAATACACTCAACTAGCAGTCAGTATAGTCAACTTTACTGTAAGTAAATTTGATCTACTACAATGTACGTAGTACTATTCCAATAAAGACGCTAATAAAACTACAGTTAACTTTAACCCAAATAAAGAATTATCGTCACTCGGATTAATGGTAATAGAAGAAGTCATGAAATAATTACCTTTTATAATCTCAAAAACTCTATACTATTCATTTTTTACTTGGAAATTATGCAAATCCTCGATGTCAATGTTGACGCTAACGTTAATAACTAAATAAAAAAAACTGAACGTTTCATTTCGTCGCGAGATAATGCACATATAATTGTATATTACGAGACTGAAAGTAATGGTAATTACTTTCATGAAGTCGGAAATTGGTTTGATACACCAGCATTTTCCTTATTTAGCCGTTAACAAGCTGTATGAAGTTTTTGAATCCGTGAATCATATGCATATGGAATACTCCATATCAAAGACTATTGAAAAACTTTTCTATCATTGCCAAACCTACTTCAAGGTACCCAAATGTTTTAAGTTTACATTAAAGAACGACAAGGATTTTAATTACTAGATTTTGGCGATTATGTTTTACTTGAAAACCAAACCAGTTTTTCATGTCATAAATACGCCAACCTTCTTTAATAGCGCAAAGTTCCTTGATTTATGATCGGTTTAAAATGCCTCAAAATAGTCAAGAATATTATAAATTAACACGTATATGGGGCCACTATATGTTATCGATTGCGATATTAATACCAACTTTATGAGGACAGAATTCCAACTTAATAGCAATATAATAGAGATTTAATGTAAAAAAGTACTTATTAAAGCCTACCAAATTATAGGAAATGTTAAGAAAACACGTATACTACTTTGAATAGCATATTAAATCCTGAAGTTAGAGATTGAAAGCTTTATAGATTAGGAGGTACGTTTTCAAATGGCGGTAAAGGGCTTGAATAATACAATAGTTCCTAACGGTTTAGTACCAACCCTACTGGGTTTTAAAGCTTTTGATCGTTTGACAATTGAATCTCCTCCACCAGGAAACACTCAAAAATGGTTATGTCATACAGAAAAACCTTAAATGAATTGCAAATGGAATTCAATAGTAGTTAAGTTAATGATACCCTAAATACTAAAAATAATCGATCTACGATTAACGTACTGACTTGATTACTGTAAAGTTAAGTCTTGGTATAAAAAAAAGCCAAGCAAATATGATAACTTATTTAAAATTTTCAATATCGCTAATGTTGAAAGAGCGTTGAAGTGCAGTACAATTATAGTTGACTATACTGACTGCAAGTCAATTGAAGTAGATTTCTCAATTCAATGTAGGACACGAGCTAATCAATCTCCCATACAAAGAAGTGTGTTGATAGGTTAGAGGTTTACCAAACTTAGAAGTAACAACAATTTACTACCTGACTATTTCAATATTACTGTGATTTCGACTACTTAGAACTAATAACTTAACAAATTTTAAAGTCTTATAAATATTGATTGTTGTATATCAAATGAAGTATAAATAAGTTATGTATAAGAAGAAACTACTTTATGGTTACGCTTTGCATTTTATTACAAGGTAGGGGAATGAATTTTGCCAAAGGCCTTTAAAAACTGCAGCGGTTTTTATAGTAATAGGTAAAGAATATATTTAGATTGCAGAGGTCCTTACAAAAATTTAGATCTGGCTACATTATCACTATTGAAAACACCAAGAAGTCTTAATTTAATAATCTTTTAAGAAAAACTTCGATATTAACTGCCAAAAGTTTTAAATACATTAAGTATTGGAATAGTAGTAATTGCAGTACAGTAGGTTAACTTTACCTCCAGTAAAGTTGACTATACTGAACTGCATGATTATGTGTATTTTTTTGTTTGGGCCTACTATATTGCCTACAAATCAACTACAGTATGCGCCTACTTTACATTAGGGCATGGGCCAAGAAATTGGCCCTACAAATTACTATGCAAACCAGCTAGCCGTCTGTTAAACCTAGAACAATACATCCACTACCTGACTACTATAATACTACTGTTACTTCGACTAATCGAATAGAAAACGTTGCAACGTCTAAATACCTACTAATACTGATTAGTTTTTATTAGGTTAAGCATAGATAAGCTAAGTAAAAGAAGAAGCTACTTTCCAGTTAAGCTTTACGGTAACAAGTAGTCGTTAGGATAGAGGAAAGATTCTTATGGAGGGCTTTTATTAGTACTAAGCCAGTCTATAACGATAGGAAAATAGAGAGGACTTTTGGGTTGCGTTAGTTCAAAACGGCAATCCGGAAGTAAGCGACGGTATCGCTATTAAAAACACCAAGAAATCTTTACTAGATCTTTTTTTTTAAAAAAGAACGTTGAGATTAACTATTAGATATCTCAAATTTCAGCAAGTAAGTAAACGGTTAAGAAATTATTACTACGGGTACTATTACGGTAAAAACAATTAAGTTATATAGCTAAAATGATAAACAATTTTTGACCTTACCCTTTATACTAAACTTTTACTCCTACTATACTCTTTTATTTTCCCTTTTGCAAATTTCGTTATGAAGATCGTTACTTTGAGAGAAAACACCAAAGAATACTAAGTCGCGCTAAGAAAACTACTTCACGCGATTTAACACCACACTGCCAAGTTCCCACGCGACTTTACGCTAAAACACTAAGGCTTTACGCCTAAGATCGCCTGGTCCTTTACCATATACGCCTAACAAGCCTTACAAAGGTTAAAACCTTAAAATAATTACCGTTAACACTTACTTTAAATGTATTACTAACTCTACTAAGAAAGAAGTAATTTAAACCCTCGAAATTTCCTTTACTAAACATTACCACGAGAATCTTTAGACGTAAAATAT
Source organism: Anisogramma anomala (assembly GCA_038502455.1). Taxonomy (NCBI): domain Eukaryota; kingdom Fungi; phylum Ascomycota; class Sordariomycetes; order Diaporthales; family Gnomoniaceae; genus Anisogramma; species Anisogramma anomala. The sequence goes on along the minus strand of JASMMZ010000001.1, from coordinate 23,285,943 downwards.
AGACAAAAGCTCGACGGAAAAGCACCTTACCAACTTCGTAGGTTATTACATTGTTAAGCATAATAACGGTAAAGAATATAACCATACATTCCTTAAATAACGCGATTTTTTCGACGATTAGACTATTAATATATAAAAGGTAATTTTAACAGTAGCTAAGTCAAGGTTTAAGTTAAATTTTAAAGAATAAGGGATTAAAGTTTAAGTATAAAGTGTTATAAAACTGATATAAGCCTTTTTGGACCTAGCTCAACTTAATAAATTCCTTTGAAACCCATGATTGAAGGGAAAGGGTATTAAAAACCTTAACGCCCTTATATACGATCCCGGGAAACTCCCCTTTGCCATTAGTTAAATTAAGCCTCTTTACGCGTTAAGGACGAGAAACCTGTTAACTTATTTGGCAACCTAGTACCTTTATATAGTAGCGTATAGTACGTTTTGAGCGGCGGTAAAGCGCATAAAACAGTAACCGTTGATACGGCTAGGGAAATGAATGTTAACACTTTATAACAGTTAATTAAACAAAATAGTTAAATTTCTTAATACTCTTAAATGTTTATTACCATTAAGACCTTTAATCATCAAGTTCCTAAAAGTCTTTTTACGGTAAGGTTACCTATATACGCGAACCCATTATAGGCTTTATCATAAGACTTTACCCCTCGGGTAAAGCGATTAGCAATTGCCCTAAATACCATGTTTTGGAGGTTTTACGGCTAAAATTACCAGGGAAAACTACTAATAAAAACTATGATAACTATTGAGACCTGCCCTTGAGACTTATTAAAATGGTTAATATCAATTAAAAACTTTTTACGGATTTCCCTAAGATTTGAAACAACGTATAAATGTATAATATGAAGCTTTATAACTTCTTATACAGGAAAATAATACATTTTTTAAATATTTTTTTGGGGATATAGGTTTCTTTTCTTAGTTTTTACTTACTATTTTATAAAATCTTATAAGGTACGTTAAGAACTATTACCTAACCATTCTAATCCGAGTAATTACTTTTCGCGAAGTTTACGATAGCATAAAAAGCTACTTCAAATAAGACATATATCTTACCTAATACTAGACAGACTGGGTTACTATAAGGTAGATAAAAGTAATGGCAAAGAAAAAAAGAAGAGGAAATATTAATGAATATGTTAAACAAAATTCTTAATAAGTTAATATTATACCAGTAAGTAATAGGTAAATCTTACTTTAGCGAAGCTATACTTCGTAAGTAGGTACGGGAAGTCGTTATGGGTGTTAACAAGTTTAAATAGGTTATATAACGCCTAAATACTACTTACGAAGGCTTTTTTAACTAGTTAAGATTTTAGTTTATACTTGTGATTACGCGTAAACCAAAATCGCTCTGTATATACCACTAAACCGGCAACTTCCTTGATGTAAATAAAAAAGACTTTACGGTAATTAATTACGTCGACAGCAAGTATGATTACGGGTGTTCTTAACGCCTAAAGTTTAACTTATCAACTCTGAAAAAAGGTAATAACCACGTTCGCATTAACAGGGTTAAATTTTAAGCGGAACTATTAATATTGAAAACTATTTTCGTAATAGCAATAAGAAATATTAGATTTATAGCAAGTCTCGTTGTAAGTTATCTCGCCACCCCCTGGCCGAGCGAAACGACAGAAAAGTAATATATTATATCCAGTAACTTACCACTTTTAAATAACACTATATGAACCAAATCGCATACTTCAAGGGCGAAGAGCCAATTAAAGTCAACTATAGTAAAAAAAAAAAATGAAGTAGTATAAAAATATTACCCCTAGTATATCTTAGTAATTAGACGATTACGTGTTCCTATATATGTTAGGCGGTAAAGACTTTTAACTTTATCCTTACCAAGCCACTAACCTCTTATATACCTTTCATCTTGGCGATCGTCATGCAGAATATACGTTTTAAGTTATTATGTTAAATATAGAGGCGATAAGATATTTAATAGAAGGTAATTTTTGATACGTGGTATTGCGGAGGGAAAGCACTATAGCTACCAAGATTAATCGTTAAGATGCTAGTTAGGCTAAAGTTGGTTTTGGACCAAGCGAATAACTATTGTTATTAGGAATAACAGTAATTGGAACTTTTATTAGTTCTATTATATTTAATATATTTAAATGTCCTACTTCATTTCTACCCTACTTTAATGATATAAAAACTCCAGGCGTTAACGTTAACGTTAACGTTAATAAGTGAGGTTAAAACGGCTAAAGGTTTCCCCTCGCCTTTAAGTATGTGCAACTATAATTTTACCTTTAAGGCTTTGAAGTAGTGGTGTTAAACTTAACGAAGCCAGAGATATATTAATCATACCCGCGCTTCAATTACTGAACCGTTAACAGGCTATATAAAATCCTGAAGTCTGTAAGGCATAAAATATTCCTTACTTTCCTCTGGAAGCTATCGAAAAGCTTTATCACTACTATTGAACATATACCCAAGTCTTTTAAAGATTGAAATTTACACCTAAAGACAATAAAGACTTCAATGACGAGATTTTTATCGATATATTTTGCTTAGAAATTAAAGCTGTTTTTCATTTCGTTTACTCCCCAATTTTTTTCCATGGAGCTAATTTACTAAAGTCCGTTTTAACAAAGAATTCCTAGCTAAAGCTAAAAATGTTATATATTAACACGTATCTAGGTCTACCCAACGTCATTGTCCACGATATCGGTACCAACTTTATAGCTACAAAGTTTGAAAAATATATTTAAAAATGGGTATTTAGTACAAATAAGTGCCTGTAAAGGTTTGTTAAAGTATTGGGAAGGTTAAAAGGGTATACGCTCTGCTTAGCCGAGCCTATAATATCCTTACGCTGGAGATTAACAGCTTAACAGATCTGGAGGCACACCGTTAGATAGCTATAAAGAGCCTGAACGATATTGTGAACCGTAACGGCCTAGTACCAACGTTATTAGTCTTTAAAATGTTCCTACGACTAACGATTGAATCTCCGCTATTAGAAAATACCTAAACACAAACTATGGTTTATGGTAAAGCATTAAAGGAACTAGGGAAGGAATTGGTACGCCGCCAGGTTAACGATACCTCTAACACCAAAAATGGTCCTACGAAAATCGACATACTTATTTTGCCGTTATGAAGCAAAGTTTTCGTATAACGGGAGCTGGGCAAATAAAAGGGCTCATACAAAACCTTAAGTATCGTTAACCACAAATTAGTTGTCAAAATTGCTAATAGTTTTATAACTTTTGATACCACCTAGGTTAAGCTTTATATTAGGGTTACTCATAATAAAAACCTTTAAGCCAAACGACACAGTTAACACGAACCTTCTTTACCTATTACCGACAAGATTATAGAACGTCGCTAGCGTAGACGACCCCCGACAAAAAGGAATATTAAAGAGGAGAAATATGTACCCGGCCGTATCTACAATATTATTTAGGTAATTACAAAAATGAAGGATAACGAAGACTAAATACTAAAGTTTCAAGTATAAAGTATTATTAGAACCTTTAACAAACCTTTTAAGGAACACGATAAGGTCGAGATGAACGGTTTGTTAATCCGAGAGGCTTTATAATTCGTGACGAAAGCCGATTTAAACCTTTAAAACACAAATATTACGATCTTTAGGTGAAGGATTATCTATGAGGTAAAAGGTCAGATTATGGGGAGGCCGTACAGAAAATTACGTCAAATCGCTTAAAGATACAGTAATAAAAACAAAATCCAAATACTTATGTAATCGCTAACGATCCAGAAAATTAGCTAACGCTTAGTAGTTACTTCAACAAGAAATTTATGAGCTAAGACTAAAAGAAAATTTACGTTGAAAAGCTAAAATATAACGTAAGTCTATACATAATTAGCAAAAAATTCATAACCTATTATATTGCTAAAATTGCCATAGGAACTGCGGACCATTTACCCTTTAAAAACGTTAAAACAATGTATTGAACCTTTATATGGACTGGATAAAGCAGGCGTTAACTGGTTCCTAACCTACTAATCGTAATTTAAGTTATACCTAGGTATAAAGTCTTTAATACACGACCCGTATTTACTAATAATGCAAGAGAAGGACTTCAGCTTAATAGGTATACAGATTAACGATACCCTTTTTATTGGAAAGACTAGATTTATAGTATAGGAATAAAAGGCGATTAAGGACTTTACGTTCTAAAACTATAAGCCTTTTACAAAGCTGACGAAGGGTAGCTGACTCAACTTTAATGGATCATTAATCCATATACTTGGTATTAATACCGACTTTAACTTTCGCCAAAGGGGCTAGGATATAGACTTAGTTATAATCGACAAGGTGAGCGTAGCTAAAGCTAAACAGAACCTAAAATAATATACTCGTGGAAATTATATTGCCATACTGTATCAACCGAAGACCTTATAAAACCTATTTATCGCGGCACAAGTATATGACCAGATAGGTAATAATTTTAACTAGCTCAATAGAAGGTTCGAGTAACAAATGCGAAACCTGTACCGAAGAATTAATATAGGTTGAGTAGACTGGTTAAATGACAAGTTAATACTCTTTGCAAATAGGTTCTTCATAAATAATACCAACCTATCTTTATAAATCGGTTTTTTGATAACCCTTGTTAATAAAAATAGGCTAAAAACCCAGTTGAACATTATCGGCAACCTGATTTATTAAAAATGTATCAAATATGAAAGGGTTATACGGAGCGTGCTAGCTTTAGAGGTTTACGGTAAAATTTCAGACTTCGATATAGATATAATATTGTGGGAAACCCTTAAAGTTATTACCAGGAAGCTTAATATTCCTCCTATTCCGGTAGTGATTTGTACCGACTCAAGGAGCCTGTTTGAATGCATTTTAAAGCTCGGAACTACTAGCAAAGAATACCTAATAATCGACGTAATAACAGTCCGCGAAGCCTGCGAAAGAAGGGAAATTAAAGAGTTCCGGTAAATTAACGGTAAAGATAATCATATTTACGTTATAATAATAGCATCGCCAAATAAGGCATTTGAAAGGGTTGTAAACAGCAATAAGCTAACTATATGTATCGAAGTCTACGTTGATAAACCGCCTAGAAAGCATAAATTACGTGGCGGCGATTAGGGATATACCGGCGAACTAGAAGACTTCCAGGGGACTAATAATAGCGATTTGTTTTATTAATACGGCTAAAGTGGAGGTTTGCTTGGGTTTATAGCGAAAAAACATTTTTAGAAGTCTATAAAGTCGAACTTCGTGGCCGTAAGGCAATTGCCAGCAATTTTGGTAAATTTAGGTACAAATTAATGTAATTCGATGCCGAGGTTAATTAAAATGGATTGGACTTTAGCTAGTTTACGAGGTCGTAGTTTAGCTCTTACCAGAAAAGATTAATTTACCCTACTAACGTATGTATACAAACTAAAAAGCCGTTAATATTGGAATAGTAGTAATTGTAATGCAGTAGGTTAACTTTACTTGTAGTAAAGTTGACTATACTGAACTGTAAGATTAATTGTATTGTTTCGTATGAGCCTATTGTATTGGCTGAAAAGCAAGTATAATATGCGCCTACTTCATACTAAGGTACGGGCTAAGCAATTAGCCCTACTAATTACTATGAAAACTAGCCAGCGGTCTGCCAAACCTAGAACAATACATCCAACATCTACCTACTGTAATACTACTGTTACTTCGACCAATCGAATCGACAACGTTGCAACGCCTAAAACCCTACAAACATTAAGTGTTACAGGTTGGTGCTTGAGCTAGTGATCGATAGGAATCTAGCTCTAGCGATTACTATACTCTTTCGATGCTCACACGCTGTTTTTGAGCATATATACGCCATATGACCAACTATATAACCAGATCACACCTTATCAGTAGTTTCATAATATCTTAGCAAAATCTACTTTTCCTTCTTCATCGAGGATTATAAATAGTATTCGACCACCTTAGGCAACAACTTTGACTTAATCCATTTACATATAACCCTAGATTTCTCCCCTGACAATATTTTGATTATTTTGAAGCGATTATTACCTAAGACTTCTTTTTATATTCTTTCCTCGTTTATATCTAATTCGACTAAGGTCGTTCATTTTTTGGTTACTAATTAAGTTACAATAATAAAGATATTTCTTTCGTATTGTACTATCACCGGGAAGCGCCCGCTATATAGATAGTTTAGTGCGGCTCTCGTTCATATAAAAGGTACATATTCCGGCGGTAAAGCTAGCAACTTAAGTGTTTCGATCCTACAACAACTACCATATTCTAAGATTTCTACTTCTAAGTAATACCATACAGTCTTTTACACAAACTACTACAAACTAAAACCTTATCCCAAACTAAAACAAATATACAAAGTTGAAAACCTGATCTTATACACCTATAGCTAATTTTCGAGTCATGTGCTATACATATATGTTACATATCAATAAGGTCTTATTATTAACAGTATTAGTCACTAAGACGTACCATGAAACTCTGGCGGACTACAAATATGGACTATATTTATATAAGTTTGTCCACGTGACACGTAAAAGAAGGCACACACCACTCGGTGTTTTAAAAGAAAAAATGGACCTAATATACTTAGCAAGCAAATTCCATCACCTTGTATTTACAACCTTTAATCATAAAACGAAATGAGAAATAAAAACCTGTGACAGAAATCGAACCAAAAACCAACCTTCCAAACCAGGCCTAAATATATACTATAGTTTAGAGACCCGCAAGGGCGTAAAAACTAAAGCTTTTACTAGGCTGTGTTATGCGGATGTTATAACCCAGACAATGGTTGGGTCAAGAAACAGGCCAGCATGCAGCTGAGCTATGGAGAGCTTGTAGTCCAACAAATTAGGCGGGGAAAATATCTTATGTAAGCAAGGTGACTAAGCAAGTCACGTGATGGATCAGTATAGATCAGTTACTGATCCAAGGTGAGGCTACATGAGATCAGTAAGGATCAGCCACCGATCCAAGGTAAGGCAGCATTAGATCAGTGGGATTAGTGCGGTGATCTAAATGATCCAGTACTGAAGATGGTATGAAGGCCATAGGATATAAGGACACGGCTATCACAACATAGATAGTATTTCCTTCATAGCTCTTCAGTTGTCAATCTAAGTATTCAGTCTACACACCTGAATAGCCTAACGGCCAGTGATCATTCTACAGCACGAACAAACATCATCTTGATATTGCACCTTTGTTACCTATGCTACCCTACTGCTAACATAAACCCTCTGACACATTCTATATACTCAAGGGTATTTAGTGTGATTATTACAGCGGACATCTTAGTCACCATTCGACGCCTACCCGCATCAAAAATCTGACAACGGTACTAAAATAGTGAAGGACCTGTAAACCACATATACTTTGATTAAAAGTCCATAGAGATAAGGACGATATACCTACAACTCGTTCGACGAGTCACATTTTTGCTATGGACTGTAAACCCAAAGAGTGTAAAAATACGTAAAATAGGGTACACTACTAAGCGTGGGGTATACCGAAAGAAGTCTTCTGTGGACAACTAAGTATCCAAAGTGTAGTCGAAGCAAAAGCCTTGCTAAGTACGCAGAGCGCTGGTAGATGGGGTAACAGCTTAAAATAAACAAATAAATAAAGCCATCAAATGGAAGCGTTTATAATAAAGGTCTTAAAGGCCTTCAAACGCAAAAACCAGACTTTAATTATACCAGGGTACAAGTGAAAGTCTGGAAGGCCACGTTGGTATAAGTTGCGAGGGACGGAATCGTTACTTGTAAGGGCTATTCTTTGGATTCACCGCTGTACGAACGGTGCGCCGGGCCGACGTCGATCTTCATAGTCAAAAAGGGGTTGCTGGAAAAGATTAAAGTGATAACAAAGCCGATTAGTGATGATTTGGTAGAAAACGGCGCGTATGAAGTGATGGTATTATAAACGACTCAACTTGAAAACTTTCCTCGGAAGTAGGCACTGTTAGAATTTATAGCGTAGGCTCCATACCTTCCTTAATAAGGTGGTACGTTCACCCATGCCAAGAAATTTGATGTAAGGTCGAAGATAATAATGAAGATATTATCATAATTAATGTTAATTCATTCTCTATAACACATAATTATTGCGTTAACTTCATATAACCGATTTAACATTTAATTATCCTGGTTGGAAAACCTTTTGTAAAAGTTGAAACCTTTATTGAATATATTTGTAACGTGACGGAATTCGCATGAATTTCAATAGAAATTACGTAACAACTTATATAAAAACCCATTAACGAATACTGATTTCCGTTCGAACGATTGAAAATTGGAAAAAATATTTAGCGTCATCTTGAAGATTATAAATAGAACTAGTTTTCAAAAAGATGAAGTTGGATTTATTAAAAACTCTAAGTAATACGTATTATGGATTCCTATATTATCGATTTTTATATTACCGATGAATAACACATTTGTTTTCATATTGATTAGCTTGTCAGAAAAACTACCGACCCGCTTCTAAAATAATAAATTCGTAATTATTCATAACTCATTATAGACTTCTTCGGCGATGATGATGAAACCGAATCCCAATATTATATTAAAAATATCTTAAAATTTGAATTGAATATTGAATAAATTGTCATCTAATTGGTACCCCTCCAGAACGATAAGGGATGATGAAATAAATAGGTTACTTTTATCTAAATCGAGAGCCGTTTTCGAACTTCTTTAATTCAGTAGCCTTAGAAACCTTTCAATACTTTTGTGATTTAGTCGAAAATAATGAAAAAACATCTCATTCGGCCCACAAATGGGTTTAATTTCAATTGTTATTTACCTACCGAATCTTTTTATGTAGTTATTTTACCAATATTAAGTATAGTAGGTGTATACGTTTATTTTCACCATAGCCGATATTACCTCTATTATATTTTATTATATCTTTATACTTGTTAATATTATCGTTGAAATATGCATCCAACCTCATTTTAGTAAATAGCTTTGTTTTTATATTTATCAACTTACCTAAATTTAATCGATACTATGAATGACCTTAAAGAACTTCTTTATAACTTTCAAATAAGGCTCGTGTCTATTTATTAGCCGTTATATTTGCGTTTGGAACTAAGATAACGTATTTAATTGACCCTTGCGCTTCTCGTTTAAGAGTTAAACAACACGAAGACCGTCCATATTGGAACTGTATGGCGGTGGTGTGGTTTGTAGTGTATTGAAAAATGAAGAAACCAAGTCCAAGTCGAAGCTGCAGAGTTTTCAGCAGTCAAGCAGGTATGTACAACAATAAAGAAAGGGCAGGTAGGGCATGATACCACACATAGGTCTAACAAATGCCGGGGAACAAAGAAAGTATGATATCCTCATTATTATGAGCGAGTGCGAGAATTCCATTATATCTCCTATGAACTGCTTCTCACAAGAAGTGATACTCGTAAAAACCAATACTTGCGAAAAAACCATCGATAATTGCAAGAAAACCACAAGCACTCGCGAGAAAATCACAAGTACTTGCGAAAATCGATACTCATTCCTTTTTAATATTCAAATCTTTTCAAACTCAATCAATTTTTTACAATATTCCAAATCTTCAACATTCACCTTTTTTTTATCCTTTACTATAAATTATCTATATTTTACGAGGTAACAAACTTAACGACCTATACGGCGGTAACGTTTTAACCTTTTATTCAATATGTTTTCAACTTCTCATTTATCTTTCTTACCCTTGTATTTAACAGGTGCTAGAGGCGGAACCATTCACTTAAAGCTTTTTTCATTCCGATTAGGCGTCAGTTATAAAATGTTAATAATATCATAAATCCTTAAATTCAAAGGGAAACCCAAAGTAAAAACGAGTTTCTTAACCTTATTTACAATAGTAAAAGATTCTAAATGGGAAAAAGCGAGTTTTCTTTAGCAATAGAAAGATTTATATACTCAACCATTTTTAAGTTAAACTTAATAACCAACTTTAAAATTATGTTATTTATAATTTTTATCGTATAATTTTTCTTCATTTACTATCAACGGGAATTTCAGATTGCTGGAGTTACACTAGATGCTACGACATAGTCCTATTGACATCAGTGGGAGGGATCGTAATATAAGCTCTGTTGAGGCTCGAGCGAGCCCGTGGGACACTGCGCCATCCCATTAATTAAGACTTCAGGGTGCCCCATAATCAAGAGACGCGTAAACGTATGAAATATAGCCTTGATTTGATAACGTTCCGTAACTGTTCTAGTTTCTGTTCAGCGTTTATTTACGCTAGGGATACAATTGAATAGACCTTTGAAATTAGGACTTTATAAAGTTCTAGAAGTAAAAAAAGGCCGGTATAATAATGGATAGGAATAAAACGCATAAAAACGCGTATAAGCCCGTATATATATGTGGGTTACGTCTTGTTATTATAAAAACGCGTTGTAGGAAAACTTTTAAATATAGGGTGGCCTGTACATTAAGTTTAAAAATAGAAAAAAGCCCTACATTTTAATAATTTCTAATCACACATATTGTATTGTATGATAATAAAGTTAAGCCTACGTTAATAAGTACCTTTACACACTGTACCTAACGCACTGCAACTCTATAACGCGTCTTTTTGTAATTAAAGTCATTGCTTTAACGTATATAATGGCACCATCGTATAAAAACCATCTTTAATTTATCGCGCGCCATCGTACACGTCTCTACACCCCTTTCAAATAGCTTATTACCACAAAGAGAGCCCTTCGTACCCATGGTTATTCCTTCGACCCCCACTTTTATCCCTCCCCTCCTACCCTACCAAGTGACCCTTACTTGCTTTTCGCAACCTCATGAGGTATAGACTTATATGTGTTATATCAGGTTATTATTAGTAAAGGCCAACAACTGGTTTTATATTAAGGTGGGATGGTCGGGGGTTCGATAAGTTCGTTACGCCTACAAAGATCTTGATATTTTATGAAAAATCATAAAAAAGGGTGTTAAATATTAATCTATAATAATAATTAAACGTAAAAGCAGGTGTATCTCCGTCGATATTAACACCGCAAGCCTTTGGCTAATTACTGCGCCGCGGTCGCCACAAAAGTGGTCTTTGAGTGCCTAACCGACTTATAGTGACCTCTTTACATCGCCATTAAAGCGGAAGAAGATGGCGCGGCCTAGGCCACGGCCGCGGCGTTTATAAGTCAGTGGGGCACCACCACCGTCGGGGGAGGTGCCAGCGGAAAGGAAGACGACTCCAAAAGCGGCGGGGAGATATTCTCTATCGCCAATAAGCCCGCACCCGCCCTCCCCATCTTCGTTCCCGCCTCTTCCTCCTCCATTGAGTCCGCCCCCACCCTTAAAGTTTTTTATCCTTTCAATCTATAATATCTATTGCTAATTAATTATTTAGTTTTCAATATTTCCGTATGAAATTTATGTTAGTTCATTAAAGACGTATTGATGAGATAGAATGGTTTACGCTGATTTTAATCAGAAACTTAGAAAAGATTGTAACGGTTGACATTGATAATTTTGAAGTAGACTTTATGGAGATTCTATTGCAAAATTAGAATATATTCTATTTATAGTTATTTGAAGTGTTGAGAAATACGATAACGGAAAATAGATTAGATCAATTCCTTTTTCGTTTTAGATCAACCATTGGCTTCAATATAATGAATTACTATAATTTTTCATTTCACATTAAAATCTCTTCATAATATTTAGTTACAAAGAAATGAAAATTTGACATTGCGATGCGGAATAATGTCTTTAATATAAATTTCATTAAATTATAATAAAGGGTTTTGTAATATAATAGTTTAGTTACAACTAGTAGAGGCTATGTATTTAAAGATAAAAAGCTTTCTTTCTGCTATTTTGTATGTAATCTGTATAAATGAAGTCAAATTGATTTTTTATTGATAAATGCCAGAGAATAGCAAAAAAGTGAACTGGTGGCCAAACTTTGATAAAATTCATGTAAATTGTGTATATGTTAGAATAGTATTGCATACAGTGCAGTAGGTTAACTCTACTGTCAGTAAAGTTGACCGTACTGCAAGTGTATTGCTTTATGCGAACTTACCGCATTAGGTGTAAGTCGAGTGCAGTACGCTGCACTTCAATCTAGGGTACGAGCCAAGCAGTTGGCCAAACAAATTACAGTGCAGACCAGCTAGCGGTCTGCCAAACCTAGAATAATACATCCATCATCTGACCACGCAATACTACTGTTACTTCGACCAATCGAATCAACAACGTTGCAAGGTCTAAGGCCTACCAACACTGATCAGTGCTTATTAGGTTAAGCACAGATAAGATAAGTAGAAAAAGAAGCTACTTTCCAGTTACGCTTTACGTTAAACAATGGCGGCTAGGGTAGAGGAAATATTTTTGCGAAGGGCCTTTACTGTTGCGTTGGTTTTCATGGTAGTAAGTAGAGAAGATTTCTAGGTTGTGTCGGTTTTCACGGTAGCTTAGAGGTAGCGACGGTATCGTTATTGAAAACACCAAGAAATCTTTACAGATCTTTCTTAAAGACGTTGATATTGACTGTTAAAAGTCTCAAATTTCGGCAAGTTGGCAAACGACTAAGTCAGTAATACTACGGGTGCTACTACTACAAAAAAAACGACTAAGTCCCACGACCTATAACAAACAACCTTCACCCTCCACCAATAATAACGACCTTCACCCTTACCTTTTATACTAAACCTCTACCTATACTTTACTCTATTTTACTCCCTTTACTTCAATTCAATCGTCAAGTTCGTTGCTCTGAGCGAAAACAATAAAAATCGTCAAGTCGCGCCAAGAAAGCTATATCGCGCGATCTAACGCCAAGTCATCAAGTTCACACGTGACTCTATGCTAAAACACCAAGCTCTCTACGCCTAATATCACTAAGTCCCTCAGCTTACACGTCCTACACGTTCTATACAAGCCTAACCATTAAAATGACTATCGTAAGTCCTGATTTTCAAGTTATCATCAACCCTATTAGGAAAGAAGTAATTAAAGCCTTCGGTTACCTATTTGCTAAACACTAAAAGTACGATCTTTGAGGATACGACACCGATAAGGAGTTAATTAAAAATTTCCTAACTAACTTCGTCGGCTGCTTTATTTTAGAATATATTAGTAGTAAAGATCTTAACCGCCTTTTTCGTAAGTATTGTGAATTCTTCGACGATTAGAATGTTAATATATGGAAAGTAGTTTAAAAAACCGTTAAATCCAAACTAAAGGCCGAGTTTAAGCGTTAAGGTATTTATGTGTTGAAAAGAACCTTACTAAACTGGTAAAAACCCTGTTTGAGTTAGCTTAACTGGAAGAACACCTTTAAAAACTTAAACCTTAAGACCTTAAAAGAAAAGAAAAAAGCGTCAAGAAATTTCAACGCCTATATACTCTCTTTAAGGGACAGTCAACTTACCTTTAACTAACTAAAGCCTTTTTACATATTAGCGATAAAAAACCTATTAACCCATTCGGCAATTTAGTACCTTTACGTAATAATGCGAAGTATACCCTTAGCGGTAATATGGCACGTAAAGTAGCGGCTGCTAATACGTCCAAAGGTATTAACGTTAGCGCTTTTTACTAGTTAATTAAATAAGTTCAGCCTTTTATAATCTTTAAGCACACATTGCCCATTAGCAATTCGGTTTCCAAGTTCTCTAAGACCCTTAAAACCCTTCCCCTTTTAAATCGCCTACGCGCGTGAGCCTACCACATGTTTTATCATAAGATTTTACCCTTTGCGCTAGGCGACTAGAAATTACCCTCAATACCGTGTCTCGGAAACCCTAAGGCTTCAACCATAAGGAAATAATATTTAGGGTTAGAATGAATATCGCGACTTTCCTCTAAAACTTATTAAGATAATTAATATTAATTACAAACTTATAACGGATTTCGCTAAGATTTTGGATAATATAAAGAAGTATAATGGAAAACCTTATAATCTCTTCAATACAAAGATAATACCCTTTTTAAATATATTCAAATAAATAGAGTTCCCACTTTTTGGTTTTTACTTACTGTTTTCTGAAATTCTTACAAATTACGCTAGAGACTATTAATTAACCTTCTTAATGAGCGCTATTACATTTCGCGAAATATACGATAATATAAAGAGCTACTTCGAGAACGACGTTAACCTTGCGTAATACCATATAAACCAGGCTACTATATGATAGATTATAATGATAGTAAAAAAAAGGAATTATTAATAGATGTTTTTCATCAAATGTTTAACAAGTTAATAATATGTTAAAAGATAATGGAGAGGGCCTTCGTTAGCAAAGATACACATCGCGTATAGGTACGGGTAGTAGTTACGGGTGTTAATAAGTTCAAATATGTCTTATAACGCCTATATATAATTTGCGAAAACTTTTTCAGCTAATTGAGTTCTTCGTTTGCCACCGTAATAACGCGTATTCCAAATTCGCTTAATATACATCCCTAAACTGACAACTTCCTTAACGTAAATAAGGTAGAATTTGTGGTGGTTAATTACGTTGATCGTAATTACAGGCGCCTATAACGCCTAAGGTTAGGCCTATTAACCTTAGCTTTAAACTGGAGGTAACACCTATGTTGGCACTAGTAAGGCAAAAGTTCAAGCGGAACTACTAACCGTTAATATAATCGTCGTAATCGTGGTAAGAAATATTGAATTTATAGTAGGCTTAGTTGTTAGTTAACTTGTTACTCTTTTTTTGAACGTAATAATAAAAAGGTAATATACCACGCTAAAAATCCTATTGCTTTTAAATAGGATCACTTAAATTAAATTATAGACGTCAACGGCGATGAGTTAATTAAAAAAGTCAACGCTCCTAAACAAATTAAGTAATACGAAAAAGATACTACTCCTGGTACAGCACAGTAACTAGCTGACCACGCCTTTTTATACTGTCTGAGTGATAAAGACCCTTACCTTTATTTTAACCAAACCCCTAACCATTTATATACCTTTAACCTTAGCGATCGTTACATGAACCACACATTTTAAAATATTATACCAAATAAAAGGGCAATAAGGTACTTAATAAAAGGCTATTCTTAAAACGTGGCACTTCGATGGGAAAGTATTACAATCACTGAGATTAATCGACACAATGCGGACAAGGTTAAAGTTGGCTTTAGTCCAGGCGAACAACTATCATTACTAATGATAACAGTAATTTAAACTGTTATAGGCGTAATTACGTTTCACATCCTTAAGTTCTTTGCCCCTTTTTTTCTTCATTTGAAGGATATAAAAACCTTCGGCGTTAACGTTAACGTTAACGTAGACGAACTGGTTTAGAATAGTTAGAGATTTTTACTCGCCTTTAAGTTGGGGTACTTATAGTCTTACCTTTAAGACCAAGAAGTAGTAGTATGAAACCTGACAAAGTCAGAGATACACTAAATATACCGGTGTTTTAACCATTTAGCCGTTAATAGGCTATATAAAGTTCTAAGGTTAATAAGATATAACGATGTAAAATATTTTTCCTTGAAAGCTATTAAAAACTTTTGTAAATACTATTAAACATATGCTTCAGCCCCTGACAAATTTAAATTTATGTTCAAAAAAGACAATGATTTCAACTATGAGATTTTTGTTAATGTGTTTTACTTGGATAACAAGCTTATTCTTTATGTCGTTGATTCAGCAACCTCTTTTTACAGGGCTAAGTTTCTAAATTTTTCTTCGGAAAATGATACGTGAAAAACTCTATGGATATTATGGATTAATACGTATCTAGGCCCACATAACATCATCGTTTACGATACTGTTACCAACTTTGCAGCAAAACAATTTCAGTAAAATGCTAAGATAATAGGTATCCAATATAAAATAAGTACCTGTAAAAGTCTACTAAAGTATTAAAAAGGTTGAAAAGGTATACACCTTATTTCGCCAAACATAAAATATCCTTACATTAAAAATCAGAAGCTTTATGGATCCGGAGGTACCCCTATAAATGGTAGGAAAAGATTTGAATGATACTGTGGGCTCTAACGGCTTAGTACCAACGCTCTTAGTTTTCGGAGCGTACATACGTTTAACGAGTAAATCTTTGCCTTCGACAAGTATTTAAAAACGTGTTACGGCCTATAATAAAGCTTTAAAGGAATTACGAAAATGATCGGTACGTTGCCAGATCAATAATACCATTAATACCAGAAACGGCTCTTGAACAATCGACGTACTTATTTTGCTGTTATAAAGTAAAGTCCTCGTGTAACGGGAGCCGGGTAAATAAAAAGGGATATATAAGATATTAAGTATCGTAAACTTTGAAGTAATTGTTAAAACTGTTAACGGTTTTATATTCTTTCGAACCACTTAGTTTAAGCTTTACGTTAGAGGTAATAAAGATAAAGACCCTTAAGCCTCTTAAGTAAAGCGATCGAGTTAATACGAACTTTTTTTACCCGTTATTAATAAGTTAATAAAACTTCGCCAGCGCGGGCCACCTCAAAAGAAAAAGGAAAACATCAAAAAGAAGGAATACTATTGGTAAAGTCCTAAGCCTATAATATTCACGTGAACATAAGGTCTTTGAAGAGTAATCAGAATGATTGGTAGTTGTAGTATAAAGTAAGATGATCAGTTAAGAAGAAGCATTCAAAGGTGTATGTTATAGGTAAGGGCTTATAAGCCCCCTACACTGAGCCTATCACTATAGAATACTTTTTTTAGACCGATTTACGTATTGCTGTCGGTCTGGAATAGTTATTTCAAACCGATTCATGTATGATGTACTTTTCGTTTTGCAAGAGTATAGCCTACAGCGTGACACGTTATTGTGTATCTTGCAAGAGTGTACCCTGCAATACAGTACATTACTACTTAGCTTATGTATACTATTCATAAGGATATATAGTAATATCCACGTAAGCAATCTTTTCTTTTTTCCTTATATATTCCGTACCTATAGCCTAGTAGTAATAGTATTATTTATAGTGTTAATTGTAATAGATTTAAATTAGAAGTTTCTATAATAATAGTGTTGTTGCCGTATCAATCGCAAAAGGTCCAAATCAGCAGTTTCTGTAGTAATAGTATTGTTGTTGTATTAATCGTAAAAGGGTTAAATTAGTAAGTTCGGCTAAAATTGGTCAAGTTTAGCCGATGTGGTATTTCAAGTTCGGTTAAGATTAGAAAAGTCTGGCTGAAGTGGTATTGAAAGTTCGGTTAAAATTAGTAAAGTTTAGCCGAGGTGGTATTTGTAATTCGGGCCTAGTTAGTATAGTTAAATAAAGGCGATATGGTTAGTAATAGCGCTCTTTGTTATTCTTAATAAGGGTAATTATACGGTGGTAATTGTATAAGGGTAATTACATAATTACGTGGTAGTTTAGTATAAAAAATGTATCGTTATCGTTTCAAGCAAAACTTCCTTTCTTTTCTTTTTTTATAAAAGCGCATAATTTCAATTAATACAAATACCCATTTTAACTCGATTTTTAGTCCACTTAATTAAACCAAACCGCTTTAATGTATAGGTTACTTAGCCTTTACATATACTAACCTATTTCTCCGATTAAATGCCGCTTAAAAATAGAACTGTAAAGCGCCTTTTAGCGCGAAAGTGTCGGTACGTCACCGCCGCCGTAGCCGCCGTAACCGCCGCCTCCAACACCACTACCACCACCAATAGTAACAGCCCGCCTTCGTCGGGCTTAATCTCCTTTATTGCCGTTACGCCGCCCGCCCCCGCCACCCCGATCGCCGCTACGCCGTCAAGTCCCGCCGCTCTCACTACACTGCCTAGCTCCGCTATCGCCACGCCCTCCCCCCTCCCTCCTTTTCTCTCCCTCTTCCCCAGCTTCCAAGGGGAGGATTAGGGGGCCCCTAAGCTTACAAACCTTACCTTCTCCTTACGGATGAAAACTCTATTACCTGTGGGGGCCCTTTTACGCCGTAAACATAACCTGGCGTAATTACATTAGGATATATATATCACAATCCCTTTATTTATGAGTTTTTAACCCCCTCTTTTTATAAAAAAGAAGCACAAGACGAATCTCCTCCACAGCTCCAAGCTCTGTATCGCCAAGATACGTCGTAAAGCCTCTTTAACGCGTTGAAAATTAAAATGGAGTACCCGGGTTCGTAATCTTAGGCCGTTAATAAAGACGTTAAACGTGTCATATGTCGCGTTCGCAGCCGCAGGAAAATTTATTAGCGATTGTTACGAAAGCGGGGGCCGTTCGGCTGGTTACCACCATTACGAGTGGATTGATATCTTGTACAACCCCGTTCCAATAGTCCTAAGGCCGTAGACCGAGGTTGGGTTGCGCGTTTGCTGGCTTTTTAATAAATTTTAACCAAATCTCAAAAACTCTTCCTAACAGGAATACCCCGTTCAGAGCGATCCGAAAAATAAATCGTTGTAAATAACCAAAACAAATCGTTTTAAATAACCAAAACGAATCGTTGTAAATAACCAAAACAAACCGATAATAATTATTAATTGGGAATTAACCGGTAGACTAAAAAGATGGTAGCCGCCGTCGCCGCCTAAAAACGGGGCTTATATATATATTACATAAGCGAGTTAGACGACGTTATCGTACGTCACCGCAAAAAGGGTAATCCCTCCCTTACATCTTTACCCAAAGGTATAACTATTAAAATACAAAGCTAAATCCTCCTTAATGCTAATAAAGTCGTTAATGGTAATAGTAGTGACGTTAATACAAAGGGGGAAAACGATGAGGAGGACGGTAAAGACGTAAAGACGTCGCCCTTTCCCTTTAATAATAGATAAAAAGCCTCGTGCTGAACCGGCGTACCCAGCTATAATATAATATATCGGTAAGGTCTCAAGCCTATAATATTTACGTGAACATAAGGTCTTTGAAAAGTAATCAGAATCATTGGTAGTTGTAGTATAAAGTAAGATGATGATATAGAAGAAGCATCTAGAGGTATATGATACAGGTGAGATCTTATAAGCCCTCGCTTAAAGCGTACCACTTTGGAATACCTGCTTCTAGACCGCCCTACATATGAGAGTTTAATTTGCAGCGTGTCACGTTATCATATACTCTGTAAGAGTACAGCCTATAGCATGACACGTGATCGTATCATGCTACAGGAGTGTACCTTACAGTGTAATATACTACCACCTAAATATACTATCTTTGAAGGTATATAATAATATCCACATAGGCAATCTATCTTCTTTCTTTGTACGTTCTGTATCTAGTAATGGCAGTATAGCTTTGGTTTGTATTCGTAATCCAGTAGTGACAGTATAAGTAGTGCGGTCCGTATTAGTTGTATAGTAGCGATATTCTTATTGGTAGTAACAGTAGTATATTCCGTCATTCCAGGCAGAAATTCTTTCTTTTTCTTCGTTTTTTTACTTATGGTAAAGCATTAATGTTGCGAATTAGGTTATGTGACCTTCCTCGTAACGTTGATAGTTGTAACAAGTGTCAAAATCATTGTGCATATTTTGAATACGTATTTTAGGGCTTTTATGTATATAAAAGCGGTGAAATACTGATGTAGGTGGCTTATTTTCATAGCTAGGTGGTTTGTTTTCGTGGTGATAGGAGTGATTTTGTTTTCTTGTGGGGGCCTAGGCGCATATAAAGTATTTGGCCATTTCTCATCCTGAAGTATCGGTTCGGATTGGTGTGGTGTACCAGATTTTGCTAAAGAGATCGGCGTGAGTGTTGCAATTGTAGCTGATTTTGAATTAAGCGAGCGGTGCGTTTGTTGTATTTGTGGCAGATCTTGTGATTCGTGATTGGTTGGAAACTGAATTTGCGGCAGATCTTTTCTTCTTTCTTTCCCTTTCTTTTTCTGAAGGTGTGGTTTGGGTTGTACACCTAAGATTTCCTCCTCCTGTAGCCCTTTTCCTCCTTGCAGCCTACATAGGCCTTCCTTCCCTAGCAGTCCATTTTTTTCTCGAAACTGTGGCTTGGACTGTATACCTGGCCTTTCCTTCTTTTAAGAATGTGGTATGTATTTTTCTCCTAGACCTTTCTCCTTTTGTATCTCTTTTCCTTTCCTTTCCTCAAAGCTTGTGGAACACGTTTTTTATTCTTCTTTCTCTTCCTTTCGTAGCCGTTCTTCGTTATAAGGCTGTGGCTTGGACTCTGCACGCAGCCCCTCTTTTTCTTGCAGTCCTTTTCCTCCATGCGGCCCAAATATGCCTTCCTTCCCTGACAGTTCTTTTCCTTCTTGCGGCCCACATAAGCTTTCCTTCCCTGATAGTCCTTTTCCTTCTTATAGATCACACAGGCCTTCCTTTCACTTTTGCAGGTAGTATACCTCTACAAATTCTCCTTTTATGAGTTCTTCGTCCGTCTATTTCGGTATTTGTGTAAACTGAGTCGTTGTAGACAAGGCTTCTGCGATTCAGCTGTTTCTAGGTGTACTAATACCTCTGATTCATAATTATCTCCACAGGATTCTTGCAATTGTACCATCCACTATTCACCACATGCCTAGTGACCAGTTCGCAAAATCCTCCCTAAAGCCATCAAACAAATCGCATCCTTTAAATTCGCAACTGTAATAATCAAAAATCATTTTTGTAACATATGTGTTTGCCGTATAAGGATCTAAATCCTCTACTATAGCTTCGATTTTGTTGTCCTAGACGCTAATGTCCAAATATTTAAGGATACTGGTTCGAAAATACGTGTGTATGAAAAGGTAGTCCATATAGTCGTTGGCCTTTGCTAGATCCATTACTAGTGGAGCCATCATGTATGCGTAAAGGGTAGTTCGTATGTAGTTTAGGGTGGTTTAAGTTTATGGTGGTTCAAGTTTAGGGTGGTTTAAAGTTCGGGGTAGCGTGGTAAATATAAAGGAAATAAGGTAATTAAAGCAGTCGAAATAGAGTTTACTAGCGCTTACTAACGTAAATTTTTTTTAAACGATATGTAAGTAAGGTGTAACTATAAACTAGTCAAACGTTTCAAATTAATTTTGTTAGCGTTCATAGCGTTATACTAGCCTAGCGGCTAGTAAAGCTTAAAAAGTTATAGGTACTAAGCTTGAAATATATAGGGTAAACATGGGAAAGTAGGTAGAGCAAAGGGAATGTAGTTGTGTGATCTGGTGTTTGGTGGTTGGTCCGTATTGGTATGCTGTAGCAGAAATTGGTGGAGGGATCGGTTGGTTACTTGGTGTGTAACCGATGTTGCTAAGGCGATCGAATTGTTTGTTTGTGTGTAGCCGATCTTAGTAGGGCGATCGGGTTGTTTGTTTGTATACAACCGATCTTAGCTTTATTGAAGCGTGTGGTTCGTAAAAATCAGATAGGTCTTATAGAAGGATTCCGAAACTTGGGGGTTTAGCTTAAGTGGCCTGATATGTGATAGAACGCCTTTAAAAAGGGCTCGGTTTGATTGTTCAGAGCGCTAATGAAAGTTAACGGTTAACGGAACAGGGCTAATCTTTTTAAAGTTACTCCTGATTTTATAGTTTTGTAACGCTTCGGGTTTCTCGGCGCTTCTACGTAATTTCACACTTCCAGATGGTTTTTATAAGGTGTATTGTTCAAGTATAGGTAGTTGGTATCGTTCCAGTATTCTGCTATAGGTATTTAACGCGTGTTTTTTTTCCCCTTAGGCTATTTATAGTCGGTCGAGTCGGCTATTAATTAGAATCGTTAAGGTCTTAAGCTTGTAATATTCACGTGAAAATAAGGTCTTTGAAGAGTAATTAGAATGATTGGTAGTTGAAGTATAAAGTAAGATAATGATATAAACGAAGTATCTAGAGGTGTACGATAGAGGTGAGGGTATATAAGCCCTCGCCCAGAGCGTACCACTTTGGAATACCTGCTTCTAGACTACTTCACGCATGAGAGTATAATTTGCAGCGTGTCACGTTATTATATACTCTGTAAGAGTACAGACTATAGTATGACACGTGATCATTTCATGCTATAGGAGTTTACCTTACAGCGTAATGTACTGCCACCTTAATATACTATCTATGAAGGTATATAATAATATCCACGTAATACGTTATATAATAATTTTATAACATTTTACAAAATAATCGTTTAAAATCATAAACGTAATATAAAATGTAAAATCAAAGGGATAATTTAATAGAATTAACGCGATATCGTAAAATTAAATAAAAAGTAAAATAAAATCGAAAATCGGTGTTAATAATCGTATCAAATAAAAGTAAAATCCGCGATCGATACGAATAGGCCGTTTGAACAAAGGTAAAACATAAATAGGTATAAATATTATAAAACGTGCCGATTTAAATTAGCGAAAAAAGTGGTTATGTAATTTATTAAAGTTATAAAACCTTTTTCGTAACCATAATAAATAATGTATTTATCGATATAAGTGTTTTCAAGACCCCTTTTAACGTAGTTTTGGTTATCGTATCTATTAGGTTGGTTTTTCCGTTAATAAGCCTTATTTACTCGATTTTACGACGTCTATATGACTCGCGTAAAGCTATAATATCGATTATCAAACGCTTTTCATTTATAATACCTAATTAAACCAGGTACTCGTAAAGAAAAAAGGAGTTAGTATATACGATACAAGGAATAAGACGTAAATTAAATTTAAAAATAATTATCCGAATCATTGTTACTATAATAATACCTAAATTAAAGCCTTTAACTATATTATAGATTTTGGAAGCTAAGACGCTTCGAATGATTCTTTTACACTTAGTACAACTTTAATGAATAATATTTTCTCGAAACGTAAAGCCGTTTTAAGCCACTATTTCGTTACCGAAGATTAAAACGAAGCCGATCTTTAAACTACAGTCGTTGTTATTAGCGAAAAATCCGTTAGTAAAAACAAATAGCTTTACCGTACCTATATCTAACGGTACGAATTACAAGCTGCGTTTCGAATTGTATATTTATTACGAAAAAACGTTTAATATGTGCATTATACGTATTGTTCGTCGGGTCTGTTTGGTATTTAGCGGCGACTAAAAGGTTAAATACTGCTTTTAATTATATTACAAAAGCAATCCAAACACCGCGTACACGTTAACATTTATAGTCGTCGGCTTATTTTGTATTGTCTAAAGTAATAAAGGTAACTTTATTTAGTAAGCCTTTTTATGTAAAACTTAAAGTGCCGTGTCGAAGGGTAATCGTAATACCATTGAAATCAATTACGTTATTTCTTGTTAGAAACGTTTTAGGTTTGACTTTTCAACCGACTTTTAAAGGTTTTATTTCTTTAAATGCGAAAAACAAGAAGTTACAAAACGTTGAGGTGTTGTCCGTCTATATATCCGTTAATATAAAGCCCTTCTAACGGGCCGTTAATACTGATAAATATAGGTTAAAGGTGAAACTAGTTATTTAGAGTCGTTCCTTATAATATTTTTGGTAAGTATTATATAAGTAAACACCTGTTTCTACCAAGTCATAAAGTTGTTCAATAATACGTAAGTTGTTCTAGGTAAATAATATTACCTAAATTCTTTAGGCATATCGGCGTAAATCCGTCGTTTGAGCCGTTTTTCAGATTAGATATAAGCTTACGTTATATTTCGAAGTTAAATATACAAGTTATATAAATTATCAGGGCAAACACCAAACTTACGAATCCTAAGATAGTGAGCCCGTTATAATATAGGTAATTGAGTTATAATATCTTTTTTACCTTCATCGTTATAACCTTTTATAACCAGGCAGGTCTTTTTGTAAAGCTTTCCGGATTTATCTTTAACTTCGTGGACAAAGTGGGTTAGGAAGATTTTATAGGCGCCGTAAACGACTGAGTTGAAACGTTTAAAGCGAAATACGCTTTAATTAATAAGGGCGGAGATTTTGGTTTAGGTAAATTATAGGAATAGGGTACCTAAGGTGGTAATAATGACCTTGCAACGAAGCCTGAAGCTAAGCTCGTAATTTACTATTTCCTTTTACGTAATAAAGAAATCTGTGGCAAATTTCTTGAGGCTTTTTTCGGTTTTCGAGCCAAAGAGGCGTTCTTTGCCTCGAGGTTTTAGCGGGTTTGATATAAATAGGTCGATTTTATTTGGCTTAGTCGGGTTGGATTCGCGTCTTGAAGGTAAGGCTGAAGCTAAGTTCGGTTTAAATTCGTCGTTTAGGAAAAAGATTCATGAGTGGTTCTACTCGTCCTGTGGTTTCGGGCCGTTTCGTTTCACATTTCTTTTATTTCTTTTTACCATTATCTAGCGAAACCAATCTATTTCGTTTGGTACGTTAATTAGTATATTGTAACGTTTAAATTCGTCAATCCTCCAAGGGATAGTCCATCTATTTTTAGTTTTTCAAACTAAAACCTTAAATTGTAATCATAAGTCTAACACGCTAATTTTACGTTGACCGTTTCTTATATCTAACACTTTAAATACATTATTCTTTACTAGTAATAAGCGTAAGACCGTTGTAACTTTAGCTATAATATCATCCCTTTGTACTGTGGATAGTAATACGGTAAAATTTGTATGGATTCTCGAGTAGGCACCAAAAACAAGGAGTGGGAATAAGTCCACTTGGGCTAAAAATATTGTTAACGGCGTTAACCTCTATTTAAAAGATAGATTCCTTGGAACTAATACCATTCAATTATTTTAACAATACTATATACATTTTTTTCAATGGTTCATAGTATTATTTCTACTTTTTAATACCTTATAAAACTTTTACCAGGATTTACTTTTATTCGATATTGGCCATCTGAACTTTCGTACTTTACTCGGTAAAATTGGAAGCCGTACCAGCGTTGTTCGTAATTTAATTATGGGGCCCGAAGTAAACGTTGAACCAATAGTCAACTAAAACGTCCTAACAATTTATAGTAAAAGCGTTTTATATAAACTTGATGGCCTGGCTTAATATAGCTGTATCGATGACATAAAGAACCGGTTGACTATCTATATACATAATATTAATAATTACTTCGTAATTGAAGTTTATATCGTTTTAAAGACGGAAATTCAACCGTGGTGTGGCCTATAAGTAAAGCTAATACTTATAACAGAACGTTTCGATAGCCTCGAATACGTTCTTCTCTACATTTATATAGACAAAGACATAAAATAAACGTAAAAAGCGTTTAACAGGTAGGTGTTCAAATCTTCTGTATAAAGCTTGTAATTCTAACTAAGTTAAGTAAATAATCTTAATTGTACGTATTTTCAGGAAAAACCATAAATGACCTAACTTAAGCCTAAACGGTACGGATACGCTATTTAAGGCGCAAATAAACGAATTAATCGTATTCCGGATCTTATTTCTGAGCTTATTTATATTAGCTAATAAAAACAAAAATAACGGTTTAAAATTCATTACCTAAAACTTAATCGGTCCGAAACGCGTATTTATAACGACCATTTCGAGCGACGTTGCCTTTACTTTACTAAATAGGACCTTTATGTATTTTCTTATCTGGTTTAATCGAAACTTCGGAAATTTCGCCGTAAGTACGACTAATTATCTATTTTCGGCCGTCGAAATTTCGATTACGTCAGTATTAGGCATAATTCCTTAGAACGTGGTTTCGTATCTATCAAAAAGGCAAATTACAACGCTATATTGGCATTAAACACTTCGTTTACTTAAATTAAGCCTATAATATACAAAAAGGAGGTATTTTATAGGCCGGTAAATATACGTTAGGCGTTTTTATCGTCATAGGTTAATAAATAGATATTATTTTATTTAAAGTCGTTTTTTCCGAACGTATTTTTGTGAATGTATACGATGAATCCGTTATTGATATCTTTGTATTCGGCTATATGTATTGTAAAATTAGCTTTTATTCGATTTTTAAAATCATACTCGACTAAAAATTGTCGTTTGTTCCGAATTTACTCGTAAATGGGGTGGTTTGTAAACTAGTATCCGACTTTACCGTATATGATACACCGCTTTTATAAACTTATAGGACTCTGTATATCTTTCCGTAAATATTATTCTGTTTTCGGTACGTTTTTTCCATTTCCGCACGATCGTCTTTATTTTTTATTACTAGTATTTATCTTTTTGTATTTATACTATGAACGTTCGTTTTGCCTCGGGTAAATATTAAATCTTCGGTTAAAAACGTAGTAAATTATTTCGACGATGTTTACCTTAATAATTTGGACATCGCTTTCAATTTTTTTTAGTTAAAGATAATAATTAAAAGCATATTTAACGGTGTATAAAGATTCCTAATAATGTTTTAAAGCTTATATAAAATGCTTTTTAATTCTTCTTTTCATTTAAAAAGTGTAAGGTCGAAATCCGGGATTCCACGACAAGCCTTTATCATTATTTAAATAAACAGTTTGTCGCCTTTATATTCTGGTTTAAAGGCTATCTAACACTTTTGGAACTTTAATAATAAGGAAATAAGGATTTTTTATAGAGTTTTACTGGCGTTTCTTTATTGG
Source organism: Anisogramma anomala (assembly GCA_038502455.1). Taxonomy (NCBI): domain Eukaryota; kingdom Fungi; phylum Ascomycota; class Sordariomycetes; order Diaporthales; family Gnomoniaceae; genus Anisogramma; species Anisogramma anomala. Next base: position 23,259,596 of record JASMMZ010000001.1, on the reverse strand, counting down.
TTTTCAACGAATTCTCATATTATACCGGTTCAGTTTTTATCGTAAAGTTTATAATTTATTTTTCTATTAATGTCGGATTTTCAGCGGCTGTAATACTTTATAAATGTATCCACGTACATAAATTGGTACACATACTATTTTGTAGCTTATCCTGAAAGTATAACGGGTAAAACAATATGAAATTAAAATAGCTTAATATTTATTTTGTTTACGTTTTAAATATAACGTATATTTCATTATCAAATACGTCGTACGGCTTACCGTTATAGTCATTATCCCTATTCCATAGGCTCATAAAGTTAGGTTACTTTATAGGGTCGATACTATCTGTAGGGAAGTAATGTAGTCGGAGGTCGCGGTAAAGGTCATGGTTTATAGATATCGATCCGTAAGGTACATGTTAGCGTTTAACACCGTTAGTCAAATTTAGGGTCGGGTTGTTTTTTGTGTTCTTGCCGATCGTTCTGTAGTTGATCGGGCTATTTCCAGTGTTTCAACCGATCCCGCTATGGCTAATCGGGTTATTCCTAGTATTAGGAAAGTGGTTTAGCTTTCGGTTTTATTTCAAAGTGTATATCTGCGTAAGGGTGTATTATACTTGTATAATAGATAAAGATTATAGTTGTTTTTCTTCCTCGGGGTTCATATTTCTAACTTAGGGTATAAGTATAGAATTAGGTTGTTTTACGCCTCGTCCTCGTTGTTTCAACAATAGTCTCTTTTACTTCGTAAGATAATATACTTTTGAAAATTCCGTTAGGTATTAATTTTCATCCTCCTAGTCTCGTAAGTTGATAAGTTGAATTTTTTCGAATAGGGCTTTTATAAGGTGGTTACTCCTATCTTCTAGGTTATGAATGCCTTTGATTCGTAATTAGATCCGTAAGGCTTTAGAAATAATAGGATTTATTATTTGCCATATATTTAACGTCTAATTTGAAAAGTTTTTATAAAAATTATTTCATAAGTTTGGTCCTTAGGCTTTCTCTTTTTAGTAGCGAATCATAACGGCCAAAATGTATATATTTGATGTATATGGGTCGAGCTCCTTGACTAGCGAATTGATATTATTATTCTAAAGACCCATATCAATTTCGTATATTATAAGGTTTCTAATTCCCATATTTTCGACTAGAAGATCAAAGTTAGCGTTGGCTTCCTTTAGTAATATTGGTTTTAGGGTTATAATCATAGGTGTTTTTAGGGTTTTTTCTATAGGTATTTAGTATATTGGAACGGTTTAAGTTAGTAACTTTAGGTATATTCGATTTTCAAATTTTAAAATAATACGTTCCTCTGATAGTAAATACAAAGTAATTAAAGAAATTAAATTAATTGAAATAATACTTATTAGTACTTACTAGTATAAATAAGTTGGAAACAATAAATAGAAAGTAATTATAAATTAGTTAAGCGTTTTAAATTAGGTTCATTGGGGTTCGTTAACGTTACATTAGTTAAAAGATTAGAAAAACTTAAACGTTACAAGAACTAAATTTAAAATACGTAAGTAAAATACGGGAAGAAAAACAAGGTAGTGGAATTGTAAAGCGATTAAGGAAAATAAGGGGTGTAACTATGGGGAAATACGTTATATAATCCGATATTTCGTAGTCGGTTTGGATTGGTATGTCGTAATCGAACTTGGTAAAATAATCGGTTTAGTTGTTTAGTATGTAACCTATATTGCTCAGGCGATTGGTTTAGATATTCGTATGTAACCAATCTTAGTAAGGCGATCGGTATGAATTGTTAAAAACCGGATAAGTCTTAACGAAGGGTTTCTAAACTTAGTGGTTTTGGCTTACGTAGACTAGTATATAATAGGATGCTTTTTCAAAAGTGCTCGGATATGTTAGAGCGTTAAATAAGGGTTAATAATGGTGTAATGAGGCTTTTAGTTGATAAAACATCAAATAAGGGTTAATAATGGCGTAATGGGGCTATTAGTTGATAAAACATCAAATGAGGGTTAATAGTATCGTATTAAAGTTTTTCTTGTTGAAGTTAATTAATCTTTACAGTTTTTATATTCGTCGGCGTGTAATCTTTAAAAAAGAACGAAATGTTGGAATACAAATAGTTGGGACCGCTACAACATCCCATTATAGGTATTTCAACGTGTATTTGTCTCTTTTTTGAAGGATATTTATAGTCGACCAAGTCGGTTACTAATTAGTGTTGGTAAGGCTTTAAACCTATAATATTCACGTAAACAAAAGGTCTTTAAAAAGTAATCAAAATGATTGGTAATTATAATATAAAGTAAGATAATCAATTAAAAAGAAGTATCTAGAGGTGTACATTACAGGTAAGGGCTTATAAGTCCCCCACTTAGAGCGTATCACTTTGGAATACCTTTTCTAAAACGATCCACGCATTGCCGTCGGTCTGGAATAGTCATTCCAGACCGATCCATGCATGATACACTTTGCGTTTTGCAAGAGTTCAGCCTGCAGCATGACACGTTATCATGCAACCTGCAGGATTGTACCCTAAAATACAGTGCACTACTATTTGGCCTATGTATAGTATCTATGAGAATATATAGTAATATCTACAAATACATACTGGGCCGTATTTATAATACTATTTAGGTAGGTAAAAAAGAAAAGGATAACGAAAACTTAATAATAAAGCTTACAGTATAAGGTATTATGAAATCCTTCGGAAGACTTTTATAAAAAAAAATAAGGTTGAATTAGACGGCTTACTAATTTAAAAAGTTACATAATTTATGTTGAAAATCGATTTTATCCTTTAAAACCCGAATGTTACGATTTTTAAGTCGAGAATGATCCACGAGATTAAAGGTAAGACCGCTGGGCGGTTATACGAAAAGTCGCAACTAATCGTTTAAAGATACGGCGATAAAGGTAAGGACTGAATTTTTACGAAGTCGCCAACGATTTAGAAGATTAGATAGCGCTTAGTGGTTCCTATAATAGTAAGTTTGCTTGTTAGGACTAAAGGAAAATTTACACTTAGTAGGCATGATATTACGTAAGCCTATACACTGTTAGTAACGAATTTGCAAAGGATTCTACTGCTGAAACTGCTACAGGAATTACGTATTATCTACCCTTTAAAAACGGTCATACGGTGTATTAACCCACTATATAGATTGATTGAAATAGGCGTTGAATGGTTTTCAACTTATTGGTCGTAATTTAAATCCCGGTTACCGATAAATTGTTTAATATACGATTTGTATTCATTAATAACGTATAAGATGGACTTTGGTATAGTAGGTATGTTAACTAACGATACCCTTTTCGTTGGAATAGCTGGTTTTATGACATTAAAATAACAAGTGATTAAGACTCTAAGTTTGGAAATTGTAAGCCGGTAAAGATATTAACGGAAAACAACCAATTTAACTTTAATAAATCGTTAATCCGTATATTTAATGTTAATACCCGCCTAAGCTTTCGCTTCAAGGATTAAGGCGCTGTTTTTATTACAATCGACAAAATCGACGAAGCTAAGGCTTAACTATTCTTAGAATAACGTTTATAAGGTAGCTATATTAATACTTTATACTAACCAAAAGCTTTTTTCGATCTTTTTATTACGATATAAACACAAATACTTACGGATGAAAACTTTTACCGATTAAATAAAAGGTTGGAGTAGTAAACGTAGAACTTGAACCGCAGGATTAATATAATATCAATCGACTTTTTAAAGGCTAAATTAATAATCTTTATAAATAGGTATTTTGTAAATAATAACAACTTGTCTTTATAAATTGGATTTTAAATAACTCTCGTTAAAAAGATAAGCAAAAAGATGAATTTAACATTATCGCTAATCTAATCCACTAGTCTTTCGTTGAATGTACAAGGATTATAAGAAACGTGTTGACATCGGAGGTTTATAGAATAATAGCGGGATTTAACGTAGGTATAACACTGTAGGAAACCTTTAACCTTATTACCAAGTAAGTACGGATTTCTCTTATCCGAATAATAATTTGTAGCAACTTAAAAAGCCTTTTCAAATATTTTTCAAAACTCGGAACTACCAGTGAAAAACGCCTAATAATCGACGTAATAGTACTCCATAAAGCTTATAAAGGGAGGTCAATCGAGAAGTTCCGATGGATCGATAGCAAAGATAATCCTACTGACGCTATAACGAAGGCATCGTCAAATAAAGCCCTGAAAAGGTATTTAAATAGGAACAGACTGACTATACGTATCGAAGGCTACCTAAATAGGCCCCCCAGAAAACCACATAATGACGGAAAAGGATATGTTGTCAGATTGGAAGATTTCCAGGGGATTAATAATGGTAATATGTGTAAGTGGCACAGTTAAAGTAGAGGTTTACAAAAGGCTATAGCGAAAAAACTTTTTATAGTAGTTAATGAATTCGGACCTCGGGGAAACGAAGCAATGGAGGTCAAAAAAGGGTCAATTTACATGCAATTGGGTGCAATCCAGTATAGGAGTCTATTGGAATTAACAGGGGTCTGACCAGTTAACGAGGAAATAATTTAGTGGTAACTAGAAAAGATTGGTCAGCCACACTAACGTATACGCGCAAACTAAAAAGCCGCCAATGTTGGAATAGTATTCTATGTAATGTAGTAAGTCAACTTTACTGTCAGTAAAGCTAACCGTACTACAAGTGTATCGCTTTATGCGAACTTACCGCATTGGGTATAAGTCGAGTGCAGTACGCTGCACTTCACTCTAGGTCATGGGCCAAGTAATTGGCTACATAAATTACTACAAGGACCGGCTACCAATCTGCCGAACCTAAAATAATACATCTACCACCTGACTACTGCAATACTACCATTACTTCGACTAATCGAATCGATAACGTTGTAACATCTAAAGCCTTACTAACATTAACTAGTGCTTATTAGGTTAATCACAGATGAGCTAAGTAAAAGAAAAGGATACTTTCTGGTTACGGTTTACGTTAACAACAGCAGATAATGTAAAGGAATTTTTTTTCCGAAGGGCCTCCATTAGTACTACGCTAGTCCAAAGAGGCAGGAAAACAAAATATATTTTTATGTTACATTAGTCTAGAACGGTAATCTAAAAGTTAACGACAGTATCGTAATTAAAAACACCAACTGTTTTTTTAATCAATATCTTTTTTGACGACGTTAAGATAAACAGTTAAGGTTTTAAAGCTCGGCAAGTTAACAAATGTCTAAGTTAGTACTATTATGTGTGCTGATACTATGAAAAAAACTAAGTTCTACGACTCAAATAATAAACGACCTTCGACTTTGCCCTTTACACCAAACCTTTACCTAAATAAAAAAATTTCCTTTATCCTTTACTATTTTTACTTTCTCTACGCTAATTTAATCTTCAAGTTCTCTACCTTAAGTGAAAATATTAAGATTCGACAAGGCGCGCCGAAAAGGCCACATCGCGCAATCCAACGCCAATTCAATAAGTTCCCACACGACTTCAAATCAAAACACCAAGTCTTATATCAGTTAATACCTGAATATAACACCGAGTAAAAAGAGAATAATGGTAATTAAAGCCTTCGGACCCCTTTTCTTAAAGTATTACTATAAAGAGCTCTGAGGGTACGATGTTGACAAAAACTCAACGGAAAAGCACCTGGTTAACTTTGTCAGCAGTTATATAGTAGATTAAGACGGCGGTAAAAACCTCGACCGTGATAACCGCGTTTTACATAAATACTGATTTCTTTAATGAGTAGATTATTAACATGTGAAAAGCAATTTTAAAAGGGGTTAAGTCGAGGCTTTAATCTAAACTTAAGCGATAAGAGATTTATGTGCTAGTACAGGGTGTCTCAAAGCTAGTACAAACACTCTTCGACTTAGCTTAACTTAAAAAAATACACGTAAAAACCACGCCTAAGGGAGAAAAATCTTAAAAAACTTAACGCCCCTACGCATATTCCAAGGGACCTTCTCTTCACCCTTAGATAAGTTAAGCTTCTTCACCCGCTAACGATGAGAAACCTATTAGCATATTTGGTAGCTCAACAACTTTATGTAACAACGCGAAGTACGTTCTTAGCGGCGACAAAACGCGTAAAACAACGTCTATCAACATGGAAAGAGAAGTTAACATTACCACACTCCACTAGTTAATTTATTTAAACCGGTATGTTCTTTATGACCTTGAAGACTATTTTTACCCCTAGGTATTTAATTAAAATTTCCAAGTTCCTTAAAAAAAGTTACATGGCAGGTTTATCTATATGTGTAAACCTATTACAGTTTTCATCACCGGATTTGACCCCTTAAATCAGGTGACTAACAATGACTTCTAACACTGCAGCTTGAAGGCCACAAGGCTTAAACTATAAGGAAATAACAATGAAAACTGGGACAATTATCGTGACCTTTTTCCAAAACCTGTCAAAAAGTTTAATATTAACTAAAAGTTTATCAAGAACTCCGCCAAAATTTGAAACGATGTAAAGAAGTATAACGGAAAGCTATATAATCTTTTCGACATGAACATAATACCATTTTTAAATATCCGTAAGTGAATGGAAGTCCCTCCTTTTGGTTTTCACTTACTATTCTCCGGAATCCTTACAAGGCACACCACACACTATTACCTACAATTTTTAACCTTAATAACTTTCCTTCGCGAAATTTACGATATGATAAAAGGCTATTGTGAATTCAACATCCACTTTACCCAATACTATATAAACTAGACTACTATGAGGTAGAATACGATAATATCAAAGAAAATAAAGGAGGAAATACGAATGCATATGTCAAATCATATGCTTAATGAACTGATTTTATATTGGAAAGTAATAGAAAAAGCTCATGTTGGAAAATCTACACTTCGTAAGCACGTACCGATAGCCATTATACGGGTGTTAATGAGTTTAAATACGCTCTATGATGTCTATATACTACCTCAGAAGGTTTTTTTAGCCAGTTACACGCTTTGTTCGCAAATGTAATAACGCGTACACTATAATTGCGTAGTATATATCCCTAAACTAGCAACTTCTCCAAAGTAAATAAAAAAGACCTTTCGGTAATCAATTACGTCGACCGCAAGTAAGGCTATAAGATCATTTAATGCCTAAGATACGGCTTAAAACACTTTAACTGAAAACAATATCTACGCTGACTCTAAGAGGGTCAAGATTTAAACAGACCTGTCAACTGCAAAAATTATCGTCGTAATATTGGTAAAATAATTGGATTAGTAGCAAGTTAGGCTGTTGGTTAACTCTCTACTTCCAAGTTAAACGTAATAACAAAAGAGTAATATACCATATCCAATAACCTACTATTTTGAAATAACCCCATTTAAATTGTATCGCAAACTTCGAGGGCGATAAGGCTACTAACAGTCAAGATACCCCTAAATAAACCAAATAATATAAAGATACTACTCTCAACGACGCCTAGTAATTAGCCGACTAATTAGCCGACTACGCCTTCTTATACAACTTAGGTGGTAAAAAACTTTACCTTTATTCTAACTAATCCTCTAACCCCTTATACACCTTTAACCTTCGCGATCGTTACGTAGACCACACGTTGTAAGGTATTATATTTGATATAAGGGCAACAAGGTGCTCAACAAAAAGCTATTCATAATAGTTGGCGATGTGGAGATAAAGCACTAAAGCTATTGAAATTAACCGTTATTATACTAGCAAGGCCAAAGTTAGCATTGGATTAGGCGAGTAACTATCATTACTAGAGATAATAGTAATTTAGCTGTTATAAAAATAAATTAATTTTTATGTTATTAATCACTTACCCCTTTCCTTTTTTGTTCAGAGGATATAAAGGCTCTCGGTATTAACATTAATATTAATGCCAACAAACTAGTTAAAAACGGTTAGTGGTTTATCCTCGACTTTAAGTAGAGGCACTAATTGTTTCATTTTTAGGGTTGAGAGGTAGTAGTATTAAACTTAACAGAGCCAGAGATACGTTAATTATACTAGCGTTTTAACTACTTCATTGTCAACAGGTTATACACAGTCCTTAAGTCTGAAAGGTACGAGGATATGGAATATTCCGTTTAAAAAGCCATCGAAAAGCTCTATTACTACTGCCAAATATATACTCAACTCTCTCCCCCCCTCCCCAGGATTTAAATTTACGCTAAAAAAAGACAAGGAATTCAATTACGATGTTTTTGTTGATATATTTTACTTGGATAATAGGTCTGTTTTTTACCTCGATAATTTGGTAACTTCTTTTTATAAAGTTCAGTTTTTATAGTTCTCGTCATCAAAGGTTACGTGGTGAACCCTAAGGATACTATGGATCGACGCGTATTTAGGCTTACTTAACGTCGTCATTACTAATATTTATACTAGCTTCACGGCGACAGAATTTTAAAAATATGTCAAAATAATAGAAACCTAATGTAAATAGGTGCTTGTAAAGGCTTATCAAATTATTGGCAAGATCAAAAGAATATACGTATTACTTCACCAAACGTATAATATCCTTACGTTGGAGATAAAAAGCTTTACGAATTTAAAATCACGCCTTTAAATGGCGGTGAAAGGCCCGATTGATATCATGGGCTCTAATGGCTCAATTCTAAGATTACTGGTCTTTGGAGTGTGCATTAGCCTAACGAGTGAATCTCCACTATTAGAAATTATCTAAAGGCGAGTTATAACCTACGGAAAAGCATTAAAGACACTGCAAAAGGAATCAGCACACCGTTAAGTTAATGATACCCTTAATATCAGAAACAGTCTTACTATAATCGAAGTTATTACTTTGCCGTTGTAAAGTAAAGACCTCATATAATGGGAGCCAGATAAATAGGAAGGCCTATATAAAATCTTAAGTATTATTAATTTTAAAGTAGTTATTAAAACTGCTCACAGCCCGGTAACATTTCGTATCACACAGGTTAAGCCTTATATTAAGTAATTTAACAATAAAATCCTTCAAGCTTAGTGATCGAGTTAACACGAATTTCTTTTACCTATTATCGATAAGTTGATAAAACGTCGCAGGCGCGAATAATCATCGAAAAAAAGGAATATTAAAAAGGAGAAATATACACTGGGCCTTATTCATAATACTATCTGGATAATTGGGAAAACGAAGGATAATGCAAACTTAATACTCAAGCTCCAAATGCAAGTTATTATTAAAATCTCTGGTAAATAGTTTAAGGAAAACGACAGAGTTGAAATTAACGACCTCCTAACTCGAGGAGTTTTATAATTCGCGTCGAAGGCCGGTTTTAACATTTAAGACCCAAATATTACGGTCAATAAGAAGAGAATTATCCACGAGGTTGAAGGAAAAACCACGGGGCAACCGTACGAAAAGTTACATCTAATTGTTTAAGAATACGATGATAAAGGCAAAAATTAAACCCTTTTAGGATTGCTAACGATTAAATGGATTATCAAACGCTAAATGGTCGCTTTAACAGTAGGTTTATTAACCAAAACTAAAGGAAAGTTTACTATTAATAGCTCAGATATAACGTAAGAATACACGTAATTAACAACAGACTTATAAAATATCGTCTTACAAAAGTTATTATAGGAATTACGTACCATTCATCCCACGGAAACAGTAATACGATATATCAAGCTATTATACGGATTAATTAAAGCATAAGTTTATGGTTTCCTAACCTATTAATCGTACTTTAAGTTACGGCTAGGTGTAATGATCACACTAAATACCCGTGAGTATGTAGAAGGTGTCAGAGGGTTTATGTTAACAGTAAGGTAGCAGAGGTAACAAAAGGTGCAATATCAAGACTGTGTTCGTGCGAGTGATGATCAGAAGCCGTGAGGCTATTCAGGGTAGACTGAATACTTAGATTGACAACTGAAGAGCTATGAAGGAAATACTATCTATCTTGGTAATGAAAGTGTCCTTATATATCCGCGCCTTCATACGTCTTCAGTGTAGGCTCGACTGGCTCGATACCGAGTCCATCGAGTCTCACACCATGCTGACCCTAACCCTTGTGTACGGTGTGTCTGTTGTGGATCCCTGGTACCTGCCGAGAGGCTGTGTCCAACCGATTTCCTTTGTTATCTGCTGCGGGGCCGCCGCTGGTGCGCCCTGCAGATGTTGGGTCATAACACTAGGTATAAAATCTTTAATATATAACCCGTGTTTACTAGTAACGTAAAAGATGACTTCGTTCTGGTGGGCATGTAAACTGACGATAACCCTTTTGTTGGAACGACTGGTTTTTGAACATTAAAATAATATGTGATGAATGAGTTTAAGTTCTGAAAATGTAAGCTGGTAACAAAGTTTGCAAAAAGTAACTAACTTGAGTTTAATAAATCGTGAATTTGTATGCTTAGTGTTAACATTAGCCTTAGCTTGCACTTAAAAAGCTGAGGCGTCAATTTTATTATAATTGACGAAACTAACAAAGCTAAGGCCTAACGGTACTCGTAATAACGTGCCTGTAGCAATAATATCGCTACCCTATATTAAGCAGAATCTTCCTACAACTTATTCATTGCGGTAGAATTATAGTATCTATTAAATGAAGATTTTAACTGGCTACATAAGAGGTTTTATTGAAAAATGCGAAAACTGGACAGAGGAATATATATAGTCTCAATGGACTTGTCGAAGGCCAAATTGATAATTTTTAAGAATAAATCCTTTAAAAATAACACCGACTAGTCTTAGTAGATAGACTTCTCAATGAACTTTAATAAAAATAAACGGGATGATCAGTTTAACATCTGTAGCAGCCTAATCTATGAAATATTTACCAAATTCAAAATGATCGCACGAAATGTATTAGCTTTAAAGGTTTACAGCATAATTATAGGATTTAATATAGGCAAAATACAATAGGAAGCTTTTAATGTTAGTTATAAACAGCTAAAGATTTCTTTTATCCCCGTAGTAATTTGTACCTATTCGAAAGGATCATTCGAATACCTTTTAAAGTTCGGCAACACTACCGACTAAAATACCTAATAATCGACGTTATAACATTTCGTAAAGCCTACAAAGGTAGTGAAATCGAAGAGTTTCGTTAGATTATCGGGAAAGATAATCCTGCTAACGTTATAACGAAGATATCGCCCAACAAGACCTTTAAAGATTGTTAAATAACAGTAAGCTAACCATACGTATCGAGGGTTATGTTAATAGGTCGCCCGGTAATACAAAATTACGTAGAGGCGGTCAGAAATGTTCTAGCGAACTAAAAGACAGTCAGAGGACTAAAAATGTCTATTATTTAATTGGAACAGTTAATTTATAAGTTTATATAAGCCTGTAGGAAGAGAACGTTCTATATGAATCGATAAAGTCGGACTTCGAAGCCGTGGGACAATTAGAGGCAAATAGGGTCAATTTGAGTATATGGATATACAATTTGACGTGAAATTGAACTGAAATTGATAAAGTTTCGCCAGTTAACGAGGTTTGAATTTAACGGATACCAAAAAAGATTAGTTAACCACACTAGTGTATGCGTACAAAATTAAAATCGAACAGTATTAGAATAGGAATAATTGAAATACAGTAAGTTAATTTTACTGATAGCAAAGTTAACTATATCAACTGCAAGTTAAGTTTATTGTTTTGTATGCGCCTACTGTGTTATATATAAGTCAAGTACATTATACGCCTACTTTACATTAGGGTACGAGCCAAGTAATTGGCCTTACAAATTACTACACAGACCGGCTAGCGGTCTGTCAAACCTAAAACAATACATCTGCCACCTGACTACTGTAATACTACTGTTAATTCAACCAACTGAATCGACAGCGTTGCAACTTTTAAAGACCTACCAATAATTTTTCCACATATAGAACCAAATTCAGCTTATTTATAATGGTGGAACAATTATCGGAAATATTATTGAAAATGAAACAGTCGTTTTTTCTCATATAACCTTATTGTTTAATATCGAAAACTTTAAAAAAGCATATGGAAAAAAGTTAAGGCGGCATAAAAGACGAATAACGTTAAAGTTGTACATATTTAGGTAAATGAAATCATTAATTAACAATTTATTGCCTTAATCGGTGGAAATGGAATTGAATGAAGTGTAATTTACAATCTTAAAGTAAATTTAAAGTCTGTGAAAGTAACGACCGAATAAATATCATTTATAAATGTAATACATAAGCTTTCATGAATACAAATAAAAGAAATACTTCATATATAGAAGGTACGTAATATGATTTTACCATAGTAAGTAACCGATTAAGTAACATAATTGGTTTTAATGTCATACTTGTAATATATTAACCAAAATTTCAAATATAACCTCTATTTGATTGAATCGGCTTTATTCCAAGTCCACGTTTAAAGTTACCATAGATTAAAAAAATGTTTTCTTGAATTGAGATAATATGAATATAAATTCTCATATAATTTTTTTTCGAATTCTTTAAATAAACTTTATAATCGGTTTGAAGATTCTTTTTTCGTAAATAGTGTTTAATGTAAATTTTTTACTTTGTTTTCAATGTTTAATCTTTCTTTTTATGGACCTGGAAATAGGAAATTGACTTTATGTTTTTGTAATGCGTTTTGTTGTTGAGTCAAATGAAAACTTATTGGTTTCAAGAAGTCTATCGTACCTAAATACGTTTTTAACGTCTTTAAGTTTCTTAGAAACGATAATTTACGAATTTTTTTGGTGGTTTGTTTGGGTCTCAAAGGGCCGAAAGCGTCAATGTAGAATCTGTGTAAGTTGATAAACTGGAAGCTAATATGTGAATTTTTGGCGAAAATAATAACTACTTTTCTGAAAATAAACCTAATATTCGTTTTAAATAGGTGAGATGATTTTCGAATATATTTGTGAAAATGAAAATATTATTAATAAAAGCATTTCAGAAATGACGAAATCGTTTGTACGTGTAATTCATGTATTTCTGAGCGTAGGATAACGAATTATGAAATTTTATGAGAGCAACGTTAAAGAATTTCAGTCTGTAATAGCTTACCACTGTAAATTAATTGCTGGATTGCACGTAAATTAATAGTTGAAGGAAATCAACATTATTCACCAATATAATATTACGTTTTTCATGTAGTAACTCAATAATATAACTTTGTAACAGAAAAGAGAACTATTTAAAATACCTTATTTATTAAAAAGCTCAAAATCAATTACAACGCATACTTTTTAAACGTCATGGATTATCAGCTAAATTACAAAGACAGGCAAAGAAAACAACGAAATTTTTTAGTTTTCTATATGATTTTAATTGTAAAGATTATTAAATCATTGATTTCAAATTTGCTAGTTCTGTTTGGAAACAGAATATGAAGAATTAAATTTTCGTATGTTACTAACCCCCAACTAATACATATTTAATTATTTTCTCCTTTAAAACTTTCATTCGACTAGTATTTTCCTCCCTATAAGAGTATTCCTCAAATATTGTACAAAGTTTCAATATTTATATTTTTCAGCTATATTTACATGGGCGCCTTATGTCTTTCAAACCGTTGGCATATAATTTATAATCTTAATGCCAAATAACGTGGAAGCAACTCATAGCAATTCATTTTCCAGCTTAAACCGAATATTATTTCAAGGTTTATAAGAAAACTTCGTAATTATACAAATAACGGTATTTATCAAGAGCATGATTATATTAGATCCAACTATTCTTTGAGTGAATATTATAAGGCTAGGTAAACAAACTACTATCTACGTCGGGTAAAAAAATAGATTCAACTAAGCCTTTATAACCTGCATAGGCTCATTGTTATTCATTACTTTAAACAACGTTAAATTCATATTAATTCTTCCTAAAGCTCTCTCAATCGGTTAAGAGACTAATAAGAAGATGGTTGAATACAGTTAACTCAAGTCAAAACCTGTAATAATTCGTTTCAATTAGTTTGGAAATAAGTTCAATTCTCGCATTTATTTATAGTTAACGGTCTAATTTCATTAAAAATATTGACAGTTTATTTAGTTAAGTTATATAATAATATAAAATAAAGCGTATTAGCTTTATTAATAGCGTTTAAACTAACTAGATGTTGGGAAGTAACTATTAATGAATAACGTTTAGGTAAGTTGACATAATCCATGGATATTTAGATAGTTGATTCATATTATACTATTGCGGTAGAATGGATTTTTACTTTACGTATTATTATCTAAGAATCTAATTTATATTTAATGAATAAGATTTTGAATTTGGGATCGCGGAATAAAATTTTACTTCGCTATATAAAAACATGAGCTTTATGCAACTTAATCCACTTGTTAGTCAAAAAGGCGCTAACATCGAATTTATCTATAACCTAGGCTTTTATTATTTCGCGTAAGAATCCAATAGAACTAATAACTTTGTAACCGGTAGCCTACAAAGTTTATTCGGCTTTCGTTTTTCATTAAATCAGGTGTTTCATAATTTTTGCGATAGTGTTGGGTTTTTATACAAATACCTTAAATATAATCAAGTCCGAGAAATTATTTTCAAAAAGTTTTCATTTTACAAGATTCTTACTTACGCTGATATCAAAATAAATGGTATTGTTTTCGCCCTTATTTTCTATATAACTACAGCAGCATACCATAATCTGCAAGTATTTGAAGTTATTTATCACCAAAGAAACCTTATTATGAACAATACAAATAATAATAACTTCTAGATCTTTGAAATTGTTGACAATCTCGTTTAAAGTAAATTAGTTAACTTAACGCAAGTGCCTGCGTATGCTATGTATGCTAATAATACCAACATCTAAATAGATTTTTAGGTAAGTAAAAAACTAATTATACGCGTCAAAACTCTCGAGATAATAGCTGTAATTTTTCATTAAGTGTAGGTATTTCTATTGCATCACCTACGAACTCTTTTTTCGAGTACGTAAATAAAAAACGTAAGGACATTCCTAATAACTACAAGATCCGTTCGTCATTAGTATTTGTATTAAAGTTATAAATAAGGCGGTTACGGTCACGGCAACGTTTATGGTTATTGAGAAGGAGTTCATGACTGCTATTATATTTGTAATCATTCTACTTTCGTTGCCGTTCGTTTTTGTTTCGCTGCCTTTCGTCTTGTTCTCGCTAACAAAGACGATCCTCACGATACGGACGACCCTTAAAATGTGAGTAATCGTATTTACGGTTTTGGTAGCGGTAATATCAATAATCGTACCCTTGACCCTAAATTTCATAACATTATTAGGGTAAGGAATATCTTTATACCTTCTAAAAGCAATTTCGCTATTATCTCAAAAATCTTAACGATTCCTAATATCACCCATTAAAATAGGACAATGATAAATAGATTTTCGTTTTGTTATTATAAGTAAAAAAATTCCATTTTATTTAATGTTGGTTAAATACTTGCATATTTGCTGTCGTCGACAAGAAAAAAGTCAATATTGCTTAATATGTACATTGAATAAGGACTAAATATCAATTGAAGTTTCCCGCCAATTTTTATCATAAATATCTTAAGCTCTAACAACTTTTACGTATTATATATTCCTTTCAATATATTATTAGAACCTTTATTTGTTATGTCATAAGTTATAAAGGCGAAAGGTATATATCTCGTAGTTAGTTGTAACGCAGTTGATATTATTGGCCAGTTCAGTTATACAGAAATTATAATTTAAACGAGCCTTCAACAGCGTAGTTTACAATGGTTATATTCAATTAACTTTGAATTTCATCAATCAACCGCCTATCATTTCAATAAAGTGAAACATATTTTAATGGATTAACTCTCAGCATCAGAGTTCACGTCCGTAAATAGGTTTGCCATTACTAAAATAATCCAATATCTGTAAATGAAACGTTTTTTTCCTATAATAACAATATTTAAATCTAATAGATCAGAGCATTTTGGGTTGAAACGCTTATATCCTTTGTGTTTTCACCTTTTACCCCCGTAAAATATTATGAAAATAGTTGTGATACCTCGCGCCAATTTTCGTTTTCATGTCGATTATCTTGGTATTTATACTCGTATTTTCGCGGTTCGTATTCGCGTTTTCGCAGTTCGCTTTTGTGTTTACGCGAGCGGTCGTCCTTTTCTGGGGCGATAGACAACTTATTCGCGAGATTGACAGTCATTTTAGCGAAGGCGACGATCCTTTTTACAAGCATAATAATTGAGATTTCGAGGGAAATTGTAACGAATCTTGAGGAAAATCTCGTCGGATAACAGTTAAGGCGGTAGCTACTCCCCCAGAAACTTTTCTTTTAGCGTGTTTTTTCACCTGATTTTTCACTTTACAGACATTATCGTTCAAATCGTTAAGGCGTTTATTCATTATCGTGAAATTCTAGTCAATTTATCGATTTATAATATTGTGAATGCGAGTTGTGAGAGGTTTGTCGCTGCCTTTGTTACATCCGTTACTACAGGTACCTTAAAAGGAAACATTTATAGCAAAACCAGGTATGGAGATTTCAGATATCGTTTTCGTTTGAACGCGATTTAAAGCTAATAAAGAAGAAGAAAGTAGGATACAAAATGGTTGCTACGTTTTGAAAAAAGGTTGGGCTGATAGTTAAAGCTTTCGTTTGTTAGCCTCAAGTTTATCGCAACGGTATAAAAAGATGTAATTAATAGGTTAACAACGTTTACCGCTGTTGACTTGTCATAGAAACTAATGAAAAGAAGTAGTGAGTTTCGTTAAATAACTTAGAGGATAGGTAATGGTAATGATTTTTGGTAGTATGTGCTATTACACATTGATGGATCTTACGTATTGCAAATTCTTGTGGAAATAAAGCTTCATGTAAACTTAATCAATTGTTTAAAGTTACTATTTTTTAGAACTATGTGATGGTAGTGTGGTTTGTAGTGCAAAAAATGATGAAAAAACTAAGTTTAAGTCTAAGCTGAAGAGTTTGCATCAGGTGAATAGGTATATACAACAATAAATAAAGGGTAGGTGGGCCATGGTAACCTCTAACTAGTCCCAATAGTCTAAACGAACGGATTTAAACGGAACTATTAAACCCCCGCATCGTGTATTAATTTTATGCTTAGCAACTCATCGGACTCTTATCTCGTTTTTCGAGACAATAACCTATATTTATACGTTGTTGAACTCCCTATTAATATTGAGAATTCTGTTTTAAAACTATGTCGTTTATCATTGTTTTTACCATAGAACGCGAATTATGTTTCGGATAATTCGTCGATAACTTAATATTAGTAGGCCTTTATTGTTGCGAGTAGTTGATTCGAATCTCTGGTAGAAGTAACTGTTGTATTACATTGAAAGTGATGGTGTGTTACTTCTAAGTTCAGCAGACTGCTAGCCAGTCTGCACACTAATTTGTATGGCCTTTTGCTTAGCCCGTACCCTAGTCTAGAGTAGGCACTTACTGTACTTGGATTGTAGTCAATACAGTCAATCCCATAAACTACAGCCAATTTTCATTTAGTACAACCAACTAACTGTTATTATAGTTGACTTAATTATACTGCAATTTACTGCTGTTCCAACACTTTATTTACATTCGAAGTTCAGTTTAAAGGAGTATACGTATAACCTAAACTCCTTCCGATAACACTAAGAAAACAAAATTAATATCGCATACCAATATTAAACGAGTCCTTAAAAATTATTATCTATCATAGCAAATATAATGTGATCATCCTCAATATTTAAATCATTTTTACAAGGGTTATGAACTATATGGTAAACAAATTCCAAACAAATTTACTCTTGAATACCATCAGGGTAAAAATTAATTAATATTATATAAGAGAAGGAATTATTTGTTCACAAGGGACGAATAACTTCAAAA
The DNA here is from genome assembly GCA_038502455.1 of Anisogramma anomala. Lineage (NCBI taxonomy): Eukaryota > Fungi > Ascomycota > Sordariomycetes > Diaporthales > Gnomoniaceae > Anisogramma > Anisogramma anomala. The sequence goes on along the minus strand of JASMMZ010000001.1, from coordinate 23,241,867 downwards.
TAAAAAGCTTACCTCGAGGATAAGTATAACCACGGTGACGACGATACGAGTACTTATTTCATTAACGAATAAAGGGGGCAGGGGGTATTTCAGTTATAAGATGATGAATATTAGGGCAAGGCAGATAAAGAAAAGTATAAGAAGTGTAAGTTGATAGTCATTGTTATTAAAGGAAGAAAATTTATAATTACGAGCAATGCAAAGGAGATTATTTATATTGGGGGGGGGGGGGGACGATATTAACAATATTAATACTGAAATCTTTCATAATATACCAAGGTCTTTCCCAGTTGACTGTTAAAGGATACCTTTTATAGTACCATAAGGCATTTTACGCCGCTCGTTAATATGATACCCACCGCTACGAAACATGCAAAAACATTTCATACTTACAAAACGTAACGCTAGAACATCTCACATTTATAAAAAGAAAAGCCGATAAGCTGGAGGTAATGTTATATGCTGGTACCTGAGCTAATAGTTGGCAGGGATTAACCCTAACAATTACCATGTTTTTGTAATACTCTCATGCTATTCCTAAGCATGTATATGCTTCATGACCAACCACATAACCAGCCAACACCTTATCGCTAATTCCATTGCAGCTCCTTAGTAGAGAATCCTTTTCCTTTTTCATCGAGGATTATAGACAGTATTCGACGATCTTAGACGATAGCTCTGGTCTAGTACCTTTATATTAAGAAGAGATTTCCAAATTTCGAAGATTGTGATAATTAGAAAATCTCTAAGTCTCTACTACTATTACTATTGCAAATCGCAATTTCAAAACGCTAAGTTGAAAACTCCTTGCAGAAAATAACGACTTTAATAACAAATAGCCCCAATATCAAACCTTACTTTTCACATTAAACCTTTTTTTTTACATTAAACCTTACTTTTTACATTAAACCTTTACCCATTATATCATAAGATTATCAATTGAGCACGTTTACAAGTACATTGATATCATTACGTCGAACGAAAACACCAAAATTTGCAAATCGAATTGAACTGCCAAATTATATCGTCTTTATATTGATAAGTCCTTACCCCGCTTAAATTAATGTTATCTTACCGGTGAAAATGTCAATATTGCATTAGAAAACCTAATGATGAAGACTATCTTGTTACTTGTATATCTTTTTGTTAAGTATTATAACAAGGATTCTTAGTTTTGAGATATTGAAACCGGCCAATCAATGGAATATTTGACTATCTTGTTCGTCTGATTTATATTGGAATTTGACCCCGAAAATATGAATCGAGTAATATAGACTTTTCAATATTCTTACAAATATTTCGGCGACCAAATTATTAAAATGCGCATTGAAACCTTTGATATGATGAAGAGTATGTTAAAGATGAACCTTCACGATCGTGAGATCTTTATTTTTGATAGGAAGGAAAACCTGATAAATACCTTATGCAACTTGTCTCAAATGAATGATTGCTCCTAGGATTTTTACGCTCAATACTTAAATTAGAAAAGAAAGATCGTTTCTAACGACTAATACCATATATTTGTTAGGTGACTAGATCTTGATAACTATATGAGTTAAGGCTTTAACCTTGTTTTATAGGTTGAGAACCCCTTTGATTTGTTGGGTAGTTTAACGTTTTACCGTTGCAGCACTGAATACGTATTTGGAGGAGGAAGAGCACATGAAGTTGCAACTATTAACGTGGTACACGGAATTGATGTCAGCTTTACCTAACGCTTAATATAGGAAGATCTTTAATTATATTGATATAGGGAAGGTCTGTAATATGTTAATGTAACAGAAAAGTAATCAGAATCAGTGATATTGTAATTGGAAGATAAGATGTTAAAAGGAGAGGAGTCATTCGGAAAATGAACGCCACAGGTGAGAGGTTATAGCCTCTTACCCAAGCAGTGGAAATTTACCATATACTTTGCTAATCTCCCTTTTGAGTAGTAGCACTTCATTGTACACTTTACAAATGCCACTTTTAGGTAGTGAAACAATATTATTCACTTTGTAAATACTATTTCTAGTAAGTGGCAGGTTATTATGCACTTGGTAAGAATGTACTTTACAGAGTAGTACGTGACCGTACACTTTTGTAAAGGTGTACTTCGTAATGTAGCAGCTTACTAATTTATGAGGATATATAGTAATATCTATATAGGCAATCTTTTTTTCCCTATTACGGCCTATATTCATTATTTAGTAATAATAGTGTAGCTCATAGCTTAATTCGTATCCGTGGTTTACTCATAACACTTTGGTTATGATTTAATATATATTTATAGTTTATCAATAATAGTGAAATTACCGTAAAGTTGTAAATGAATAAATTAGTATTTTTTAACCGAAGTAACAATTATAGTAAAGACCTGGTTAGATTACTTACTTGGTAAAAATATCATTATCAATCGCATTCATTGTCATTCCATATAAAAGTATCACTATGTAAGTATTATAAGGGTTTAATTACAAAACGGTAATTGCTGTATTACGAATTTTGGTATTAGTATAAAAAAATCTTTATCGATTTAGGTAAAACTTCTTTTCCCTTTCCCTTTAACGGCACATACCTATAACTAACGTAAGTTCTAACCAGTTAATTGTCTTATATAAACTTAACTTACTGTTTTAATTACGTATTGTAAATCGTTTCGATAGGTAGGTAATTTAACTCATTTCTGTACACCAATTTCTCCTGTAAATGAATGCCGCGTAAATACAGGTATTTTAGGCGCCTTTTAGCACGTAAGCGTAAGCATGAAGAGGCAGTTACCTCCGTAGCCCGCCGCGTCGCCAATGCCACTAATGCCGCCTTTTTTAATACGATGTTATTAATCCCTATCTTTATCTTCGCCTCGTTTTTCGTCGACGCCGCCGCTGAAACCGTTACCCTTTTTCCTTTTTTTTCCCTTTCCCCCCTTTTCTCTAACCCTTAAAGGGAGGAGCAAGGGGATTCTAAAGTTATAAACGTTACCCTTTCCCTGCGGGTAAAGACCCTATTACCCGCATAAA
>JASMMZ010000001.1:23063830-23238849 GCA_038502455.1 Anisogramma anomala | reverse complement strand
CACCATCATAAACATAGTCTAATAAAGTTATCACGCGGTTTGTATTATTAATCCTCCCCGTATATTTCATTATACTAATATCCCCATAAAAAAAGTGATTGAGGCGAACCTTCTCCGTTATTTCAAGTTATGTATCGCTATAGTACATCGCGTTGACTTTTTAACGCATAAGGTGTTAAAGAGGCGTACCCGGATCCGTAGCTCTAGGCTGATAATAAATAAATTTTATGTGCCGTATATTGCGTCCTCGGTCGCAGGTAAGTTTATTAGAGATTACTATTAAAACGGGGATCGGTTAGCCCATTGTTACTTTTATAAGCGAATTAGTAATGGATACACCTTTATTTTGGTAGTTTTAGAGCCATAGGCAAAGTTGTGTTCTGATTCCGACGTCTTTATAATTAGTTTACTTTCAACTTATAACTTGAAGCGCGAATTAACTTTTTTGTTAATAAAAATATATTATTCGCGGAGCTATTAAATGTAACGACTTTCGTAAATAACCAAAACATACTAATGCTAATTTTTAATAGTCGTTCACTAGCGGATTAAGGAAATAGAAGCCGTTATTTCCGTTTAAAAGCGGGGAATGCGTATATATTATATAAGATAGTTTGATAACGATACTACTCGTTACCGTCAAAAGGGTAAATCTCTCTTCGCGCCTTTGCGTAAGGGTATATGGTCTAAGGCGCGAGGCTACCCCTCTGGTGGCACAGATAGCAACATCGATTGCGGCAATATCGGTAACTCTAACACAAAGGGGAAGAGCGGTTGGAAGGAGGATAAAGGGGACTCGAAGCCGCTCTCTCCTTTTCCCTTTATTAGCGAATAGCTGCTTATCGTCGTCGGACCGGCGCGCTCGGTATATATTATAATTCGCTACGCAGTTATAAAATTGTTTTTCAAAGGGAATTTCATCGTGAGTGGTAAATAAATAATGAAAATTTGACTAGTGAAGCTGTAAATTGTAAAACAAAAAATAAAAAATATTAAACCGATACGAATAATAAATTCAAACAGAGAAAATTTCGTAAAAGCGATACAAATGGCAAATCTAAACAGATATATTTCGTAAAGATGACTCAAGTAAAAGATGTACACCGTGGTAAAATGTAGGAGGCAGCGCTAATAGTGTATTTCGAGTCGCGAAAATATTAAAAGCGGTGAAAACGAACAAAACAAAAGGGAAACGACAGATATTAATCATAAAAAGTTTTAACTCAGATAGGGTCGTAAAGCCTTTCCAGTAACGCCAACGAAAAGAGTGCTTATTAATACGAGCGCATTCAATACCGCATTTACGTCGATTTTGATTATTACATCTATAAATGTTTAACTTCCTATCGATCCATATTATTTCCCTAATTTTGTGGCGCTTATACAATTCGCGAAAAGCTATAATATCGATTATAAATCGTCTTTCGTTTGTGATGTCAAGTTTAACCAGATATTCGTAAAACAAAAAAGAGTCAGTAAAAACGACAAATGAAAAGGGTTTTAAAACAAAGTTTATAATAATTATTCGAATCGTCATCGTTATGATAATTTTTAAATCGAAACCTCTACCTATACTTTAAATCTTTAAGGGAAAAACGCTTCGTTTAACCTGTTTATACTTAGTTGAATTTTAATAAATGATATTTCCATAAAACGTAAATCCGTTTCGAGCCGGTGTTTCGTTTTCGAAAATAAGGACGAGTCTTATTTACAAATTACAGTCGGTATTATTAATGAAGGAACCTTTAATAAAATCAAAAAGCTTTGTAATAAGTATATCGAAAGTTATAAATTGTCAATCGCGTTTTCAATTATATATTTGCCTCGTAAGGCGCTTATTAAACGCCCTACATACATTATTCTAAAGGTCGGTTTAATACTACCCAGTAACCGAAAGGTTAAATACCTCTTACAGTTGTACAACTGATATAACCTAAACGCTACGTACGTGTTAACATTTGTATTCGTTGGCATGTTTGATGCTCTCTAAGGCGGGAAAGGCAACTTTATCTAATTACCCCTTTTATATAAGGTTTAAAACGCCGTTACGGAAAGCGATTGTCGCGCCTTCAAAGTTAATTATATGGTCTTTTATTAAATACGTCTTAGGTTTAACTTTTATGCCGGCTTTGAAAAGCTTTCTCCCTTTAAATACATGAAACAACGCTTTATACAACGTCAACGTATTATCCGTTTATATGCTTGTTAGTATAATACCTTTAGAACGTATTAATAAAACTAATAGATACGAGTTGAAAGTCGAGCTAGCGATTCCGAGCCACTCTTTATAATAACTTTGATAAGTGTTATACCAGTATATAGTAACTTTAATTATTGGGTAAAGTAGTTTTATAATACGTAAGATATTTTCGAGTGGATAGTATTTCCTCAGGTCGGTAGGTATATAGGTATACATATACTGTTTAAGCCGCTCCTCGAATTTTATATAGGCTTGCGAGATATTATAAAGTTTAATATAAATGTTATAAGGGGTACTAAAGGAGGCGGTAAGCGTAATAATTCAACAGTAGTTTACCTTCTGTAAAGTGGGTGATTAGATTATGATATCTTTTTTACCGTTGTTATTATACCTCTTTACTATAAGAAGACTCTTTTTTATCGATTTTCGACCTTATCCTTTACTTAGTATACGAAGCGTATAGGGAAAGTCTTCTAGGCGCTGTAAATCATTGGTTCAAACCTTTCAAAGCGAAAAACGCCTTATTCGATTAAGGTGAAAATTTCCGTTCGGGTAAATTCTTCGAACACAACACCTGGAGCGGTAATAATACCCTTGCGACGAAACCTCAAATTAAGCTTACGATTTGAAAATTAATTTTAATTACAAAATGAATTTGGAATAAATGTCTTAAGGCGTTTTTTTTTGTTTTTCGAACCAAATAGGCTTCCTTGGTGGCAAGGTATTGGGACCGTTAGTATAAGTAGGTCGGTTTCGTATAATGTTGAAGGTTCCAAAGTGTTATTCGGGAGGTTTATTCAATTTAGGGGCGGCTTGGATCCGTTATAGTAAAATTAATTTCGCTGGTATCGCTAGTTGGATTACGTTTTCGGGTCGCTTTTCTTCAGTTTTTTTCCTCTATGCTTTTATACTATTGTTTAACGAAAGAAACTTATACCATTTAGCAAGTCCACGAGTATATAGTAGCCTTTGAACCCGTTAATCATCCAAAAGCCAATTAATATGTTCTTGATTTTCCAAAATAGAGCCTTGAACTGTAATATTAAATCTAAAACGCCAATGTTACGCGGGCCGTTTCATATAACCAATGCTTTCGAAATATTATCTCTAGCCCACAGGGAACGTATAGTTACCATAGCTTTTGCTATAACATGTAATTACAATATCGTAATTAACAACAGTGTTAAATCAATATTTATCTTGAGATAAACACCAAAAACAAGGAGTATTAAAATTCATTTACTTAGGCCAAATATGTTATTTATAGCGTTAATTGCTATTGAAATGATTTTTTTTTAAAAAGAAATTGGTACCCTTTATTTTTTAAATACTATTACATACGCCCTTTTCAGCTGTTTATAATACCGTTTACACTTTCAAATACTTCATATTGCTTTTACCGGTATTTATTTACATTCGCTATCGGAAATCGTAGCATTAATACGTTATATAATGAAGGCGCAAGCCATACCTACGACGAGGGTAATCTAATTCGAAGGATTGAAGTAAACGTTGAGTAGAAAATTTACCAAAATATCCTGACAATCTGTAACGAAAACGCTTCGCGTAAATTTCTCGACTTGAAATAATATTGCTACGTCAACGGCATATAGTACTAACTAACCATTAAGGTACATTATATCTACAATTACCTCCTAGTTAAAGTCCATATCGTCTTAAAAGCGGAATTTAAACCGCCACAGGGCCTACAAATATAGCTAATACTTACAATAATATTTTTCGATGGTTTTTAACGCTTCCTTTCATATATTGGTGTAGCTTGAAACGTAAAATAACGGTAAAAGGTGTTTTGAAGCTAAGATTCCGAATAGTTGGTAAAATATCCGAAATTGTGGCTACGTTAGGTAAACTATTTTAATTATATATTCTTCGGGGAAAAACAACAGGTATCTAAACTTAAGCCAGAATGGTACGGATACGTTATCCGAAACGCGGATAAGCTAGTTGGTTATATTCCGAACTTCAATTATGAGCTTATTAATATTAATGAACGATAGGGAAAATAAAATATTCAAATATATTGCATAAAACTCAATCTGTTCAAATTACGTATTTTCAACGATTGTCCAAAGTAACCATATTTTCCCTTTAAAGAACAGGATCTCCCGATATATTCTTGTTCGATAGAGCTGCAATACCGGAAATTTCACCACAAATGCGTTAAATTATCGCTTTTCGGCGGTTAAGAGTTTGACTGCACCGGTATTATGTATAATTCCTTAAAATCTGGTTTCGAACCTATTTAAATGTATAAACTGTAATATCATATAAGCGTTTAATACGCTATTTTCGCAATTTAAATCTATGCTATATAAAAAGGAGGTATCTTATAAGCTTATAAAAATTCGCTAAATGGCTTCGTTATAATAAGCTATTATATAAACGTTATTAGCTTTAAATTCTTTTTCTATAAAGGTATATTCGTAAGGGTAGGCGTTAAGCTCATTTTTACTCTTTCGTATTTGGCTATATTCGTTGTAAAATTAGGTTTCGTCTGGTCTTTGGGTGGGTAATTGGTTCAAAACTAACGTTTAATTTGAATTTGTTCGTATATTAGGTAGTTAGTAAACAAATAGCCGATCTTACGGTATATAATATAAAGGTTTTGACAATTTATAGAGCTCCGTATACTTTTACACGAGTATTGTTATAAGTGTGGTAAGTTTCGTCTCCAGCTATAAGTTCATCTTTGATAATTGTTATTTTTCTTTCTATTTCCTCAGTTCCTACTTCTGTATTTTTGTTTTTTATAGACGTATGTAGGTCGTTCATTTTACCTTAGATACAATGAAAACCTTCGGTTCAAATCGTGGTAAATAATTTTAACAAGGATCATTTTCGTAATTTTACCGTCGCTTTTCGTTTTATCAGCTATCAATATTAATCCGAGGCTCATCTATCGGCGAATGAAGGTTCCAAACGACGTTTTGAAGCGTATATAAAACAATTCAAGTCTTTCACCGGTTTCAGTAATATACAGTCGAAAATTTGGTTTCCGCGGTATACTTTTGTTACTACTTAAATAAACAGTTTATTACCTTCATATTCCAGTCCAAAGACTATCTAATATTTTCGAAAATTCGTTAATAAGGCGGTAAACACTTTTTATAAGCTTTTATTAGCGTTTTTACGCTGAAATCATACGGATTTCCATGTAGTGTTAATTTAGTCTTTATCATAAAGTTCGTAATTGATTTTTATATAGAAACGCGATTTTAAGTGGTTATAACACTTTAAGAATATACCTACCTACATAAAGTAGTACATATACTACTTCTTAACTTATCCAAATAATATCCCTGATAAGATAACGTGAAATTATAACGGCTTAATATATAGTTTTTTACACGTATTTAGTATTACACGTATCTTATTATCGAGTATGTCGTATAGCTTGCCGCTGTAATTTTCGTTTTCATCCTATAATTTGGAGAAGTTGGTAAGTTTTGTCAGATCACTTTTATCAGTTGGAAAGCGGTACGGTAAAAGATTATGGTAAGGGTCGTAGTTAGCGGGAATTGGCTTGTAAGGTACGTATTAAAGTTTTACGCCGTTTGTATTGTCTTCTTACAGACCATTTTATATATTTGGGCCGCTTTCATTATAACTAAGTTGCTACATAACGGTATTTGGGATGTAGTTTTATCTTCATTTTAATTTTAAAGTAGGTTTCGGGGAAAGTTCGTATTCGAACCGTTTTATGAATGATTTTCGTAGCACTTCTTCCACTTTCATCGATTTCTCCAGCTCCGTTTCCAATTCGCGGTATAAGTTTTATCTTGCTAAGTGCCTCGTTCCTTATATTTACGGATTTTTTTCTCGTTTCTTATCTATTGTTTGAAAAAACGTTCTTAACTCTTTTTCTACTAGTACCACTTTACAAATTTTAACTTTATCACTTTATCGTTGGTTTACTTTCACATTTGTATAAGCTAAGCCGTTACCCACAAGGCTTTTACAATAAAACTGTTATTACCGCCGGTCGTATTAATAAATTTACTCTGTATTTATTTTCGTATCTTCTTAGAGGTTACACTATCGACTACACGCCATATATTTGTCGTCCAGTTTGCAAAGTCCTCCTTTAAATCGTCAAACGAGTCGTGTACTTTAATATCCTCGCTATAATAGTTAAAAATTATGTTAATAACATATATGTTTACCGTAAACGGATCTAAATTGTCTAGTTATATCTCGATCTTATTATTATTTAGGTTAAAGTTTAATCACTTTAAAATATTATTACGAAATGACATATTCGTAAATAGGTAGTCTTTATATTGGTTAGTCCCTGCTATATTTATTATTGGTCAAGCTATCATTATATAATTACAAAGTGTAATAAAGCGGTAAGAAAGCCGGTTTATACGTACACCTAAAATACTCAAGCGACATGAATGTCGGTTTTACGTAGCGGATAGGAGTTGCGTGCGTTTTGGATACAGTATTAAAAACGGATTAGTCCAAATTATCAAAATAAAAGCATATAAATACGTAAATAAAAAGCAAACAATGTATGAAAAAAAGTTTAAAAAGAGGTTTCTAACGTTAGCTAGTAAAAGTGAAATCTAAATACAATGTAAATCAGGTGTAATTGCAATCTAATTAAACGGTTTCTATCAGTTTTCTAACGCTTTGTAAACGCCATATTGGACCAACGAACAGTAAATTTAAACGTCATAAGTAATGAACTTGAATTAGCAGTGTAAAATGAGTAAAGTTAAGCGAACAGGGTAATGGAAAATGAGAGAAAAATATATTAGAAGGTATATATATGTAATCTTGGGCGGTGTGTAAAGCTCGATTCGCGTTTAGTAGGTGGTTTGGATGTTGTATTAGAACCATTTTTATTATTTGCGAGCTGTTTAGATATTATATCTTAACTGTTTTTAGATTTCGTAATTTATATAGATATTAAGTCTTTTCTGTTCCCAAAGTTTTTAAGCGGTTTGAATGCTGCATTCAGATCGGATAGATCCTAACGAAGGGTTCCAAAACTTGGTAGTTTGAGTATACGTGGTCTACTACATAATAAAAGGTTCTTTAAAATGTGCCCGGGTACGTTTAAAATGTCAAAGCGAGTTGAAGAATAACGTAATGGAGCTTTGGATAGATGGGGTACTAACTGGATTTATAATATCGTACTAAACTTATTCTTTTTAAAGTTACTCCGGATCATACAGTTTTACTATAATTCGGGGTTTAAAGGCACTTTCGCGTAATTCCATACTACCGTATGATTCCTATAAGTCGTAATGTTGGAATAAAACGGTGAAACCCGCAATAGAATCTCGTTATAGGTATTTAAACTTTGGCTCATAGTTTTTTCCCCAAGTTATATATAGTTAACCGAATTGGCTAGTAATTAGTATTGGTAAGGTTTCTAATATATTCACATAACAGAAATTGAATTCAAAAAATTATCATTATCGTATTGAGATAATATTTTTAAAGGAAAAAATTAATTCGAAAAGTCAACAATATAGGTAAGAGGTTATAACCTCTTACTCAGGTAGTGATATTCTACTATATATATTGGTAATATCCCCTTTGGGCAGTGGTAATTTATTGTGCACTCTTCAAATACCAGTTTTAGGCAGTGGAACGCTATCATGCACTTTGTAGATACCACTTTCAGCCAGTTGAATGCTATCTTGCACTCTGCAGGAATGCACCTTGCAAGAGGGTATGTTACCGTACACCTTTGCAAAGACGTACTCCGCAGCATAGCTGCTTACTGATCTATAATAATGTATGGTAATATCCACACTTAAGGTAAACCTCTGCGTAATGTGATTACGTGAATATCGGGAAGGAACGCTTGTACACGAAATCCTAGTATAGGTTTTACTATATGAATTTACCACGTAAATTAAGAAAACATCAACTACTTTGAGTACCGAGACGTTGAAGGTTCAATATTTATGTTAATCGTAAAATATATTATGGACGATTGGAACAATTATTGTAAACTATTTCTTCAGCCGGTTAAGATGATTAATATTACTTAGAAAATCCTTCTGGACTTCGGTAAGATTTAGAATGATACAGAAAAGTTCAACTGAAAACTCTATCGTTTTTTTAACACGAATATAATGAAGTTTCCTTAACATTTTGAAGAAAATGAATGTTTAACCTTCAAGTTTTTATTTATGGTTTTCAAAATACTTATAGGTTATGACCAGAATTATTATCCAACTTATTTTTTTTCATTCAATATTACCAGGCAATTCCCACTATATAGCTAGTATAGTACAACCTTTACTATTGTAAACTAAGTACAAATTCCAGCGGGAAGGCTCACAAGCTGATTGTGCGTACCTTATAACAATAACTGCCTTATTCAATTCCTCTATTATAGGCCATACCCTTAAACCTATTGAATAAATTACCTCAATCTCTATTGGACAAATATATGAAATTGAAAACGTATCCTCTACACCGGTGGCCAATTCCCGAGAGATGTGTTGTATGTAGTTGTTGAATTCCGATACGGTATTATATCAATTGTATAAGTTCTAACTTCATATTATAAACCCAATAGTAATGTAAATGGAGACCGCATATATATGATTTTATCAATGTACCACGTGAAAGGAGACGAAATACCACTAGATATTTCGAATAGGTTTATAACTTATTATACCTGTTAAATAACAAGCATAGTTTCAACCCGTAAAATATCATTATCAGGTAAAAACATTCAGCGAAAAACCGGACCACTAAATTAACCTTTCGAGTAATGCTTTCAAGTAATTTATCATTTATAAATACGTTTTATGGGCGGGACAACTATATACTTGGCCGGAACGTAATGTTGAGTAGTAACAGTTTCCGTTCGTCGCCTACTTACGTTGAAGATCTGATTTTGGTCTTGAAAGAGTGTAAGAATCTATAAAACATATGTACCCTGGTTGAAAGCCCGCGGCAATGGCAAAGATATAATTTATAACTCGTTCGGCAACCTACCTTTTTGCCACGAGCCACAGACTTAAGGAGTATAAAAGAACGTGAAAGAAGGTACACTAGTAAGCGAGTGATGTTCCCAAAAATATTTTCCGTAAACAGCGAAAGCTATTCCAAATTATATCGAAGTCACTGATAAGCGGGCGTGGCGCCAGTGTTAGTTATAACGACCATAAAAACAGCCGTCATAAATAAACGCTTATGATAAAAAATTTAAAAACCTTCAAGACCTTTCAAAACCTTGAACTTAAAGAAAACGAAACTTCATCTGCATTATAATACAAGTGTAAAATGACACCCTAGTATAAGTAACAAGTGATGGTATTGATGTTTATAAGGGCAGTACTCTAGATGCACCGCTATTCGAGTTGTGCGCCGGCTGACAACGATATTTGTAGCCAAAAAGAGTCTACAGAAAAGATTAAAGTGGTTATAAAGCCAATTAGCGATGTTATGGTAGAACAGGAGGCATATAAAGTGATGGTGTTGAGAGCGACTAAACTTCACAATTTTTCTCGAAGGTAGGTACTATTGTAGTTTATAGTAGAGGCCCCGTATCTTCCTGAAAAAGATGGATCGTATACCCATGCAAAGCAAGTTTATGTACGGTTGAAAATAACCTAAAATTTTTCACTAAGGTATGTATTATCCGTGAAATTTATAACGAAATAAAAAGTGACTTTAAATGCGACGTTTAACCTACGTATTATTATATGAATTAAGCCTTTATAACTTAAACTATGATATAATCTAAGAAGAAAGAAAAGAAAACAACTATGAATATCCTTAACTGAATGTTTAATAAACTGATATTATTCCAATAAGTAATGAGAAATGCATATGTTGAAGAGGTTATACTTTACGAATAGGTTTGACTTATTTTTACAAATATTAGCGAGTTTCAATACGCTTTATAACGACTATATTACATTCATGAATGATTTTTGAGTTAGTTATAGTTTTCGTTTACGACTTTAATATGACGTATCCTCAATTGTATTAGTATATTTTGCATAAGTTAATAGTTTATATTTTTAGGATACTAAAGACTTTTGAATCGTATATTACATCAATTGTACATAAGACACGTCAATCCATTTCAAATCCGATTAGAAACTATTATATTATAAACTACATTATTGATTTTAGCGTGTTTGAAGCTAAAGCAAATATGAGAACCGTAAACACTATCGTTATAATGACAAAGAAATGTTTGATTCATGGTGGAATCTGTTCTCAATTAAGTCGTTCCCAAGTAGCTAAAAGTTACAAATAGAAGGTAATAAATTTCACTTAATACCTGGTTTCTTTTGAAAATAACTATTTTAATTGTTGCACATATTTTGAGGGTAAAGACACGTTATATGATAAAGACAACGCGTTAAAGTAAACCGCGTAGAATAAAGATATTATTTCTGGAGAATTTAGTGATTAGCAAACTACAAATTTTATATCACTTAATAGTTTAAGACCCCTCCCTTTTCCATAACAATTAAGACTCTGACTCCTTGTATAAATTGAATCTTCTTAATCGTTACGCGGAGTACACATTGAAAAAATCGTACCAAATACTGAGGCAGAAAATTACATAGCAAGAGTATATTCGAAGTATATCACACTACGATGGGAAAACAATACCTTAAAGGAAATTTATCGTTAAAATACTGGTAAAGTTAGAGTCAAATTGAGTCTACATAATGAACTATCTTTATTCGAATTAACTATTATAAAAATAATTATTATACCGGTTACTTTCAATATCTATAATTCTCCCAACCTATTTTTCCTTTTTGGAGAGACCTCGAAGTCCTTGGCGTTAACGTCTATATTAGTGTTGATAAGCTGGTTAATGAGGACTCAAAACTTTTTATAGCTTTTAAGTAAGAATACCTGTAGTTTTATATTTAAGGGCCTAAGGTAACAGCGATAAATTTGACGGAGTTGGAGATACGTTAGTTCCACTAGCGCTTTAATTACCTGACCTTTAAAAGTTTATATAAAGTTAGTACAACCGTAGAATATAAATATAGTTAATACTTTGCATTGGAAGTGATTGAAATGTTTGAAACAATTTCTATATTTCAGTGAAAATTCTCAAAACATTCAAATTTAATTCAAAAAACAATGAAGACCTCTATTAGAAGATTTTCATCAATGTTTTTTTACTTTGAAAAAGAATAAGTTCTTCAAGTCGTGAATTTGGTAAACTTATTTTACGGTGTTAAGATTGTTTAGTTATTATCGGTGAAAAATACTTGACAGGCGTTAAGGATGTTGCAGATTAATGCGTATCTGAGATTCTTAAACGTTATTTTCCATGACGCCAAAATCAACTTTATAGTAGTACAGTTTCAAGTTAATGTTCAAATAATGGATATTAAATGTAAATAGGTATCTTTTAAGGTTTATTAAAGCGTCGGAAAGGGTGAGAGAGCATATGAGTTTCTTCGAAAAACGTATAATATTTTCACGTTCGAGATTAGAAGTTTTATAGATCAGGAGACACTTTTTTCAATGGTGGCGAAAGGCTTGAGTAATACTGTATACCATGATAGCCTAGTATCAACGTTATTATTTCTTGGATTATATTCTTGTTTAACTAGTGAGTTTCCTCTTTTTTTTAATATTAATCAGCAGTGCTTCCTATATAGCACTACACTTGCTACTATAGAATAATCCGGTAGATACCAATGGGAAGAATTGAAACCCGAGTTCTTATGAGTTTTTGTGGACTCCAGCGCCTCTAAGTTATCGTTTCAAGCAAAACCTTGCGTTACCCTACAGTTTAGAGATCTGTAAGAGTGTAAATTGTAGCTTTAATGGAGTCGAAAAGTGCGGACTAGTGAGTTTCCGCCCGGCGTTTATTTGCGCCCAGAATACAACTATATGGTCATCAAGGAGAGGGGTTGGGTAAAGTTGATATGCAGAAAAATAGGCAGTAAAAAATAAAAGCGCAAGTGGAATACGTCGCGGTCGCATTAGCCGTTAGGACTTGAGAATTGTAGTTAGTGAACCCTGATACCATTTATTGCCCGTACTTTACATGCCTAAAACATAAGAAATAAAGAAAAACCTTTGCAAAAAAAAACCTTATTAATGACCTTCCATTATACACCATATTAAATTCCAACCTCTAAATAGTAAGAAACCCTTGTATTTTACAATTTGTGGTTAGTAAGGGGCCCTATACTAAGGTAAGTAATAGACCCATCAAGGAAGAGAAGCATGGACCGTGCGCGAGCTGCCACCATACGTTTAGCACGCTACCGCTGCCACGCGCTCATGGCGGGCCCTAGAACGCATAAGTGGCTTAAGCGCGCCTTGAGGCCCTCTCATTCCGAATGCAGTTTCTTTTCCCTGAGCTCGCTATCCTCCACCCCTACCCCCGCCAACACCATCCTGAATTTCTATATTACAAGACAATAATAAGAGGACTCTAATATACGGTAAAGCTTTAAAAGAACTATGGAGAGAATTTTCCAGTCGATAATTCAATGACGTTTTCAATATCAAAAACGTTCTTTTGACAATCAATGAATTAACTTTGGTATTATATAATGAAGTTTTTATATAGTGAAAGCTAAGTAAATGGAATAGCCTATTTAAAATCATAAATATTGCTATCTAAAAAGTAATTGTTCAAATTGTCAACAGTTTTACAATATTTTGCATAACTCAAGTTAAACTTTATATTAAGAGAAATAAACTTGAATATTTGAAGATAATGGCTAAATTGATATATCCTTTCTCTATTGATGATCAATAATTCAATAACACGACGACAACGTGGCCAAATAATAAAATGGAGAAATTACAAGGATTGGAATGAAGAATATGAATCGAGGTGTATATATAAAACTGTTTTAGTTAGCAGGAGAAAAAAGATGATTAATATTTGGCAATTGAATTCCGTACAAATAGGATTATTAAGACTCTAAATAAACCATTTTGGAACAATAATAGGGTCAATATTAATCAAATCTTTATATAAGGAGTTATATAATTTGTGTGAAAATGCGACTCTAACTTTAGCAACTCTGAAGTTACGATTGATAAATCGAGGATTATTTACAAAGTTAAGGGAAAGTGAACGGATGAGGTATAAGAAAAATTACATTGATTTGTTTAAGGATACTTTGATAAAGAAAAAGAATAAATCCTTACGTACTAGCAAACAATTCAAAAAATTTACTAATATTGATTTTTTTTTTGGTAGGAAACTTAGTGCTAAATACTTAGACAAAATTTATGTTTCATAGTCATGATATTACTGAGGCTTATATTGAATCAATAATTTATCTTTGAAAAATTATTTTACTGGAATTAATTTGAACTTTTGGTGGCGAATGCGTATTAGACACAGTTCTGCAATGCGTTAAACTATTATAAAAAGTAGTCAAAGCAAATGTATTTTGACTTTTAACTTACTAATTCTATTTTAGATTTAAAATTAGTATACAATCCCTAAAATACTACTTCAATATATTTATTATGGAAAGAAATTTCGGTATAATGGGTATGCAAACTAAAGATACACTTTTCTTCGGAATTGTTAGCTTCGTAGTAGTAAAGCCACGTACGATTGAGGATTGAAAGTTTTGGAATCGAAAGCTAATTACGCCTGTTATGAATGATACAAATTTAGCTTGTAATGAATCGTTAATCCATACGTATGGTATTGACGATACCAATATCAAATACTTCATTTTATGTTAAAAGTGTTATGATATTAGCGTAGCTAAGGTTGACAAATTGTACTTCGTAAGGGATAAACGGTACTTGGAATAAATTACTCTAAGTATTTTTATAGTAACCTTATGTTAGGCTAAAGTATATTACGACTTTTCAAGTACGAGACAAACTTAAGATAGGTTTATAAGGATTACAATCGATTAAATAAGCGATGAAAGTAGAATACTAAAAGTCTTGAACAAAGAAGTCATAAGGTGCATATGAACTTAATAAAGGCCAAGTTGATAGTTTTGACGGACGGATTTTTCATAAACAACACTAACTTATTATTAAAGATCTGATTCCTAATGATGATTGTTGACAAGGAAAGATTATAAGAAAACCAATTCGTTATTACGCGTAACTAAATTCACTGGATCTCTATTAAGTGTAAAAGTGTTATATGAAGTGTATTTGTTTCCAAAGTTCACGGCATGATAGCCGATTTTAATAGAGTTATATTAATATAGGAAACGCTTAAAACCATGATCAAACAATTGAGGATTCCACCTATTCTAGTTGTTATCTGCACAGATTAACGAACCATATCCTAGTGCTCTCCAAGTTCGGAATGATTGAAGAAAAACCTGTGAGTATTGACGTAATATTTCTCTACGAAGTCCTCGAAAGTTAGGAAATTAAAAAGTTTCATTGTATCGATAGTAAGGATAACTCGATTGATGCTGTAACGAAAGTTATATCTAAATATGGCTGTAAAAATATTTATAGATAGTAATAAGTTAACTATAAAAATCGAAGGGTATATTGAGAAACTATTCTTAATACATTATGAGACGGATAGAGAGAAATATAGGGGTACCCTTACTAACTAGATGCTTGCCAAGGTGTTGATAATATGGACCTAATTGA
Organism: Anisogramma anomala; assembly: GCA_038502455.1. Classification (NCBI taxonomy): domain Eukaryota; kingdom Fungi; phylum Ascomycota; class Sordariomycetes; order Diaporthales; family Gnomoniaceae; genus Anisogramma; species Anisogramma anomala. The sequence continues at coordinate 23,224,061 of JASMMZ010000001.1, read as the reverse complement.
ATGGTATGATTGAAGTAATACGATAAAAATGTTCAAGGGTATGATGTAGACGAAATCTTAACAGAAAAATATTCAACTAACTTCGTTAGCTATTATATCGTTAATAAAAACATCGGCGGAGACCTAAACAGCGGCGACCGCGTTTTTTGAAAATTACGTTACGTTCTTAATGACTAAAATATCAATATATGAAAGAAGTTTTAAAAGGGTATTAAGTTGAAATTATAAGAAAAACTTGAACACCAAGGGATTTAAGTATAAGAAAATAGTTTCACCAATTTTATAAAGAGCCTTTTTAAATTGACCTAATTTTAAAAATTTCTTTAAGACCTACGGCCCAGAAAAAAGTGTGTTAAAAAACCTTCACGCCTCAATTCGCGATTCAGGCTACCTCTACTTTACCTTTAACTAATTTATTCCGTTTTACGCGCCGGTAATAAAGAACCCGTTACCATATTCGGCAGTCTAATACCTTTATGTAATAGCGCGGAGTACGCTTTTAGAGACAGTAGGGTACGTCAAGCAGCGGTTGCCTACGCGCCTAAATTAATTGACGTTGGCGTTTTATATTAGTTAATAAAGCAAGATCGTCAAGCCTTTTAAAACCTCCAGGTACCTCTTAACCCTTGAGACTTTAAACAAAATCGTTAAGTTACCTACGAGCCTTCCTACGGTAGGTTAACCTATACGCGAAATCTCAATATAAGTTTTACTACAGGATTTCATCCTTTGGGCCAGGCGATGGATAATTACCCTAAACACTTTGAATCGGTAGTTCTAAAGCTTAAAATTTCAGGAAACACTACTAATAAAGACTGGGATAATTATCGCAATCTATCCTCAAGATCTGTTAAGATAGTCAATATTATTTATAAGCTTTTCACTGATTTCGAAAAGATTCGGAACAATATCGAAAAATATAACGGGAATCATTATAACCTCCTCGATACAAAGATAATGCCCTTTTTGAAAATTTGTAAGTTGATGAGGGTTTCCCCTTTAAGTTTTTACTTACTATTTTCCGAAATCCTTACAAGAGTCGCCAGTAATGATTACCCAACTTTTGTGACGCGAGCACTCACCTTTCGCGAAGTTTATAATAATATAAAGAGTTACTTCGAATATGACGTCTACCTTGCTTAATACCATACGGACGGGGCTACTATGCGGTGGACTATAATGATGGCGAAAAAAGAGAGGAGGAAATACTAATAGATGTGTTTAATCAGATGCTAAACAAACTGATGTTATAGTATTAAGTAATGGGGAAAGTCTACGTGAGTGAAGATTTATTTCGAGAATAGGTACGGGTAGCAGTGACGGGCGTAAGCGAGTGAAAATACGACCTATGACGACTAAATACCACGTGAAAAGGGTTCTTTAACCAATTGGGTTTTTCGTTTAACAATACAATATTGCTTATACCAAATTAGTTTAATTTATACCCTTAAGTTGGTAACTTCCTGAACGTAAATGAAGAAATCATTATGGTGGTTAATTACATAGATCGCGTGTACGGTTACGGGCGTATTTGACGTTTAAAGTCTTGCTGATTAATTATAGACTAAAGGTAGTAATCACGTTGATGACGATAGGGTTGAAAATTAAACAAACCTGTTAATTACAAATATTATCGTCGGAATAATAGTAACAGATATTAAATTTATAGTAAATTTAACAATTAGGCAATTCGGGACCCCCGGTTGAACGAAATACTAAAAAGGTAATGTATTATATTTAATACTTTACCACTTTTAAATAGGATTACATAGACTCAATCGCAAATTTCGAAGGAGAAGAGCCAATTAACGGCAATAATATCTCTAAGTAGATCTAGTGGTATAAAGATATTACCTTTAACGCGGCCTAGTAATTAGCTAACTACGCCTTTTTCTACCGCTTAGGTGGTAAAAACCCTTACTTTTGCCTTAGTCAAGCCCCTGACCCCTAACATATCTTGAATATTAGTAATCTTTACGCGGAACATACATTTTAAGATATTACATTGAATATAAGAGTAGTAAAGTATTGAATAGGAGGCTATTTGTAATACGTAACATTACAAGAGGAAAGTATTATAACTACTGAAATAAATCGTCGTAATACAAGTAAGACTAAAGTTGGCTTCGGGTCAGGCGAATAACTTTTATCACTAGTGATAATAGTAATTTAAATTATTATAAGACTAATCACATTCCACATATTTTGGGGTTTTAACCCTTTTTCTGTTTGAAAGATATGAATAACCTTAACGTTAACGTTAACGAACTGGTTAAAAACGGCTCAAGGTTTACTCTCGCATTTAAGTGGGAGTACCTGTGGTTTCATTTTAAGGGCCTAAAGTAGTGGTATTAAACCTAATAACGCCGGAGATACGTTAACTATACCAGCGCTTGAACTATTCAACGGTTAACCGGTGATATAAAGTCCTGAAGTTTGTAAAATAAAAAGATGCAGAAAATCTTGCCCTAAAAGCTATTCAAAAGTTTAGTTACCAATTCTAGAGATATACCTTAACCTCCCGAAAATTTAATTTTATATTGAAAGACTATGAAGACTGTAATTACAAGGTTTTAATTGATATATTTTACTGGAACAATAAGCCAATTTTTAACGTCGTTAACTTCGCAACCTCTTTTTACGGAGTTTAAATTTTTATATTCCCTTGGGGCAAAAGATAAGTGGGAAATATCAAGGATATTGTCAATAAATATATACTTGAGCTTACCTAACAACGTCGTTTAAGATATTGGTATGAATTATACGGCGGCGGAGTTTTAGGAAGATGTTAAGATAATAGGTATTTCATGTGAACAGGTGCCTATAAAGGCTTATTAGAGTATTGTGAAGGTGGAAAAAGTATACGCCTTACTTCTCCGAACGTATAATATACTTACACTAGAAATTAAAAACTTTAAGAATCCAGAGGAACGCCTTTAGATGTTGTTGAAAAACCTAAAGAATATTGTAAGCCCTAACGGCCTGGTGTTAAAGTTCCTGGTCTTTAAAGTAAACATACGCTTAACGGGTAAATCGCCGTCATTGGTAAGTACCTAAAAATGTATTGCAGCCTATGGTAAAGCTTTAAGTAAACTGTAAAGGGAATCTGCACGCCGTTAGGTTAATAATGCCATTAACACCAGGAACCTCCCTATAATAATCGACGTATTTATTTTTTCGTTATAAAGTGAAGTTTTTGTATAGCGGGGTCTAGGTAAATAGGAGGGCCCGTATAAGATTTTAAGTATAGTAAACTTTAAAGTATTTGTTAAAACTCCTAACGGTTTTATATATTTTCGAATTGATTGGGTTAAGCCTTATATTAGGGCTAATAACGAAAAATAACCTTAAGGTAAGCGATTGTGATAATACGAATGGCCTGTATTTATTATCAAAAAGTCGATAAAACACCGCTGGAGCGAACGACCCCCGAAGTGAATAAATATTGAAAAGGAGGAATATATACCGCGTCGTATTAATAATAATATTTGTGTAAGTAAAAAAAATAAGGATAACAAAAACTTGGTATTAAAGCTTCGAATAAAAGAGATGATGGAGACTTTCAAAAACATCTTTTGAAGAAAGCGAGAGAGTCGAAATTAATGGCTAATCAATTCGAAGGGTTATATAATTTATACCAAAAGTTCATTTTCCCTTTTAAAACCCGAATATTACAATATTCAAGTAAAGAATTATTAAAAATGTTAAAGATAAGTCTACGAGGCGGTTATATACATAGTGAAGTTTAATCGCTGAAGTATATAGCAATAAAAGTAAAACCTAGATCTTTCTATAATCGATAACGATTTAGAGATTAGTTAACGCGTAATATTTACTTTGGTAGTAAGCTTATTAGCCTAAATAGAAGGTAAGTTTAGGCTTAATAGCCGTAATACAACGTAAACTTATACGTAATGAACAACTGATCTACAATGGATTGTAGTACTAAAGTTATTATAGAAATTATATCTTATTTACCTTTTAGAGACTGCAATTCGATATATTAAGCAATTATATAAACTGGCCCAAGTAAGGTTTTATTGGTTTTGAACTTAAAAGTTATATGTTAAATTACAATTGGGTAAGAATTCTTTATATACGACTTATATTTCATAATAACGTAAAAAAGTACTTTAGTCTGGTAGGTATAAAGACTGACGATACATTTTTCGTTGAAACAGCTGCCTTTATGACATTGAAATGACAAGCGATTAAATTCTTCAAGTTTTAAAATTAAAAGTTGGTAGCGTTTTGGGGAAGGGTAATTAACTTAATTTTAACGGATCATTAATCCGTATATTTAGTATTAATTCTAGCTTTAGATTTAATCAAATGGGCTAAGGTACTAATTTGGCTATAATTAACAAGATTAACGTAGCTAAAGCTCAGTTTTACCTAAATTAGCATGCCTCTAGTAATTATATTACCATCATATATTAACCGAAATATATTTAAAACCTCTTTTTCGCGGCCTAGGCAAAAAAACTAATAAGTAAATATTCTACCTGGTTTAATAGGATAATTAAATAGTAAAAACGAAATCTGGACCAAAACATTAATATAATTTCAATCGATTTATCAAAGGCTGAACTAACAATTTTTTCGAATATGTTTTTCGTAAATAACACGGACTTATTTATATAAACAGGAATCTTTATAACCTTGTCAATAAAGATAGGCGTAAAACCCATTTTTACATTATCAGAAACTTATTTTACTAAATTTCAATTAAATATAAAAGGATTGTATAAAGCGTATTAGCTTCGAAGATCTATGGTATTATAATAGATTATAAAATTGGTATGATATTGTAAAAAGAGCTTTAGATTCATTACGAAGTAGCTAAAAATTATTTTCAGCCCAGTAATAATTTGTATCTATTCGAGGAATTCATTCGAATGCATTTCGAAATTTGGAACCACTAGCGAGAAACGCTTGATAATCGACGTAATGGTACTCCGTAAAGCCTACGAAGGGAAGAAGATTAAAAAGTTCCGATAAATCAACGGTAAGAACAATCTTACTAATGCTATTATGAAGGCGTCGCCGAATAAGGCCTTAAAGAAGTTTATAAATAGAAATAGGATGATTATACGTATCGAAAGCTACGTTAATAAGCCGCCTAGAAAGCTCAAATCACGTGATAGCAGTTATTGGCAAGCTAAAAGACTGCTAGCGAATTAACAATGTTGACTTATTTAATTAGCAAGGTTAAAGTAAAGGTTTGTAAAGGCCTATGGCAGAATAACTTGTAATAGGAATCGATAAAGTCGTACTTCGAAGCTGTGGGGCAACTAACGGAAATTGGGGTCAATTTTCATACAAATAAGTTAATTTAAATGCTGAGATCAATTGGAATTGACAGGAGTATAACCAGTTAACGAAATCGCAATTTAGCGCTTACTGGAAAAGATTAGTAAACCACACTAGTGTGCGCGCACAAATTAAAAAGCCGCTAGTGTTGGAACAGTACTATATATGGTGTTGTAGGTCAACTTTACTTACAGTAGAGTTGACTATACTGAACTGCAGGTTGAGTATATTGTTTTGTGTGAGCTTAATGTACTGGGTGTAAGTCGAGTACAGTAGGGCACCGCCAACCAATTGGCGTACAAATTACATTGCAGACCGGCTAGCGGTCTGCCAAACCTAGAACAATAAATCCACCACTTGACCAATGCAGTACTACTGTTACTTCACCCACGATTCGAATCGACAACGTTGCAACGTCTAAGGCCCTACCAATAAAGCCGTCAGTATTATAATAGTGTTCAAGTATTGTGCAGTCAAATTTGATTGTATTTATTGCAAGTTGATTGTAGTAGAGTTCCCAATTTAATGTGGGGCACGGACTAAGAAATTACTTATAAAAATAGTGTATAAACCAGCTAGTGGTCGGCCAAACTTGAAGGTAACAATAATCTATGACCTGACCATTGTAATACTACTGTCACTTAGACCACTTCGAATCAAAAAAGTTTTAGCGTCCAAAAGCCTATCAATAGCCAACTTAAAAGTAATTGTTAGAACTACTAATGGTCTAATAATATTCTCTATGGTATAAGTCAAACCGTATAGTAGAACAACTGTTAATACGAATCCATAGGTCAATTAATTAACTAATACAACCCGCATTCCACAATGATTAACAGGCTAATAAAGCGAAAAAAGTGCGGTTGAGTATTAAAGGAAGAAATAACATAAATATATACAAGGAATATAAAATAGAGCTCGCGTAACTAACTACATGAGTTGACAAAAAAAAAAATCCTTTTCGATACATTCATGGGCAGCCCCCACAATTGTTAGTTCTGATACCAGAACTGGATACGATTTCTCAACATCATCCAAAAAACTCTTTAATGGCTCCCGCTATGTCCAACGCCAAATGAGCCAAATTGAGGCCACTCGCCCTCAATGTGCCCGCAAAAAAACCCGACCTTTATAGAAAAAACAAAGACTTTAACAGAAGCGCTAGGAAACTAGACCTCACTAGGCGGAAAAGGACGCAACTGTATACCTATCTTAACGATTGAATGGTGAAACTTTCTATGGGGCACTCGATACGTAAAAACACGACCTAAAAGTTAAAAAACCCATATACCGGGCCTACGAATAAACTATTAACGCCTTCGGAAATTAATTAGACGTAAATGATTATAATAAAAAAATTATGTTAAAGTTAAGCATCGTGGCGCACGCCACTAACAACATAGAGAGCTGGTGCTTAAAACTACAATCAAATAAACCAAAGCCTGTGCCTCAACCTCTATCTTCTCTTATTTTTATGCCAATGGACCAGGTTAAAAGAACACTCCAATCTTATTCTCTCAACACATTAAACTATTTTACAACACCGACTTTCCCAACGCCTTCTAACACAAAATCCTCAACTCTACCAACTTGTAAAAGTAACTAGGCCGACGTAACAGACTATAATGAAAGGCCGGTACTTTTAACAACGTGAAAAGCTTCGCCGCCCATAAACCAAACCATAAGGTATAGCCCGCGATTACCTAAAATATTATCTCTTTTAACGTATTACCTTTTAAAAAGCGTTAAAAACGGCGGGTCTAAGGGTTTTTATAGAAGTTTTAATAAGATTTACTCGTGACGTAAGAAAATACTACCTTTAAGAAACCATCATTAAATATATACAATTTGATTCAACTGTTATTAAATTGATAAATAAACCCTTACAAGTTTATGATTAGTTATTTCTATATCTTTATCAAAAACAAACTCCTATTCAAAAAATTTGCTTATGCTACTTTACTTGTTTGGTAATACCTCTGATATATTCCCACAATTTTAATCTTCCTACGCGAAGACAAGTATACTTCGCGTAATTTATACACCTTGTTAAAAGACAACTATGATCGAAGTTCTGAAATTAATACAAAAAATACAATTGTAGTTAAATTAAGTTTAATCGATTTTACTAATTGATATATAGGTAAAGTGTTTATACGAGTCACAAAATCTGGATTATGTTGTTCCTCAACCACTACTAAGTCTTTCCTCTCTTATATGAATAATAAGTAATTATAAATCATAAAAGAACGGTAAATGTTTTCATTTTTCAAGAAACACTTCTTATAGTAATACATTAATTTGCATTCCATATATCCGATCAGGTATCATAATTATATGATTCATAGGAAAATATATTTCGAAACCACATTAGTCAACAACTTAACAAAATCGTTGATGCAGTTTCTTTTCTCCGGCCAACGTTAGCCACCTAACGCCGTTTAAGAAGAAGGATAAAAAATCTCATCTGTTTTTCGGAACACTAATTACAACAGATAAAAACCTTTCAAAAGACCCATTAAATACTAAAATAGTAACCAAGGTTTTAATTTAAATTTTGATCGCGACCAAATCCGGTAAATTGAACGTTCGCCTGGTATAAAAGGGCTGTAAGTCCGAGTTTCACTATAATAATATACATTAATACTTTACTCATAAAATCGTGTTTTGTCCCATACTTTCTATACGTAATTTTCAACTTTTCGATTACGTAATCCAGGGCGATAATACATCTAAGTTACGCAACATACCTTCTATAGACTCCTGTATATACGAGAAAATGATTTTATTAATATCTTGAAAAAAACGGGTACATGCAATTTCAACGATCTCATCTCTGTCCATTTCATTAAAACCTATAATATTCCCGACGTATAAAAGAAACCCGCCACATTAGAAAAGTCCAACTTTCTTTCGATGGGTATATTAGTTATTAAATCCAAATCCCATATCAGAGGACAAAATTGTTTTCAAGTTACTAAAACTAATTTCAAAATCACAGAATCTTTTATACTTAAGAGGTAACCATTTTAGCCATTGTAACCAAAGCTTTTTATAACGAAATAATTCCGTTGTTAAAATTGGCTACTTTTATATATTAATCAGAATTCCCACTCCTTTTTATTTCTGTTACTGACCAATAAATTCTATGAACGTTCGCAATTGAAACAGCCTAATAAACTAGAACTTTACCGCCAATTCGAGCATAATTAATATTGACAATTTGAAATATTACATATGACTACATTAAATATATAAAAAGCGACTAAATGTTACCAAACGCCGAAAACAAATACGAAGCTAACAATTAATTGAGTTAATATACGTAAAATAATTATCGTATTCTGAACCTTGTTTATAAATGACGAGGAAGAGGACGTTAAATTTATCAATGTATAGAGACCTTGGTGCGTCAAAAAAATAAGGCTTCATACAATGATACCTAATCTAAGAGTTTTTCTGAATCGTTAAAAATTAAGGGGAATCCCCCCTTACAGATAAATTACTAAATATTACACAAATTCAGCTGAATTTCAGAAACAAAACTTTATATAATTTCGTATTAACGAGATCAATTTCATAGATATATACCCACATTAATTTACTAACGACGTATTAAAAATTAATAAGGTACTCTAATTTCAAAGTAGTATTAGCGAAAACTTTAACCCTATATATTATCTGGCAAAACCTATATTAGGTTATATAAGAAATGTAAATACTTTAAATAATTAGGTAATTTCAATAAACATACACTTTGAAGACGAAGTAAATGTTTTTGTGTACCGTTTCAAGTACGTCCTCGACATTACCCTTACGAATATTAACAACAATACTATAATAATTCTGCTCAATTTCGATAACGGGTTTCATTATGAAGTAATATTGACAACCCTTTCAACCCACGCGTCTCATACAACACCAATTACACGTATTGAATTCCCGGAAACTAATCTACTAAAATTTGGTAACCTAATCGTTATTAAAATAGTTTTTTTACCACTCGTTTCTAAAATAGTTAACGAAGTTGCGGTATAAGCGTAGATAGGAACCTTCGGCTAATCATACGTCAACGTCCTATACGTGGTCAAAAAAACCATTATGATAAACGTTCAAGATACAGAATAATAAACTTTTAAAATCGACCTATTTTACCACCATATAAGGAAAATAATCACAATTCCACTGCGCGACATCTGGTTCATTAAACGTAAAAATTTATTGACTAGGATAAAATTAAACATGGACGATAAATACAGAACAAAACTTGACCGGCTCGCCGACCTTGCGAAAATATATGACATAATTAACGAATAAAAATGCTCTTCTCTGCTCTAAACCCCTTTACTTAAAATGAACAGATATACTTTGTTCGATAAATACCAATAAACAAAAATCCTACAAAAACACTCTCAACAAATTTTAGATTAAAGAAGATATCATGAACGACTTGTTAAACAACTAAAACTAGTTTAATTATATCGTTTTTTGAAGGATGAATATTTTCGATAAAATGGTCATCTGTAACGTTATTAAAATCTGAATCATATCGATCGAACTTAAGGATATAATAATTCGCCTAGTTAAAAGATATTAAAAGTTCACAATAAAGTCTTTTCACATATTATACAATGACTATTTATGGTAATTCTTTTTTACAAATTTATCAATAATCAAAAGAATATATAATACCGAAGTAAGACGACCAAAACTTATCGCCTTGTTAGTAAAATCCTGTAACTGTTTGAACAATATTTACTGCTATTTTAGAAAGTCCAATACAGTACAGTTCAGTCAAATATATTGACTGTAAGTTGACTGCATTGGTTGTAAGATGAACTTCATTGACAATAAATTACATATAGTATGGGCCCACTTTATGTTAGGGCATAGGCCACGCAATTAGCTATACAAATTAGTATGTAGACCGGCTAACGGTCTGCTAAACTTAGAAGTAACATATCACCACTTTTAATACAGCAACAGTTACTTCGATGAGAGAGATTCAAATCGACTATGTTAGAACAATAAACGCCTACAAATACTAATCAATACTTATAAAGTTAAATACAGATAAACTGGGTAAAACAAGAAACTATCTTCTAGTTGTTACGCAACAAATAGAAAGACTTTTCAAGTGCTTCTGCTATTTATAGGTGCTTCAAAAGTGACTACGGTATCGCTATCACCGAAAACACCAAAAATTCTTTATCGAAACCAGTTTTTTTCTTTTTTAAAAAAAAGCGTTGGAATTAAACGTTAAAATTCTTATAGATTTTCAAGTTGGAAAACGGCTATATTGATACTATTATAGTCATTACTTTTATTAGTACTACTATAATATACCGAAAAACGACTAAGTCTCACGATTATTCAACTATAAGCAATATCTTTAACAGAAAATAACCTCCAACATTCCCTCCTACATCGAACTTTTACCCCTAAGTTGCTTCAATCCTCTACTTCACACATTAATAATTAAAATGTCAACCGAAAACACAAAGATTAACATTATCAAAGACCCATCTAGAAAAACTGTAATCGAAAACTTCAGGCTTACGTTCGTTAAACAATTTAACAACAATTTTTTTATTTATAAAAGCCGATAAAAACTCTTTGATTTAATATCTAACCAACGTAATGCACTACTATATCCTGGACTTAAACCACACCGAAACTATTTAGGGCCGGAAAGCACTTAATCAGTTTTAAAAGTGGTTGAAAAATTCAACCATGAATAAATTGAAAATGGCAAATAAATAGCTTCAAATCAGTCTGAAAACTGAATTATGCAACCGAAGCGTTGACCTTCCTGGGAGGAAAAGAAAAGAGGGAAACCTAGCGAACGTACTGTACGAATACGTCACCGATAAGGATTCTAAATGGGTATACAAAGTCAAAAGTAAAGGTATTGCTGGCGACAAAATCCCTCAACACCCTCAGATACGTTCCCAAGGTTACGCCCAAACTTAGATAAATTCCTCAAACCTTTTTGCTCAAAATCCTCAATGTGTTTTTATCCTTCGACGTAAGGCATCAATTAACTCGTGTAAAGAAAATCCTTAAGTCTACTAGTCAATTAAGAAGAAACTTTTGCAAAACCATTAATACCAAAAGGATTATTACAAAGCTACTCGCGAGAATCCTCAAGTTTGGTACCACTAAACCCCTCAATACGTTCAATTTCAGCAAATCAAAAAAAAAAGGAACGACTTTATACGCGAGTTTATGGTAGGCACAAACACTGGCTTTTTCCTATTAAACTCTACCAGAAATAACTATCTTGCCTACCAATATCTTCCTTAATACCGGTTAAAAATCCAAGGGGTCTTTACAACTAGTACATTATTCTTTCCCTTCGAAATATCCCTATGGTAAATACCAATTATGCGGAAATAACGACTTTCATTGAAATCTGTAGAGAAAACGAAACGTACAACGGTAAGCTATATGACGCTTTCGACGTCAAATTATACTCATTCTTCAACATCTACCGCTAAATGAAGATTGAATTGCCAGGCTTTTACTCGCTGTTTTCCAATATCTTTACCGGTTAATCAGACAAATAGTACGTTCAGTATTTAACAAGTTGTTTGTTGTTTCGACAGATTTACAATGGTTTTAAAAGTAACTTGGAACACTATATTAACCTCGCCTAATCTCATACAAATTGGAATATAATCAATTCGTTTAACATATTAGATTAAAAGAGAAGTCGGAAAGAAAAATAGACCTTTTTCAACAAATGATTGATAGGTTAATGACTTGATAATAAGCAATAGAAAATGTGGATGCAAGCGAAAGTACACTATTCCAACAAGTACGTTAAGCCGTTAAGAGTTATAATAAGTTCAAATACGTGTTACAATACCCAATCGCCGCTTATATAGAGTTTTTTTAACTAGTTGTGATTCTTATTTACTATTTAAGGACAAATTTCCGACAGATTCGGTAATACGATACTTCAAATCCTTATATAATATAACCAAATCACGTATTTATTAATTTTTAAGATTCAAAATATACTTCCAACATAAACTAGAAATCAAAACCCTTATGTTTGACCCATTATTTCAACTATACAAGGAGAAAATATCGATAATTTTTACATGCAAACTAATGATACACTTTTCCTTGCAACCACTAAGTTGATAGTGGATAAATAACATGCCATCGTAAAGTAAGTCTTTGAAAAGGACATACAACTTAGTTTTAATAAATTGTCAATCCGTATCTATAATATTGAGATTAGTAACGATATTTGTAATACATACCATAGCCTTCGGCAAAAAAATGCAATCCATAAGCCTAACAACAATAAGATAAGCCAACTAGAAAAACTTACAATGATACCTAGAGTGAATGGCTTGTACAGCTTACATTACTACGCTATGCCACCTGAAGGCATAATACGACTTATAAATTACAATAAAAACCTAAAATCTAAGTGAAAAATAAATTTTAATGAATTAAATAAGAATTCAAAGTGACAAATGAACAATTCAGAAAATCTATTAATACAAGTTTGGTAAACTTAATAGTAGCAAAATGAATGATCTTTACAAACAAATCTTTTACAAATAATATCGACCTCACATCGTCAATCGGATGCTTTATAATACTCCTCAACCATAGAAGGTCGAATAGGCAATTTACAATGACTGATAACCTCTTACAAAAAATATCCGTTAAGTGTAAACGTATAATACGAAACGTACTGACATTGAAGATTTACGGTATAATGAAAAGCTTCGACATCGATATCATAATCAACGACACGTTAAAAATCATCACCAAGCAACTAGAATTTCTTCTGATACCTATAGTTATATAGACAAACTCCGAAACCTCTTCTAATAACTGTTAAAACTAGGAAGAATTAATAAAAATCGTCCAATAATCGATGTAATAACTCTAAAGAAGACATAAAAAACCCGGGAAATCGATGTATTCCGGTAAATCAACGGCAAAAATAACTCCGCCAACGCCATAACCAAAGCCAGACCAAATAACACCCTCAAAAGGTTTGTTAACAACGATACACTAACTGTGAGAATCGAAGGCTACGTAGACCGCTCGGCACGTGATGTTGGAAAACAAATACACCTCAGTAAACTAGAAAACTGCTAGTGTAACGGTGACGGTAATAGTAGTTAAGTGCAAGAAAAACAGGTTGGAAACTACTAGCACAGGGTATAAAATTGGTGAGTTGTGTGATACAGGCAAATATATAGCGAAAAACTTACGTATAGAAGTTAACAAATGAGAGACTCGAGAATATAAAGAAAAACGGCCGTAATTGGTATCAATTTCAGTGTAACTGGAATCGATAGGGGTCTGGAATGTAAATTATAGATTGAATTCAAAGATTACCGCAACTAAATGGTTAGCCAAAATGGCGTACGCAGGCACAGAACAAAAAGTCGCCAATATTGAAACAATATTAACTACTATTCTAAATAAGTCAATTAAAAAAAAGTCAAGTCAACTATACTAGCTATAAGTTGAATATATTGGCTGTAATATTGACTGTATTAACTTTCAGTTAAGTACGGTAGGTGCCTTCTATAGGTTAGGGTATAGACTAAGCAATTAGCCATATAAATCAATGAGCAGACTAGCTAGCGATCTGCCAACCTTAGAAGGAATAAATCACCGCTTTCAATGCAGCACCAGTTACTTAAACCACAGAGATTTGAATGGACTATGTTGCAACAATGTAGGCCTACCAACAGTTACTCTGATTTCAATATATATAATATCAAAACATATCGTAATACAAAGATTATCTTCAACTCTTATCACCTGGGGCCTAATTATTAACCAAAAAAACAGGGAAACTTCCAGATAATTCGATTCAAACCTTATTACAATTATTACTTATGATATTGAATCCACTCTAACAAATAAGAAATTCACTTCGATTGTTTCCCATGATATACAAAGTACCTTTCACGCACTACTACATAATTGTCTTATACAAAAAATACAAATTGTGAAATTATATTACAATTTACTGGCCCTAATTAAAAAATTCATGATAGGTAAGATAATTAGTAATAAATATCAAACTAAATCTACACAATTTATCAATTTTATATACGGTACTTTTTGAAGCTCCCTCTTCTCTCCAGTACTATATATAATTTATTTATTGAACTTGGTAAGGCTTTATTCCGGCCATATATTAATTCAAATTCACGATGTATTATTCCTTCGAATTTCGAAATTCTTAACAACTAAAGCCGCACGACTTAAAAACGACTTGCAGGAAGCAAACTAATAGGCGACTGACAAGTAACTTGTTTACGACCCCCAAAAGTCCAAACTTTTACACATTATCAAACTTTGAAATCCGACTAATTTTACGAAACGAGGCAATCTTTCGTTCTTTCCGCCACAAAGCTGGTTTATTCGGTTACAAACCCCTATCCAAATACTAAAATGAATAACATAAAATAACAAAAGTTTTGATTCAACTAGGATATATCACAGAAAATACAAGTTGGTAAACATATGGAGAGGGCCCTAAAAGTCGCATAATATCATAAAAGATTTTCTCGCATAAGGCAGAGGCTCTTGCCGCACCTCTTACAGATAACTATCACAGCCGTAATCGTACCTATACTTACCTATTACACTAAGATTTGGTATATTGATCAAGGGCAAAAAAGCTCCTAGAACCTGTTATCATGCCGTTCATTACTGTGATAAAAGCGGTCACCTCGATTCATAAAACTTCGGCTAATATTATTTCCCTTAAAAACTCCAACTGAGTATTTGATAAAGTAACTTTCAAATAATGATGTTTACGATTCACCTATCATTTAAAAACCATTCATGTTAGATACTCACTTATCTAACGTGTTTTTTTATTTACTTTCACCAAGAAGTGCCCACTATATAGCTAGTATAGTATGATTCTCGCTAATATCAAAGGTACATATACTGGTTGGAAGGCTCGCAACTTGAAAGTTCTTACCCAATAACAACCACCCTATTTGAAATTCCTATTCCCAAGCCATACCGTATAATCTGTTGAAAGAACTATCATAAATAAAAGACTTATCTTCAAAATACATATATAAAGTTGAAATTCCAATCCTTTATACCTGTAGCCAATTTTCGGGTAATATGTTGTACGTATGTATTGAATACTAATGGGGTCTTATAATTCACCGTATTGGTTTTCACTAAGTGCCACAAACTTAACACAGACTACAAATAAAGACCATATTTGTATAAGTTTGTCCACGTACCACGTAAAAGAGAGCAGACACCACTAGGTTTATGAAGGAGGATTTGACCTAATATAATTGAAATGAAACAAAGTCCGCTACCTAGTATTTACAACCTTTTCTTATAAAACCGAACTATAAAAAAAAACTTTTGCTAAAAATAAAATCTTAAGCTATATTTCCAATTAAGGCCTTAAGGTACCCTACAATTTAGATACCCATAAAGTTGTAAAAACTATAGCTTTGGCCGAACCGTATTATACGGCTATATCAATCCCCGTTCGACACCTACTCGCATCGAGGATTTGACAGCCCTAAAAGAGTGAAGAGCAAATTAAACACTTATATTTTAGTTAAAATCTCGTAACGGGAGGAAAAGTATGCTTCACAACTCAGTAGAAAAATCATAACTCAAGCCACCTTTTTGCAAGGACCGCAAACTCAGAAAGTGTAAAGAATCTTAAAATAGAGAACACCAAAACGAGGGTGGTGTGCCGTAAAGAGTTTTCTGCGGACAGCTAAAGAAAAGTATCCAAAGTAAAGTCGAAGGCTCCGCTAACCGGGCGAGGCATTGGTGAAGGTAACGACGGCTTAAATATAAATAAATAAATGAATAGAGCTGTCAAGTGCGAACGCTTATAATAAAAGTATTTCTTTCAGACCTTTAAGTGTAAAAGAAATCGAACTTGCATTGTGATATAAGTCCAAATCTGAAGGGCTATGTTGACACAAGTGACGAGGGACGAAATCGTTGGTTATGAGAGCTGTTTTCTGGATGCACCGCTACACGGGTAAAGCGCCGGGCCGACGACGATCTCCATGGCCAAAAAGGGGTCACCGAAAAAGATTCAATTGATAAAAGGTCCAATTAAAGATGTTATGGTGGAATAGCATGCATATGAAGTGATGGTGTTGAGAGCAGTTGAACCTAAATCTTTTTTTCTGGAGTTGACACTGTTAGGTTTTATAGTGTAAGCCCCCTACCTTCCTGAATAAGGTGATCCGTTCAACATTCCATGAAATTTGATGTAAGCTCGAAGATTTATCCGACGTATTACGACGTCGTTTACTACTTTGTTGCCGAAAACTACGTACTAAGACTCTACGACTTTATTGAGGGGTAGAAAGGAGTTTTACAACCTTATACACGTACTTAAACAGTCCATACATCGTTATATGAAATTATCAACACCCTTACACATCCCTATCGATATTAAAAAAAAATAACTCGACTACACCATCCAAGTTGTAAAACACCCTAATCTAAGCTATGTCTACTAATAACAAACAAAAAATATCCCGTATTTCTGTAAACCATACTATTACCATTAAGATTTCTCTCGAATCCCTTGAATACCTTACAAATAGGTAAGCTAAAAAAGTCGCCGCTTTGAATTTCAAAAAATAATACTTCAACCTTGACATAAACTATACCACAATATTTATCAACGAATTTGAACAACTTCTTAATAGATAGAAATATATCGGATATGAATATGCAATTTTTCGTTATGGTAATGTTATCATGAAAAGGTTCCATAACCTTTACCTTAACACTTAAGCTTTCTAAAGAAAGGTTATTAAGACGTTTGAAAACATAAACGATATATGTCAATGACGCTTCGGAAATTTAAAACTTAACACGACCCAGTTACCTCATCTAAATAGAATTTTAACATATTTTAAGTCTTTATCAGAACAAATCTTCAAATCATTACGGTAAATTTAAGCTCCGGGAATGAAAATATCGATGAGGAAAAAACACAAATAAACTCGCGAATACTACCACCAAGTTTTCCACCCACCCTAACAACAATGATTAGCTTTTGACGAACAAAATTAAATTTAAATTCTGGTTAAAATTCAAGGAAATTAGTAAAGATTGGAATATCCACGTACGAGTTGAATTAACATTTTAGCATAAGAGTAAGTAAATTACCTGTTCGACTAAACCTCAATCGCATTTTATCAGATGTTAGTGTCTTACCCTCTTTTAACCTTCGTTTTCTTTATCTCGTCTTTTCTTATATCCATCTTAAATCAAAACTCACGGTCATAAAAATTATATTATACTATCATTGTTTTAAATATTTCACCATAAATAAACGTTACGTTCGATACGAAGAAAAACGAGGTCTCAATTTTTTAATACACTTCCCGACCTTCTTAAAGATTTAGAATCTTTAGCCACAACCTTATCAAAAACCTTCAAAAAAATACATACATAAAATCTGTATCAATAAAATCCTTTAAAACCCAAAGAATTAACGGGTATTTACACATATCACGAACCATTTATCAAGGCAAGAGAAATTGAAATATACTCTAAATAAACCTACGTTTGCATCCGCCAAACAAATAAAGTTTTATACCCGCCGACGATATCTTCGTTTTACGCCCACCAACTTACATTAGCCAAAATAATCGACCCGAAGTCCTATCCCTGTAACAACTTCACCATAGCCGCTTTCAAAGCCTTTATGGCTGTTACCAGCAGGGCCCAACTCTATGGACCAAATAGGGTAAAAAATAGGGACAAATTAAATCCGAAGGTGAATCTAGCGGTAAGAGGGGTGGTAGTGGCGTCAACGAAAGTGGCGTAAAAGGGTTCGTTTTCAATAAAACCTATCTTTCAACCGCTATTATCGTTGTTATCACCGCCGTTAACCACGACTCCGCCAGTAATAAAAATACATCGTGCCAACAACGCTGCGGCCGTGATTTAGGCCACTCTATCCTCCGCTACCTTAACAACGACACAAAAAAGTCGTCGCAAAACGGTTAAACGCCTGGAGGATGCTGTTGTGACGACTACGACGCAATATATGATAGAAATCCCGGCAGCGTTGGTGGTAATAATTATACACCCGTCTTTACACTTATTCATTATTATCTATTAATATGTGGCTCCCATATAATATCGAAACCACTAAAAACCTAGCGAATACAATGGATACATTCAATATCTGTTTCTTTGCCTCCAACATAAACCCCATCATTCAACCTCACTAGGAAAGACATTATATATCTTGTGTAAATCTATACCCCGCGAGGTTACGCGAGTTGAAAAGAGGTTGCGAAAATTGGGGCGGGTGAGAATGAGGCGAAAGAGGAGAAGGTAAGGTATAATCGTATATAAAGGGTCCTCTCTAAGGCTAAGGGTAATTTAGCGTTGATTTCGGCACGTGCGCGACGTCGCGTAGCTTGTAAGAGTTTTCCTTTACATAAGGCTACCATTACGCTCATTGTAATAAAGACTCTATTTTTCGGGTACAGAATGCAAGTATATTTACTGGTAAAGAGAAACTTTGTTATCATACAAGTGAGGGTTTGTAATCAAAGGTCTAATTAATGAGGGATCACTTTTATTTATTTTAGAGATGCTACTTACAGGCTACTCCGCATACTGGGATCCCTTAGTAACATAAAAAAATAATGCGCCTTAATGCGTACGCGTACATGCGATCTTTACACGTTCTATTACCATCCTCCACAAGGGTTATTTTTCTTCTTTCATAATCTATGGAACCCGTCTTTAAAAGCCCATACAATCATATTCCCAGCGCAAACAAAAGCTGGGTAAGGACTAAAACAGCCGCATTTTAGCGGACCTAAGTTACGATCCCTCCCACCGGTTTCTGCAGGATTCTTTTGTAGCAGCCAGTGTAACACGCTCAGTTGATTTCTCCAGGTGATAATAAAATACGAAAAGTAAAATTTGAAAAAGAAAAATCCCCCAAAGTTCTCGCACTACATTCTTCCCGATACATTAACGGGCAGGACCCAAAATTATGAGTGCTACCACTGGACTTGTATATGATTCTTTAACATTTCCGCAAAAATTTTGATATAGCTTTTACTATAACTATCGCCAAATGAGCAAAATAGACAACTTAATTCTTTGGAAACCTGGTAAATAATAACTGGATTTTGTAAAAACTCCAAGGGCCTTAAAGAAACGCTAGGTAATTAGTTTGCTTTCGGCAGAAAAGGACGCGGTTACATATAAATCCTAAAGCTTAAACGTTAAGACCTTTTATGAAGCTCTCAACGCGTAAAAACGTAACTTTAAGATACGCTGATCTATATACAGGGTTTGTAATTAAGATATTAACGCCTTCATAAACTATTTCAACTTGTTTAATGATAGAAAATATCGTAAATGAAGTCTTTGAATGTTATCTGAAACATTACTGAATAATCCTCGTTTATCTTACAAATCTTTGCCTCGTAAACACCTTCTTTTGAACATTGAAATATATAGCAAATTACCTCATAAAATTAAAAATTCTCCCTTTCCCATTACATCGACTTACATTATCACAACGATATTCGCTTATAATACGCCGACCTATCTAGTCACATCGATCCTCTCTATTATACTAATTCCTACTGACTAACAAAAAAAAGTTACTGAAATTATCGTAATTGGTAGAAATGAAACGTTAATTATCCTAATCCAAAAACCTTCCCTGCAACCTAAACTGGTGCCTCAAGTAATTCCCTTAATGAATTACTCGAAATACCACTTTTTGTAACGAATTGCACCTTAAACGGTAACGGAAAAAACGGATCTACAGTAATTTATTAAAGTCTTCAAAGGCTTTAAACACATTTTCAAACATGACCCTTGATTCTATACCCTTGTTAAAAGGTTAAAATCAAATTTACTAGCTATTAAAGTAGTGGTAAAAACCTTTACGAAATTTGATATTCGTTATAATGAAGTCGTTATTCAAAGTAAACTTCTTTTTAAACAAACTACACTAATGTTTCTTCACTTTTTTTAAGATATTTTCGATACGTTGTATAGTGTTTGATATATTTATATAATAATGAAAGTCTTTCTTATTATTAATTTGAATTTCCAGAAGATTTCAATCGATATTCTAGAGCTAACAACAATCAAAATCACTGAGAAAACTAGGATTTTAATTTTTACCGCCGACCTATCAATAAAAATATGAAACATTATGCGAATTGAATAACATAAATCGTGTAATTTAAGAAATTCATTATCATTTTCCACTCATTCAATATTAACGAATAGGTTAAGATGATAATAAAATGATGTATTTTTAAATTAAATAAAGTAGATTCATTATAAGAATACATAAAATCATTATATATTTATCTGATACGATACTTGCACTACCCGATTAAAAAGAATAGTTTTGGGCCCGTGGCAATCAATGGCATAAGACTTAAATTATTGTAACCTTTTTGAATCGTGGTACGAAAAATACATCGAAATCTCGAAACGAAAGGAAAAAACTTATATTCAGTTCTCGTGATACTTATGAAAAAAGATATATCATAATCATAAAATCTTATATGAAAGAAAGGTAATAAAGAAGGCCCTAGAAAATTAAATGACTACGGTTGTTTTTATTATAATAAGTACTCTCTCGACCGAAAGGTTTTAGTAAGCTAAACTATATTATGTTAATGATTAACATTTACTTCGCCAATATAAACATTAAATAACTTATACTCTTTATATACGTTTCCGAATATTTCGCCTTGACAATTAATTATATAGTAGTGAGTATTTGGTAGATTATATCCTAATCAAAGTCGCTTACGGAAAATAATATAATAAATGAATTAAACACATCGGTTATCAATTAGTGAAACACCTAAAGCCTTCTTAATTTGATGGCTACTATCAGTGATTTATTTTCTGTTAATATAAACTTTAATAATAAGGAAATTTACGTAAGATTAGTTTCGTCGTAAAATAATAACTTTTATATAATAAACGTCTTAATTAGAAATATCGTACTAAATCAGGTTTCTATAGTTACCAAAGTTCGTAAATCGAGTTAAAAATCTTTGAAAATTATGGGGGAAAAATTTAATCCCTTTGAAACCGTTAAAATTGGGATTTAACACGTTAAAAATACCGTGGCTAAAGTATTTCCCGCCGAAATCACCTTAAAAATAAAAACAGCTACATTTATATCCGATTTCCCTTTTTTATCCAAAGTCTTGATAGACTAGCTTATTACCAGATATCACTTAAATTGAAGGGACCTGAGGAATTCAAACCCATTTCTTTATTCGAACTTCATTATTATCAACTATTTGATATATTAATTACTTCTACATTAATTCACAGTTAAAATGACTAATTATTCTTTCACGCTGAATATAAATATGGGATTAATAATTGTAAAAGTAAGACTAGGCAAAATATCAGGAGTATTTTGGGAGTTATTTAGAAGTATTATAATAAAAAGCGTTAATTTTATTGACGCATCAAAACCCTAGTACTATAAAATCACAAAGAGAATGGATTCACATAACAACTTTCAAATCCTAAACTTTTCCCCCACACTTAAAATTGCAGTAAAAACATTTTAAATTCAAAGACTCGAAGTGAATGATTTTCAGTTTCAAATCCCTGAGTTTTATCTTGCGTGAAAAAGGGTTTATGAACCATTACACAAATTTGGTTCTACTTTAAGAAACCTCTTCTCTAATTTCGAGTGGATGACATAAATACTTCATACTTATATTAGAATAGATTTATTAATAATGTATCAATAATTTCGAGTAGTTTATTGATGAATTTACTAAATATTACGTAGGAAAAATTTTCCTTTCTATATAACCGGGAGAATGGATTTGAAATGATATATCAAGGGTACATGCTTTCAAAAGTTAGGTTTTCACTACCATAATATATTTTATCAACGAAACCCCAAAAAACTAGACCGTTTAAAATATGTTTTCGACTTTACTTTCATACATACTGCTGGGTAATGTAACAGTAGTAATTGCAGTGCAGTAGGTTAACTTTAATTACTGAAAAGTACAGTATATTGACTGCAAGCTGAGTGTATTGTTTTGCGGATCTACTATATTGACTGCAGGTGAATTTCTATATGCACCCACTTCATTCTAGTGCATGGCTCAAGCAATGCGCTATACAATATACCGTGTAGATCGGTTAGCGGCCTGCCAAAATTAGAACAATACATCCACCACTTGATTACATAATACTACTATTACTTCCACCACCGAATTGACAATGTTGCAACGTCTAAAGTCCTACCAATACTAATCGGTGCTTATTACGTTTAAGCATAGATAATCTAAGTAGAAGAAGAAGCTACTTTCCTATTTCACACTACGTTAAAGAGCAGGGTAGACGAAAGATTCTTGCGAAGTGTCTCTATTAGTATTGCGTTAGTTCACAACGGAAAGAAGTAAAGATAACTTTTGGGTTGCGTTAGTCCACAAGGCTAATTTGGAAGTAATCGACGATATCGTTGTAGAAATAAATTAAGAACTCTTTTCCGGTTTTCTTTTTTCAAAAAGCGTTGAAGTTGACTGTTAAAAATCTCAAATATTATGAAATTGGAAAACGACTAGGTTACTGCTACTACAGGTATTACTACTGTAAAAACGACCAAGTCATACGATTAATAACAATAAACAATATGTGTTTTTATATTTTACACCAAGCATTACCCCAAACTACAATTTTTCTTAACACTACTCTTTCCTCCAATTACTTTACAATTACAAATCGTTAAAATCGTTATTCCGAACGAAAATAATACGAATCTTTAAGTCGCGTTAAGAAAGTCATATCGCGCAACTTCATGCTAAATATCCAAGTCTCCACGCTCCCAAATCACTAGGTTCCCTCGTCCAAAAAACTAAATCCCACGTCTTACGCCAGATAACACGTCAAGATAGTGACTAGAAACGTTCACTTTAAAGCTATCGCTGACTTTATCAGAAATGAGACGACTCAAGCCTTCTAATCGGATTTTTTAACATTATGATACAGAATTTCATGTAATAAACGTGGACGAAAATTTAACTAAAAGCCAGTGAGTTAAATTCTTCGACTATTATATCCTTAATTAAATTGAAGGTGAAGACCTTGACTGTAATACTTGTGTTCTTCGTAATGATCACGAGTTTTAAACGATTTAATAATGAATATATAAAAAATAATCTACAAAAGATTAGGTTCAAATTAAAGTTAGAGTTCAAATGACGAAAAGTTTACAAGTTAGAAAAGAACTTGATTAAATTAATGTAAACCCTTTTTAACCTGCTATGATTCAAAAAAACACTTTCAAACCTCTTTTTTTTTTAGATCCTTAAGATAATAATCAAGACGACAAAAACTTTTAACGCTTTTAAATACATTATAATTAATTATCTCCTAATCTCTAGTCTAGTTAAACTTTTAACCTCCGTGTTAATACTGATTTTTTACACGACGATGATGAAAAACCTATTAATTTACTTTATAGTCTAATACCTCTACATAATAACACGTAATACGCCCTTAGCGACGGTAAAGTTCGTGAACCAATAGTCGTAAATGTGGTAAGATGAATTTATGCCGACGTTATCCACTGGTCAATGAGGTAAAATCGACAAATCCCTCCAAACCCTCCTTGTAGCCAACTTTCCTTTATCACTTAAATCTTCCTATAAATTCTTTGTGTTTTATAAGGCGACAATTTCCACGTTTAGAACGCCTATACGCGTAACACTAATGTAGATTTTGCCACTGGAATTTACCCCTCGGTTGAAAAGAAAAGTAATTACCTTTACTATCGCGACTTTAAAAGTGAAAAACCCTAATTCATAGGAAATACCATTGATGACTAGGACTATTATTGCAATCTCTCTTCTAGACCTATAAATATAGATAATATTAATCATAAGCTTTTTACAGACGTCGCGAAGGTTTGGAAAAACTTAGTAAGGTATAATAGAAAGCTTTATGACTTTTTCTGTACAAAAATGATAGCCTTTTTGAATATTCGTAAATGAATAACGACGAATCCTTTTAATTTTGATTTATTATTGCGTGAAATCATCACAATATGCGCCAAAAACTATTACTTAACGTTTCTAACAAGACCAAAAAATGTTCGTAAGATTTATAATATTATAAAAAACTAGTTTAGGTACGACGTTCACTTTGTATAATATCATACGGATTAGACAATAATAATATAAATAATGATAATGGTAAAGAAAAAGATGAAATTCCGAAAATGTTTTTAATTAAAGGAATAATAAATTAATTGTGGGTCAATTAGAAATAAGGCAGTCATACGTTAATGAGGCAACGTTTTGCAAGTAAGTATAGGGAGTAGTTACAGGTGTCAAAGAGTTAGAATACGTTTTATTACGTTAAATATACTCTGAAAGGCCTTTTTAACTAGGTAATATTCTATTTTACAACCTTAATAGCATATACACCGTATTCAGCTGGTATCTACCCCTCTATTAATAACTTTCGCGATTGGAATAAAAAAAACCCGCGTAATGGTATACTACATTAATCGCAAGTTCGAGTGACGTTAATATTGAAAATCTGGTCCAAGATCTTCAAATTCAAAGTTAGAACTACATTAATGCCAGTAATAAGGGCAATACTTAAACGGATCTACTAATCGTAAATATTGTCGTTGTAGTAGTGGCAAAAGGTGTTCGATTTATGGTAAATTCAGTTATTCATTCAGTCATCATTTTGCGGTTAAACTTTCAAAATAACTGGCGATAAATTACACCTAATACCTTATTGTTTCAGGTTAAACTTATTTAGGTTATGTCGTAAATTTCAAGGGAAGAAATTATTTTTATGAAAACGATATCCCTAAACAAGTTCAGAAATATAAAAATATTGCTCTTTATGTAGCCTACTCATTAGTCAACTACGGCGTTTTGTAACGTTTAGGTGGTGAAGACTTTTATCTTTGCCTTAATCAATCCTTTGACATATTATATACCTTGAAACTTTATGATCGTTACACTGACTAAATGTTTTAAGGAGTTATGTCAGATACAGGGGCAGTCAGAGATTTAATAGAAGGCTATTCGTAGTACGTAGTATTGCGAAGAGTAAGTACTATTTTTACGAAAATTAACCTTCAAAATACTAGTGAAATTAAAGTTAACTTCAGCTCAGGCAAATAACTATCGTCATTAACAACTACGATTATTTGAACTATTACTAGGTTGATTAAGTTCTACATTCATAAATCGCTTACCTCATTTTAATTCTACTCAAAAGATATAAATATCCTTAGTATTAACATGGAAGTCAAAGTTAACAGACTAGTTAAAACTTTTCACAGGTTCCTTTTCGCTTCCAAGTGAGGGTATCTATAGTTATACTTTTAAAATGTAAAGGTAACGGTATTGAACCTGACGAAGTCAGAAATACATTAATTACACCGTCATTTCAATCACTTAATGTTCGATAAACTGTACAAAATCCTTAATTTTTCAAGGAATAAATATGTTAAATAAATTACTCTAAAGGCTACTGAAAAAATTACCATGATGGTTCAACTCATACCTGAATATTTAAGTTTATATTCAAAAACTACAAGTACTTTCATTACGATAAATTCGTTAATGTGTTTTACTCAGATAATAAGCTTGTTTTTAACGTTGTTGATTTCGCAACTTCTTTTCACCTAGCGAAACTGGACAAGTACCTGTTGGTGAAAGACATTTAGTCTCATCTAACGTTTTCATCTACAATACTGGAACCAATTTCGCGGCGATGAAGCTTCAAGCTATTATAGAAATGATGAGAAATCAATGTAAAAAGGTACATATTAAAGCTTACTAGAGTATTGGAAAATTCTAAAGAGCACACGTATTACTTTACAAAACGTATAATATTTTTACATTAGAAATGATAAGATTAACGAATAAGGAGACATTTATTGAAATAGCGATAAGGGGTCGAAATAATACCATAAGCATTAACAGCCCAATACCAATATTTTTGAGTTTTAAATTATATACTCATTTGACGAATGAATTTCTTTCATTATAAAATACGTAAAAGAGGCTATGGTGTACGGCAAAGCTTCAAAGTAATTAAAAAAAGAATCGGTACGAATTTAAGTTAATAATACCCTTAATACAAAACAAACGGCTTCACGATAATTTACGTGTTTACTTTACCGTTTTAAAGTGAAATTTTCGTGTAGTAGATGCCGTGAAAATGAGATAACCCTTTTACGATCTTGATTATCGTTATCCTTAAAGGAGTTGTTATAACTAATGAAAGTTTTACGACATTTTGAACAACTTAATTTAAACTTTAAATTAGGGCGATAAACCATAACGATGGCGATAAAGATCCTTAAGCTAAGCAAATCAGCCGATATAACCCCTTTCTCCCCGTAATCGACAAGCTCATAAGGCGCTGATAACGCGATCAATCATTTAAGAGGATGATCGTTAAGGATAAGGAATACACAAAGGGTCAGATTTACAATAATTCTTAAGTTAGCAGGAAAGAAAAGGATGATGGATAATTGGTTGTAAAGCTTCGGACATAAGGCATTATCAAAACCTACGTTAAGACTTTTAAGGAAAACAATACGGTAGAGTTTAATAAATTCCTCACACGAGAACTTATACCATTTGTATTCAAACGTAACTTCAACCTTTGAAACCCAAATATCACAATTTTCAAGTCGATTATTATGTACCAGATGAAGGACAATACTATGGGGCAGCCGTACGAAAGGTTACGTCTAATATTTTGAATAAACAGTAATAGAGGCAAAACCTAGATCCTTACGTAATCGCTAACGATTTAAAAGATAAGCTGACGCTTAGTGAGCGTTTTGAAAGTATATTTGGTAGCAATAATCAATAACAGATTATATCTTAATGGTTGTAATATAACGAAAACATATATATAATTATAAGTTCATTGACAACAGATCCTCTGATTACAATTATTACAAGAACTTCGTAACAAATACGTTTTAGGAACGGTTATATCATATATTAAGATATTTTAAAGATTAGTTGAGGCAGGCGTTCATTAGTTTCTTACCTATTAATCTTACATTAAATTAAAGTTGGAAATAAAGGTGTTATCTGGCACACTATATTTATTGGTTACGAATAATGAAAATTTCTGTTTGGTTGGTACATAAATTCAAGATACCCTTTTCGTTGGAACTGTTGGTTTTATGGTATCGTAATAGTACGCGATTAAAAACTTAAATCTTTGAAACTATATGCTAGTTATAGCTTTAGCAGGAGGTAACCAACTTAACTTTGACAAATCTTTGATCCGCTTACATAGTGTTCACAATTTTTGTCGTAGTTTCTGTCAAAAAGGCCAAACATTAACTGGACCATAATTAATAAGACAAACGTATCTAAAGTTTAACGGTACTTAAAACAAGGTGTTAGTAATCATTATATCGCCATTCTATACCAACCAAAAGACTTCTACGGTTTATCAATTACATCACGAACACAAGACCTAACTGATAAATAATTTAACCAACTAAATCAGAGGCTGGAGTAGTAAATGAGGAATCTGGACTGGGAGATCAATATGATCCTAATTAACATATCGAAATTCAAGTTAATAATCTTTACTATCGTTTCTTTTACTAAAAACATAAACCTATCGTCTAAAATCGGATTCCTTATAACACTCGTCAATAAAAATAAGCAAAACAAGACCCAGTTGAATATTATCAACTTTCTGATCTATTGGACCTCTACAAAGTGTAAAAGAATCACATAAAATGTACTGACTTCAAGGATTTACGGAATAATAGCCGGATTCAATATAGGAATAACAAAATGTAAAAACCTGAACATTGTTACAAAACAAGTAATGATTTATCTTATCGCGATACCAATTTGCATCGAGTCGAAAATCCTACTCGAATACCTTTCGAGACTCGAAATAAACAGTGAAAAACGCCTGATAATCGATGAAATAGAACTTCTTAAAGCTTACGAAGCAAGGTAGATTAAGTATTTCCAATCAATTGATGGTATAGATATTCCTACCAATAACATAACCAAATTGCTATCAAACTATGCCCTAAAAGGTTTAATAACAGTAATAGGCTAACTATATGCAGAAAGGATTACGTTGATAAGCTGCCTGGCAAAGTCAAGTCACTTACTTACAAACAGGGGTATACTGACAAATTAGAAAACTTTCAGAGAATTAACGCCGGCGACTTATTTAATGAACACGGTTGAGGTAAACGCTTATACAAGTTTTTAACGAAAAACTTGTTTATAGGAATCGATAAAGTCGAAACTCGAACCCGTAAGACAAATAGAGGTAATTGATATTCCCAACATCAATAATAATTCGAGATGAAAATAACGATGAATTACCCTTGAAACTCGCGAAATGTATATAACCTAATTTAACAGAGTAAGGGTATCGGAAACTAATTTGTTGTGGTTTAACTAGATAATAATTATCAGGATAGCATTTATCGTTTCTGCGGCTGGGACCACGGACACGGCTTCCGAATACATGTAGGCAAAAGCTTTTACCTAATTAGACATACACGATTTATATAATATTGACGAATCTCTTACAGCCTATTTAAATTGCATCAAACTATACATATTCGAACTCAGTCGATTCAGTTATTGTATAAGAAGAACGAATGTAAAACGTCTGTAAAACATTCAATTCGACAATTGTAATCATTTTTTTCTAAAAGTATTGCCGGTTTACGCCAAGTTATAAAAATTTGAATCAAAATAAGTTATTAATTTTGTGATGGTTGAGGGAATAATAAAAAAAATACGAGTTCTCTTTACATTTGAGACCCTATAGATTTTATATTAACGGATATTTCATTTTCTATCGCTTATTAAAAATCTCAATCTTTGGAAAAGGTATTTTTAATGAAAATTCCGTAAATCTTAGTATTGTTGAAAACCATTTAAAAGATTGCAACGGAGTTTAATAAACCATCTTATACGACGTTGATATTCTTACCAGAAAACCTTCGACGCAATATAATAGGTGTATGAAATACGTTGGCCGGGCCAAACAATATCATGATCTATCTAATTAAAATATATTACGGTTTTATCATAAATCTTTGCTGTGGATATTACTTGATATCACTATAGTAAGCAATAGTAGGGGACCACGTTTGTGGAGTGCATGATAGCGTGTCATGCTATAGGAAGCACTCTTGCAAAGTGCATAATAACGTGTTATGCCTCATCAGGGATATTGACAAAGTGTATGGTAGAGTGTCATGCTCTGGGTAAGAGATTATAAGCTTTCACATGAGACCTACACTCTCCAAATACCTCTTATTACTCTTTCAACCAATCTTTTTTTACCTTACTATTTGAAATACTACACTATATTTTTTTGGGGGTTATTTCATAAAGACTTTATTGATCCTGATTAGTAGGTAACTCTGTCTATTACAAATATATTAAGAATGCAATAAATAAATTTTTGTTCATTACCCATAACATGATATTGAAGCAGTCGTTACTATTCCTTACTCTGATATTACGATTTATAATAATTATAAAGGAGTTGAAAAGAAAGTGTAAGTCCCGGGGTAATAATAATAAAATAAATTTAATACGATATTGTTACTTTAGTTAGTGCCTTTAGATTATTAAAAGCCCCGTTACGTTATCTATTCACCCGCTTGGTGTTTTCAACGTATTCGGGCATTTTTTTTTTAAAAATTCGTTTTCTTATGTATTGGCTTTGTAAGCTATCAAGTTTCGAGCCCCTTTATTAAAACTTATCCAGCAAAAACTTAGTATTTAAACCGCTTACTTATTCTTAGGAGGCGATTAAAACAACTGTTAGAGCACTGCTACAATTATTTTGAGTCCCTAAAAAAGCCTTCGTTGCGTTAACCTCAAATAAAGATCAAGCGTTCAAAGCGCCTATTAAAAAGTTCCGGAAAATTTCGAAAACGAATATGGTTACATTCGAAACGTTTATCAAAATACTAAAAACTCTTCAAGTGATACTCGATATTCATATACCATTTTCACACAAATTTACCACTTCAAATATCTAACTCTTTCTTACCCAATTTTTTTCCTTTATTCTCCTTACCTTACACCGTTTATTGGGATTGATATTTGTAACATTTAAGTTTACTAATCATTTAATAAATATGGTCCTTCTAAAGCGTTAAAACAGCTAGTTTAAAACACTTGATTATTTTGTATTAGACCTAATTGGTAAATCATTTAAATTGATAAATTATAAACTATCCCTCTTTAACCCTTTATCACATTTTATTTATATTGGATTCATGTATTATACTCTTTTCCTACCGTTCTATTTAGAAACCCTTTTTAATATACGATTTCAAACGCACAGAAAACCCACATTACTATGCTGTTTTCATACTATCCCATTATATACGACAACTTTGATCTCATAATACTAACCATAACAATTTAAGATGAAGATACCAATCATATGAACATTCGGTTCGCTTAAATAAAGTTTCAAAAAAGCGTTTAAGAGTATATTAATTTTAAATCATTGTTGGTAGGGCTTAGACGTTGCGAAGTTGTCGATTCGATTGGTCGAAGTAACAAGAGTATTATGTGGTCAGATGGTGGATGTATTTTTCTAGGTTTGGCAGACCGTTAGCCAGTCTACAATGTAATTTGTATGGTCAATTGTTTGGCTCGTGCCCTAGAGTGAAGTGCAGCGTACTGCACTCGACTTACCCTCAATACGGTAAGTCCGCACAAAGTAATACACTCAACTTTCAATACAGTTAACTTTACTATAAGTAAAGTTAACCTAATATACTGTATGTAGTACTATTCCAACATTAGCGGCTTTTTAGTTTGTGCGCGTACGCTAGTATAGCTAACCAATCTTTTCCAGTTGACGCTAAACAGCGGCCTCGTACCCTCTATCAATTCCGATTGAATTTCATACTGTATTACACCCAATTACATAAAAATTAACCCCATTTGACCTCAATTGCTCCGTTGTTCCGAGGTCCGAGTTTATTAACTCTCACCAAAGGATTTTTTGCCACAGCTTTTCGTAACTTTAACTATGCTACTTAAACAGATCGCTATCATAAATCCCCTGGAAGTCTTTCAATCTACCAGTATATTCTTGTCCTCCGTCACGTAATCTAGGCTTTTCGCCCGGTTTATTTACGTATCTCTTAATACGTATAGTCAATTTGTTGCTATCTATAAACCTTTCCAAGGCTTTGTTTAACGTAGCCTTCGTCATAGCATCTGCAGGATTATCTTTACCATCGATCTATCGGAACCCTTTAATTTCCCTTCCTAGGCTTCGCGAAGTGCCATTACGTCGATTATCAGACGTTTTTCTCTAGTAATTCCGAACTTTAACAAGCACTCGAAAAGATTCCTTAAGTCGGTATAAATTACCACCGCGATGAAGTAAATCTTTAGCCGCCTGGTAATTAGGTTAAGGGTTTTCTAAAACGCCTACCTACGTCAAAGCCCGTCATTATGTCTTAGACCTCCGAAGCTAACACGCTTCGTATAATCCTTTTACACTTAACGGAGGTCTAGTAAATTAGGTTACCAGTAATGCTAAATTGATCTTCCCGCCTACCTTTTTAATCAGGGTTATTCAAAAGCTGATCAGTAAAAATAAGTCGGTGTTATTTACAGAAAACCCTTCCGTAAAAATCATTAGCTGAGCATTTGAAAAGTCGATTGATACCATATTGATTCCGCAATCTAAATTTCGTATCTACCACTCCAACCTTTTATTTAATCAATCAAATTCTTTATCCTTTGGTATTTATACTTATACCGTGATGAATAAATAGTATAAGGCTTTCGGTTGATATAAAGTGGCAATATAGCTACCCCGTATACGTTCTTCCAAGTTCTGTTAAGCCCTGACTTTATCAGTTTTATCAATCATAGCAAAAATAACGCCTTGACCCTTTGAACGTAAACTTAAGCCGGCATTAATACCAAATATACGGATTAAAGATTTATTAAAATCAAGTTAATTATTTTTCGTTAACGTCATTACCGGCTTACAATTTCAGAAGTTAAAGTCTCCGATCACTTACTATTCCTATACCACAAAGCTAACCGTTTCGACGAAAAAAGTATCGTTAGTTTATATACCCACTATACCGAAATCCTTCTTTTACGTTACTAACAAATACGGGTCGTATGTTAAAAATATTATCTTTAATCTGGCCTTAAAGTGCGACTAGTAAGTTGAAAACCAGTAAATATTTGCCTTAACTTATTTACATAGTAATTTAACATATCGTATTATCGTTTCTAGTAGGTAAATAACGCGGAGTTCCTATAATAGTTCCAATAATATAATCCGCTGTAAATCCGTTGCTAACTATATAAAGGCTTATGTAATACCACGGCCATTAAGTGTAAACTTACCCTTAATCCTAGTTAATAAAATTGTTACCAAGGCAATTACCAAGCGTTAACTATATCTTTTAAATCGTTAGCTATTACAGAAGGATTTAGTCCTTACTTTTATCGCCGTATTTTAAAGCGATTAACCGTAACTTTTTATACGGTAGGCTCATAATCTTACCTTTAATTTCGTACATAATCATCGACTTGAAAATTATAATATTTGGGTTTTAAAGGTTAAAGTTAGCCTTTAATACAAATTATACCACACCTTGATTTAATAAACCGTCGATCTTGACCTTGTTGTTTTCCTTGAAAAGTTTGATAAAAGTCTTAATAATCTCTTATACCTTAAGTTTTACTGTTAAATTTTCGTTATAATTTTCTTTTTTACTTACTTCCATAGTATTATAGATAGAGCTCGATATATATTCCTCCTTTTTAAAATTCCTGCTTTTTGGATGTCATCCGCGTCGACAGCGTTTTATTAACTTGTCGATAATGGGTATAGAAGGTTCGTGTTAATTCGGTTGTTGAACTCAGAGTCTTTATCATTAGTAACACTAATATAAGGCTTAACTTAAGTAATCCGGAAAAACACCAGGCCGTTAACAGTTTTAATGATTATTTTAAAGCTTACGATATTTAATATCTTATATGGCCCTTTCCATTTACTCGGTTTTTGCTACACGAGAACTTTACTTAACAATGGTAAAATAAATACGTCGATTATTATAAGCCCATTTTTGGAGTTCAAGGCGTTATTAATTTAGAGGCGTGCAGATTCCCTTTTCAATTCCCTTAAAGCTTTGCTATAAGCCGCAACACGGTTTTAGGTACTTGCCGAAGGTGGAGATTCACTCGTCAGGCGTGGATACGCTCTAAAGACCAATAACGTTAATACCAGGCTATTAAAGCACACGGTATCATTAAGATCTTTCACTGCCATTTATAAACGTGACTTCGAATCTATAAAGCTTTTAATTTCCAGCGTAAGGATATTATACGCTCAGTGAAATAGGGTATATACCCTGTTAACCTTTCTAATATTCCAGTAGGCTTTCAAAGGTACCTGTTTACATTAGATACCTATCATTTTAACATCTTTTTAAAACTTCGCCGCCGTAAAATTGGTATTGGTATTGTGGACGACAATGTTAGGTGGACACAGATACGTATTCATCTATAATATCTTTAACATTTTCCACGTATCCTTTACCGAAAAGGATTTTAGAAACTTAGCTTCGTAAAAAAAGGTTACGAAGTTAACGACGTCTAAAATAGGCTTATTATTTAAGTAGAATATATCAATAAAAATTTTATAATTAAAGCTTTCGTTATTTTTTAATGTAAGTTTAAATCTTCGAACGTCTCAGGTATTTATTTAGCAGGGGTATCAAAGCCTTTTCATGGCTTTTAAGACAAAGTATTACATATCGTTATACCCTACAGACTTCAAGACTTTGTATAGTTTATTAACAACTAGGTAATTCAAACGCCAGTATAGTTAACGTATCTCCGGCTTCGTTAGGTTGAATACTATTGCTTCTGGACCTTAAAAATAAAACCCTAAGTGCCCCTAGTTAAGGACGTGTAAAAACCTTTAGTCGTTTTTAACCAACTCGTTTACGTTAATATTAACGTTAACACCAAAAGTTTTTATGTCCTCCAAGTAAAGTAGAAAAGGGGTAAAAAACTTAAAGATACGAAATATAATCGTTTTTATAACAGTTTAAATTACCGTTATTCTTAGTAAAGATAGTTGTTCTCCTAGGCTAAAGCCAACTTGGGCCTTGCCAGTATCGTAACGATCAATCTCTATAGCTATAATGCTTTCCCTCCATAGTGCTATATACTACGAATAGCCTTTTATTAAGTTACTTACCACCCCAATATCTGTAATAATACCCTTAAACGTATAATCCGTATAAAAATTACAGAGGTTAAAAGTATATAAGGGATTAGGGGTATAATTAGGGTAATGGTAAATGTCTTTGCCACTTAAACGGTACAAAAAAACATAGTCGGCTAATTACTAAGTTACCGTATTAAAAATAGTATTTTCGTATCACTTGATATGCTTAGGGGCGTAAACGACGTCAATTAACTTATTGCCTTTAGCATTTATCACCTAGTTCAAGAAAACTTATTCCGAAGTAATAGGGTACCAAACGTAATACTTTGTTTTCCTATTTTTACGTTCGGCAGGGGGGTATCGAATTAACTAATTACTGGCCTTATTATAAATCCAATGTTTTTTACCACTATCTCGACGATAGTGTTTGCGGTTAACAGTTCCGCCTAAATATTATTAGCGCTAACGTAGGTGCTACCTCTAATCTGAGGCCGAAGTTAATAAACCTGACCTTAGGCGTTATAGGCGCCCGTACTTTCAGTCTATGTCATTAACTACCGCAAGGTTTTCCTTATCCACGTTAAGAATTTACCAACTTGGGAATACATATCGAGCGAGTTTGGCGTAAATGCCATTACCGTGACGAACGAGGAATTTAACTAGATAAAAAAAGCTTATAAAAGTGGCATTTAGGCGTTGTAAGGAGTATTCGAACTTAATAACGCCCGTAATAGCTGCTCGTACCTGTTCGCGAAGTGTAAATTAACCGGCGTAAGCCTTTACTATTGCTTTTTGACATATTATCAACTTATTCAATATTTGGTTAATAACATCTATTGGTAATTCCTCCTCTTTTTTCTTTTTCATTATTATAATCCATCGCGTAGTAGCTCAATTTATATGGTATTATGTAAGGTGGACGTCGTATTCGAAATAGCCCTTTATACTATCGTAAATCTCGCGAAATGTAATGACATTCTTGAGAAAAATCAGGTAGTAATCTTTGACGTAACCTATAAGGATTCCGGGAAATAATAAGTAAAGACCAAAAGGTAAAACCTCTATCCACTTACAGATATTTAGAAAAGATATCATCTTAATATCGAAAAGGTTATGAGGATTTCTGTTATACTTCTCTATATCATCTCAAATATTGGTGAAATCTATTATTAACTTGAAATTAATATTGATCATTTTAATAAGTTTTAGAGGAAGATCGCAATAATCATTTCAGGCTTAGTTAATATTCCCTAGCGGTTCAAATTTTGAAGGTTTCGAGACTCGGTGTTTAGGGTAATTGCCAATCACCTAACTCAAGAGGTAAAGTCCTATAGTAGAACCTATGGTAGGTTTGCGCGCGTAAGTATATTTAAAGGGAAAATGTTTTTAAAGATCTTGGCGGTGGACTTGCTAAAGGGCGATGGGTACTTCAAGTTTTTGGAAAGCCTGACGATCTTGTTTAATTGACTGGTGTAGAGCACCGACATCAATACCTCTGACCGCGTTGGCAACCCTCGCTTCGCGTTCTTTTCCGCCACTAAGAGAGTACTCCGCGCTATCACGTAAAGGTACTAAGCCATTGAGCAGATCAATAGGTTCTTTATTATCAGTTCGTAAAGAGGCTTAAATTAGTTAAAACTAAATGGGAGGTCGTCTGGATCGCGTATAGGGGCGATAAGATTTCTCAACGCCTTTCCCTTTTTATTTAGGGTCTGAAGGTTTAGGGTTTTAAAAGCGTTCTTCCAGTTAAGCCAGCTCGAAAATAGTTTCTAACAATTTAGTAAAACTTCCTTTTAATATGTAAATACCTTAACGTTCAAACTCGACTTTTAGTTTATACTAAACGGACTTCTAAACTAATTTCCTCATTTCAATAGTCCAGTCGTCGAAAAGCTCGCGATACTTGCGGAAAGCGCGGTCAAGGTCTTCACCGCTGTTGTATTCAAAGATATAACAGCTAAAGAAGTTCGTAAGGTGTTTCTCCGTTAATTCTTTATCAATATCCATTCCCTACAAATTGTTGTCGTAAAACTCGGTAAAAATAAATCTAAAGGCGTCAACTTTATCCATAAGTACCTAATTTAAAGCTATCTTAACGGTTTTAGTCGGTAAGGGACGTGGTAAAGCATATACGGCGAGGGAATTGGTAATATTAAGCGTAAAGGCTTGATATTTTTGACTTAAAGTCGCGTGGAAACTTGGCAACTTAATGAAAGGTCGCGAAACGTGGATTTCTTAGTACGACTTGGTATTTTTGTTTGGAGCAGCGAACTTAACGATCTAGGTAGTATAAGTAGTGAAAAGAGTAAAGTAGGGCAAAGGTCTAGTGTAAATGGTAAGGTCGAAAATCGTTAATTGGTAGTGGAAAGGCAGAGGTTATTATTTTTGGCATAGGGGCTTAGGTGTTTTTCTTGTATTAAGAACACTTGCCGTAATACTAACTTAGCTGTTTATCAACTTGCCATACTTTAAGACTTCTGAAAGTTAATCACAATATCTTCAAAAAGAATTAATAAATATTTCTTGGTATTTTCGATAGCGATACCGTCGCTACCTTTAAGTTTCCATAAAAATCGACGCAGCCTAGAAGTTTTCTCTACTTACTTCCGTCAAAACCGACGTAGCAGTAGAAGTCCTTCGCAAAAATCTTTCTTCTACTCCAATGGTCGTATAACTTAAAACGGAACCGTAAAGTAGCCTTTTCTTCTACTTAGCTTATTTGTCCTTAACTTAACCGGCAAACACTAATGAATGACGGTAGGCCTTAGACGTTACAATGTTATCGATTCGATTGGTCGAAGTAACAGTAGTATTACGTGGTCAGATGGTGGATATATTGTTTTAGGTTTGGCAGACCGCTAGCTGGTCCGCACTGTAATTTGAATGGTCGATTCTTTAGCCCGTGCCCTAGAGTGAAGCACAGCGTACTGCACTCGACTTATACCCAATGCGGTAAGTTCGCATATAGTAATACACTCGACTTGCAGTACAGTCAACTTTACTATAAGTAAAGTTGACCTACTGTACTGCATGTAGTACTATTTCAACAATTATAAAATATAGTTATTCAGGTATCGTTAAAAGAATTGGATCCTTGTATTACGAATATATAAAATATGAACGTAATTTTTCATTCTTGAAAGAAAAAGTCTCGAGGGTTCGATATATTCGATAAATTCCGAGGAATTTTTAAATTACATGTTGGAAATTCAGCTCTCTGTATACAATTCTAATTCTCAAGTGTTACGATTATAGTGACTGAATGAAGGCATTGATATACCAGGTCGAAAAAGGGGCTGTATTTTATAAGCATCGGTTATTATAACTTAACTTAACAAAAATCTCGGGTTTAGAAGATACACAGGAGTTAAAAGTGGATTTTATGGAGAGATATTCGCTCGCGGAACGTAAGAAATAGTTTACCAAAGATATATAAAAAAGATTATAACTTGGGAGTACCCTATATATATAAAGTGTAAGAGCTTCAGCGAGGTTAGCCGCGCCCCGAGAAAGCAGGAAAAGTCAAAGGAATCGACGAAAGAAAAGGGCAAGCTGTAAAGATTATTTGTGACAGGGATTAAATATAAATCCGCTTTAATAAGAGCTTTGGAAAAGGGACATAGGCCAGGCCATATCCTAAACTTACTTAACACCTTTCCCGACCGTAGTAAAAGCGCTCCAAATAATGAAAACGGCGTTATCAGAGGAAATGTAAAAGGCGATAAACGATTATACAAAACTTATAGCTCAATGTTTATAAATTACAACCAATACCTCGACCTCTCACCCCCTCGGGTTTCAAGTAATAGGAGTTACTTTATAAAACCTACAGACTTAACCAAATTTTCTGACAAGGAAAATAGATTAAGTGACGAATTTTATAATATACTTCATAACAAGATTCATATAATATTAAATACCTGTGAAAAACTTTATATTAATCTTTCCTAATACCATAGAAATATTAATAGATATATGAATTCAATATGAACAAATGGTAAATATATTATGGAACGTAAATCAATTTGTTAAAAACGTCTTGAAACCTTTTTAAGATATTTTTTAATATAATGTTGAATTAAGGCCTATACGATAACGATTGACCTGTTATTCTATGAGGGGTTATGTAAAAATAGCGTAATTATATAAAAAAATTTATTATGAAAGATATTAAATACCCAATTAACAAGGTCCAAAAAGTTCTTCAAGGCGTATCAATCGGAGTATAAAAGAAATAAATTGTTCATTCAAGTAATTCAAAAGGTATACTGTGGAAATACAGGTTTTAATTTTGCGGTATTACAATCGGAAAAGAATTTGAAAGATTTTTAAATAATTTTAAAAACGTTATTTGAAATCTAGATGCGTGAAAAGGCTAATTTTGGATGAACATTCGTAACCAGGAAAGCTAAGGACGAAAGCCTGGAAATTATAAAGGTGGATTTTATAGACTTAATTTATTATATTTTGAATGGCGATTCAATGGGTATTTAACAAATAAGGATTACAAAAGTCCTAAATACGGATATAATGGCTATAAACGCTTGAACATACTCCGAGAATTTATAATAAGGCGTATATTAGTAAGCGTGCTCTTGTAACTAAGAACGAAACTTACTACTCATATTCTTATACCTATATCACATATGAAAGAGTTTACGGACTTTGAAAAACGATGTTTTATATATAATAAAGTCGGTTATCAATTAGTTAACCATTCGGTACACGAGTAGATTCGTGTTGAACGATAATTTTGGGCTAATTTCCCGCCTAAGAACTACATCAAAAGCTCTTTTATGACGCGTACGGTTGATGACGAAGGCGTTGAAGAGAATTTCGATGTTTACCTATACGAATATAACTTTAGGGAAGATTCAAAGGAGGATGATATTTATGCAATGATTTAAAAAGAAAAAGAAATGGATTAACAGGTCTTTGTAGGCTTATAAAATGCCTTATTTTAATATAGTGTAAGCTTAGATAGTTCTAGTGGTAGATTAAGCGCCCATATGGCGTGTTAATTATATATTATTCGGTTTGTGTAGTTACTGGTTCTAAGGTATCACACCAGATCCCATCGTGGCAGAAACCACGATCGGCTGAAAACGGCAATTCTATATTTTCGTAACAAAGTTTTCTAAGTTTCAATTCGATTAGGTAAAGAAATACTGCGAAGGTTTGTTTGCTAGAGGTCAAACGTCTTTACTTCATACATTGGTATCAAACATAGGATATTGATTGGTCAAATTTCATGCAATAAATGTTGAAATAATATTTTTTTTCCTTCCGTTACCCAATAAATAATAAGTCTAAATTAAAGTACAAAATTCGAAAAACTCATTAGTTCACGTTGTAAACAACGTATTCATATATTTTTATTTAAAGTTTAAATATTTCTCGTTTCCTCCGACAATACATATAATAGAAGCGGTTCATATTATACAGCCGAAATTACGTATATTACACCGAAGTTTCGGACACCTGATTCAAAAATATCTTGTAAGGCTTCTTTATATAACGGGTTATATTAATTCTGGAGAAAGAGCTTCAAAGGTTCTAAATAAATATTTCCATGAATACTAACTACATTCATAAGTCCTAAAATGTTTCAAATTCCGTTTTTAAAACTATTTTAATTGGTATCTCATCCTTTATTTCGTCTACGTTATAGTGTTGTTTCAAGTCGCAAATTTTACGCATATTATTATCGTAAGGAATTATAAGGATATCTTAGTAAATTATTAGATAAACTTTTATCTTAAGCAGTTAAACTAGATTACGTACGATGTATACACGTCTATCAACTTAAATCAATGGCGGACCAGGGTTAAAATAGCCGAAATTCAATGTAGATAAATACTAGTGAAACTTTTTTGGAGTATTAGAAAGTGCGAACAATGATATAGACCGTTTGGCATGGCGTATAAGGTTTTTTAGAAGGAAATAAAGGGAACAAATAAAAAATAATTAATTATATAAATAGAAGTAGGGGTTATAAACAATACCTTTCGCTGGAGCCGATAAATTTTAACACCCCTTATAGCCGGTATTTACCCTAAAGTCCATATAGATTTCGTACTATTACAGGTTACGGGTTTAAAGGTAAACGTTATAGCGAAATCTACGGTAATTATACGTTATATTAAGGTTTAAAACGATGTTTTCAAAGTATTATTAACAAAGAACAGCCGTTGGAAAACAAACGTTTTGAAATTATGGATATAATCAAGAATTCTAGTTAAAAAGAAGAGAAATAGTGTATTGATTCTTAGAAAATTAACGGTATTATGGGATATAATATCTTTTTTCATTTATTAAAAGATATGAGAATTTTTTTTTGTGAAACGATAGTATAAAGGTATAAAAAGGAAAGGGTGGACGATGAAACCCTAAAAACGTAACCCTCCGAGTAATATTAACTACGCTACTTTCATAATACCTCAAATGGTCTTTCCCTAAAACTTTTATACATTTCGAATACCCCTTCATTATATTCGTTATTTTACTAAAAACGAGTACCTCATATTAACGTCGATGAGAAGACATCGATAAAGACGTCCATTTGGTTTTAAAAACAAAAGGAATATTAAAACCTTTGTTTTAGATTCCTTAAATACCTTAAAAAATGGCGAACCGAACATGAAGTAAAAAACTTCATCGTAAAGTCTATTTTATTACTCCATATAACCATTTTAAAAATCAAACTCAAAAAAAAATCTTTTTTTTTCATTAAGTGATATATTTTTCGTTTTGAAGGGGTTAATCTAATAAGTTACGATGATCATGAATTTTTTTTTTCCCGATGAGTTCTAACGGTAAAATAAAAAACCGGAAAATTATATGAAAAAGCCGTTTTGTGATAAGAGGTTATAATGACACCGGGAAAAAAATACTATAACCTAATCTCTTCCTTTGTAATAGGCAAATTAATATTAAATTTTGGAGTTTATTACTTTTTTACGTATATTTAATAACGTTTGTCTTATGCTTCGAGATATTACGTAAATTTATACATAATTTAAAGGAATTTTAAACGACGTATTTACGCTTATATACTTATGTAGCTTCTAAAACACCATTTTCCCAGAACGATTTTACGTATCTTGAAACCATTTTACGACTTCATTAAGGTTGGTATATATTTGTTTCATATTTATGTAAGGAATTATGAGGAGCTTCTCAATTTGGTTAGCTTAACTTTGAATCCCTATTTATTCATTTCGATACTGTGTTTAGAAAGTTTCACGCTGGTTATGATATAGATAAACAATATACTTATATTTTATAATGTGTTGAATTTTGTGGAGGAGGAAAAGAAACGTTAAGAGGTTACGTCAAAGGCGAAGTTGAAAGTATATCTCAGGTAAACCCACCGCATTAACTTTCACAGTGAACCTATTACGTTTCTAAAAAAAGAACTTTTTGAAGTTTATATTGAAATAGAAAGCTGAATAAAGTGTTTTTATTTTTTTAACTAGCGTAAAGCGAGTTAATAAGTAAAAATGTTAGCATAAACGATAGGCTTAGATTATATT
This sequence comes from Anisogramma anomala, assembly GCA_038502455.1. Lineage (NCBI taxonomy): Eukaryota > Fungi > Ascomycota > Sordariomycetes > Diaporthales > Gnomoniaceae > Anisogramma > Anisogramma anomala. The sequence continues at coordinate 23,181,936 of JASMMZ010000001.1, read as the reverse complement.
GGTCCTATAATTAGAAGGGGATTTTTACTTTTATTCATTATGTAATGTTAAATAAACCCGTCAATAATATATGTAACGCGTGCGATAAATGCTTCCAATGACAAGTTGGGAATCGGAAACGCGGCCTGCGCTTGATACCAATCGATATATATGTAACGAAATTATTTCTTTTGATTAATTATCACTTCATGAATAATAACATTATAGCTCCTAAATGAATCTTGTATTTATTATAAGTAACAAAATACCGGACCGAAACGAAGTTACCTGACGTAATAATACTATGTATTCAAGTTCGATTAAATACAAACAAGTTATAAAGAAAGTTATCGTTTCCGAAATTTATAATATAATCAAAGGATTCAACTTTGGTATTATTTTTATAATAACTATTCGAATGAATATTACGAATTTCAACTTAAAAGCCTGCCTTTGGGTAGTTTATATCAACTCGGTTCCTTTTCGTAGATACCATGTTAAATTCGGTAATATTAATGAGAAACGACTTATAATCGATATTGAAACTTTGCGCAAATCATATAAACGTCGCGAAATGAAATGAACAACATGAATCGATGGAAAATCAAACCTAACGAATAAAATAACCTAAGTCACCCCTAATGAAATATTTAAAACGTTTATATTTATAAGTATTCGTTCGTTAACGTTACGAGGAAATTTATACGATTCAGCCCTGGAAAAACATATTACGTTTTTTCCCATTGAATATTTATCATTTCAAATTCATTACTCGCTCTTAAAATGATTCATTTATATCATTTTATCAATATATCATCATTTTTTCATTTACTAATCACCGGTTTATTTATTTATTATCACTTTTTCTATTTGGTATTCACTATTCTACCAATACATTATCTTTTTCTATTCATCATTCATTATCCTATTATTTACGCTACGATTTCTTTTCACAACCAAATTTTATTATGATTTAACTATTTTTTCTCAAAACAGATTAAACAACCAAACACAAACGTTTATAGCTATTCGTTTCCGGAAGGAGAGGGGGAATACGGGACTACGTTGTTGTCGTTATTCTCGTCCTCATAGCTCTGATTGTCGCCGTTGTCGTCGCTGCTAACGTCACTGGTATGGTCAACATCGCCGTCGACGTCGTTTCTACGAAAAGGGCTAGGTGCCACTGACGCCTTAGGTTATTTACCTTTCAGCAGGAGACAAATGAAAGGTTCACTCCCTAATAACGTAGCGTAATAACGTCGTCGAATTTACCTATATAATCTATACGAAAACCCATCCTCTAAGCGGTAATAGTGGTCACCGTTTTCGCTAGTTAACGATTAACAAAATTTTAGCATGAACTTTATTTCATATATCTAAAAAGTGGTCGTTGTTTAATAGAGCCCCAACTAAGGTTTTAATGAAGTAGACAATAGACTATTGAACCGGGAGTTACGTATTAGTAAAATATTTAATTTACCGTAAATACAATGGACACGTAATAATGCCTCAGAAAACATCCTTAATATGATCAAACCGAGGGTATACTGATTATCGTGACTTTTCTAGCAGTAGGAACGCCACGAAGTACCCCCATTCAAATGGTATTACCTAATGAATTTACTCGCGGGGGCAAATACAATGTACAATACTTAAAACTTATTTATTGATAATCCAAATTTATGTATCTGAGTTCGCTGCATTAGAGTTTTACGTACCAAAAAGTCTTCGCGACGTATTTTTACAAACTGCGATTCCAAACAGCGGGCTCGTTTCGCTATTTCCGTGTTGTTTAACAAATATAAGTATTTTTAGATTCAAAGGAATTATTATGACATACATTGTTATAATTCAACGATTTAACATTTACGGCGACGGGGCAACGTTACGAGTCAAGAAAGGGTTTTACTCATAGCGAGATGATAAGATTTATAACCTTAAAATACCCCCGTTTTTATCTCTGAGGGATGGGGGAAGTATGCGAGGGGGAGGGGGGAAGGAAAAGAAGGAGTAGCGGTTATAGTGGTGGCAGCCAAGGGGAATATAGAGTGGTTAATCGACAATATAGTGATATTATTGGGGTTAGTGTTGGCGGCGCGGCATACGGCGGCCGCATAGGCCTTAATATAACGCCGTTAACGCGTTAAACAACGTTTTTCCAACCGGTTTTAACACGGAATTTATTCAAAACGATTAGTATATAGTATTAATTAAGTGATTTATTTATATTAAACCACAGAATAGCTGATTGGAAACGGGTAATTGAGATGTAAAATTTCGAATACTGAATTGGGGGCTTATTTTAGACATAGAGATACGTCATTTCATGAGAAAAAAGAAGTTTTGTTTGGGTTAATGGCTATACAAATTTTTATACTAACTTTAAAACACGTCATATTATCAATCACACATTGAAAATCAAACCTTTATAGAGATTACCGACCTTCTAATACCTATACTATGGTTATTATGAAAAAGTGATTAAATTTATGAAATAATTACGTCATTAAAGATGAATAATTGATGAAGGGTTTGAACGAATTACATTGAAACTATTAAATATTTTATTTAAAACTAAAAATAATTTTACTAATATTAGTAAATAATAGATATAGAGGTTTTTAAGAAAGGAAAGATTTTCAGTATGGATATTACTAAATCTTACCATAATTGGTAAGCGGAGGAGACCACGTTTTAGAAGTGTATGATAGCGTGTTACGTTGTAGGAAGCACTTTGACATAGTGTATGATAGTGAGCCACGCCCTAGAAGTGATGTTGGCAAAGTGTATGGTAGTTTTCCATATTCCGAGTGAGACCTTATAAGCTCTCCCCTGAAGCGTGCACTCTCTGGATGCCTTTTCTCCCTTTTGCATCAAACTAATCTTATCTTACTTCTTGAAATACTATACTATCTTCTTCTTACGTTGATGTACAGAGACTTTACCAATATTTTCGGTATTTTTAATAATTAATACTTACTTTCAGTATTTTCCCACAAGCGTAAAATCAATTGGAAGTATCAATAATATCGTTTTGATGACCTGGATGTATTTAATCTTCGTATATGAAAGCTTCTTATTTAAATCGTAGTTGATTCAAAAATTCAAACACATTATAAGCCGTAAAATATTGGAAAACGTTATCATCCGCAACCTAATTAATAATTAATAAGAGATCGAAATACCCGAGCAATTTATTACGAATATTAAAACTCTTTGCGCTTACAACATTAAATTCGGTTTGAAAAAAAAGCAAAATCGCCTTCATTTTGAATCGAAATATAAAAAAGGCCTCTAATGCGTTTCCTACAACCGTTGAATACAAAATATACGACGTATAAGGTTTTAGAGATGTATAATCCCTTTGACTAAAGGTTTTCTACCCAATAAAATGGTAAGAGTATGGTATTGAACGATAAATATAAGGTTTTGATAATTTTATTTTGAAAAAACATGTATAACATTCATTCATTCCTTGGATTATACGTATGATATATATATCTTACATATTCAATTTTGTGTTGACCTTATTGGTATTGATAGTAATAATGTTTGTTTCAAACAAATATCCGATTTTTCAAAGACTATAATTATTGGATTGAATAAAGACCTACTAAAAGTTAATTTTAAGGCAAACAAACTAAATTTGAATTCGCCACAAACAAATCCAAAATTATATACATCACCGATTACCGGGGGTTATTTAAAATTTTGAAATACGGTAGACTGCTCTTATTAATCGATGTAAACCCGGTTTACTAGATTATGAACTTTATACTGAATATTGAAGTTTTCGATTTATGATGATCAAAATTTTGATTTAAAGGGGTAATATCAGGGCGTATTTGCATTAGAAAACACATGATTCAAAATTAAATGGGTGTTAATAAAGATAAAAAATTATATTACAGTTTTTTAGTTATTGTAGTGGAAGAAGTTTATCCATCTTATTGTATTTGTTTTAATACCTTCTCTTCATCGTATTTAGGCTTAATATTTGTCAAGATAACCTTGAAATAACAACAGCTTCAATTTTCATTTATATTAAAAATAATTGATATCACCTAACCTTCCATTTGTTATTGAATAATTTCAAGATGAACCCTATCGTTTACTATTATATAAATAGATCACGTGAAATCATTCTGCGAGTTTGCAGTGTTGTATTAACCTATACTCCAACAATTTTTACAACTTTATATTACAACGGCTGTATTGCTTTTCCAAACCCATAATTTAAGAAACTCATTTTTATTTAGCTTTCTCCGAAGTAAAAAGACTTTTATTAAGCCACGTTCAATCATAACAGACAATGAGTTTCCAAAATTTCTATGGCCTTAACATATACCCCTACAGTTCTCCCCCAAATCTACCATGAACACTTCTGAAAACCAAGCTAAAAAAAAGTCGTTGAAATCTCCAAAGCCTAATATTTTAATGTGAATGTGGATTATATTACGGCTTTTATCGATGGCTCGAAATAATACAAGAAATAATAAAAACTAATTCATTATAGATAAATATTTTTTCGTTACGATACAGTTATCGCAACGAAATGTAGTAATATTGAGTTTACGATTTACGGTTTCAACGCATAGGTCAGAAAAGTATTCCAGGGTTTCTCAACGATTCTATGTACCATTTTACAAGAAATTATGATACACGTGAATGACAACCTTATCATATGGCGTTTTAAAAACAATTTTAACGCCTCTTTCCAATAGGTATATAACCGTTTACACGTTTTTACCGGGACCTAAATAAGGCTATTGGTAGTAAAATCACGTTTTTACAAATAATAATATTACCGTAAACGAATTTGTAAAGGAATTGGCTAATGAGAACGTTTATAATAAACTTTATCTTAACGAAACCAAGTACCTTTTGACTAATAACGCAAAATTCACATTTAAATGAAAATTTTCTTCGGTGAAAACAAAACGATACGTTCCAAATATTCTCTATATATAAACGTTCAACTTGAGTGTATTCAATTAAATTTAATCGAAAATTTCATTAATCCCTCAATGAAACTTATTTTTTCCTCATTACTATTATCACTACTTTTATCATATGTGATTTTAACAACATAATGGGATTAGTGAAACTTTTCGTTGTATTAAAATCGTTTTAAATATTTTGGGTCAAAAGAATGATATATATGATATAAAGGCGGGGATAGAATTAGATACCTAATTTAATCTATAAGCTTTTTCAATATGTGGAAATGATAGGTCTGATTATATGAAAAGACTCTAAACGGGCAAATACGTGAGGTTTCCTTATAAAATAATTCGAATTTTGAAGAATTCCTAAATTTTATTCTTATAATGGATTCTCTTTTCACCAAGGTAAATAAAATCAAACTCCAATTAAACCAAAGTCTAATACCCATCTAAAATATCTATATTTAATGTCTGCCTATTATGTACATATCATCACTACTATCAAAACCTTTATCAATATTAATAACTTTATAATAATAAGTTGCTAGTAAAATTCTAAACCTTATGTATTGAGCAATTATATTACAATGTTTACGAAGGCTTCTGAGGCTAACGCGTGAAGTATTTGGTCCGGTCAAGAAGGGGCGAAACTAAGGGGAATGGGTTTTACGGAGGCAACAATGGGGGCGGTACCAATTGACTCTTTTTTAATATTACTCGTATCGTTGCCGTTATAGTTGTTGTTGTTGTTATTGCCGTCGCTGCCGCCACAAGAAGAGGAAAAGTATGTTGACAGGATACGTCGGCCGTTTGATTAAGTCGCGGCCAAGACTTAAGCGGAGTCACTCTTTACCGCCTCAATCGCAAAGCAAAAAAGACGTTAGAAAGACGTTAAATGCCCGGTTGACACTTCGACAACGAAGTTGACGAAATGAAGACTAGTGGACCAACGGCGATAGAAACGTTGGGGACATACCCACCTTTAATTTTAATAGCCATCACTTTTGAATTGCAAGCTTTTATATATGCAACAGAAATAACAAAGGTATTTACAAACGTACCGAACCAACTTTCCCCCCATTACCCTATCTACGTAAACCTTATCATTTGATTTCGTAAAAATGTAACGGATATAATTCGTATGAATTTGAGCTTATTATAGTAAAACAGGTTAGACGAGAAGGGAAATCAAGGAATGCAACAGAGAGTTAAAGGATAATATGAAATCGTTTAACGATTCAGACGAGTAGCAATTACGTACGCACGGGCCGCCTTCATCTTTTTAAAAGGCTAAATTACATATATTCATTCAAGTCCACATATAAATGGTAATAACTCTCGGCAATAAAGGTCTTTTACTATTGACGAAACCATTTTCAATGTGATGTAAAGAAAAAATATTCATTTTGTTCATTTTGTTCAAGAAACCTTTGTTTTAAATATTAGATTTTTGGGGTACCAAATACAGATAAAATTCCTGTGATAATACTAAGGTTTCAAAGTTTACTAACATAAAAGCGAATGTACCACATTATATACACGTCAATTTACAATCTTCCTTTTTACAGAAATACTTTATTGGGTCTCGTTATACGTTAAAAACACTATAAAATTGTACTTTCAACGTAAATAATAGTTCAACTGCAACGAATTAGACCGCGTTACACAGCCTGAAAAAAGTTATAATCTATGCGCCTACGGGTGTCTAAATCATAGTACACTCTAAGGTCTTATTTAAAGAAATAGCTTGGAGTTATAAGCACCTATTTAGGACTTTTATTAAGGATCCCAAGTTACGAATTTTACCGCCTGTGTCCAGAGGGTTATTTTATATTAGTAAGGAACACATTGAATAGTGGGAGATTCCCAGTAATAGTTATAATGTTTTGGGGAAAAAATAGTTGGTAAGCTATAGGAAAAAACTTTCGTTATAAGATAATTATACTACAAAATGCCCAAACACAGTCACTAACACCACAAAAATAAAAAGCCGTTAATTTTAAAATAACGTGTAAATACAATGAGGTAAAATTTAAATACACGAACTGTATATCAATTATGGTAAAGTGCACGATTCAATGTTGGGTATAGAACAAGCCATTTCGCATACAATGTATTCTGTAAACCAGATAACAGTCTGCAAACCTAATAAGAAACAAAAATCTACCAGCTAACCTTTGCAATACTAATATTACTTTAACAAAATTTCGAATCAACAACATTGAAAGGTCTAAGGTTCTTTCAAGATTCAAAACTTTTTAATTACACTATAGGTTTATTTACCTCACAATTAACAGGTTATATAATTTACTTAAATCAGATGATCATAATTTTTTGGAATTCTTTCGTATTGGAAAGAATTCAAAGGCTTTTCAATCATCGTTCAACGTATTTGCAAACTCTCTTTAGGTTCAACTTTTCGTGAAGAAAATCGAGATTTTTTCTCTAAAATTCTTTTAACGTGTTTTCTTTTTCAACGAAACCCCTATATTTACGTTATTGATTCGATAATGGCATTGTGAAACGTTAAGATCGTTAAACCTATTTGGACCAAAACATTGGAAAAGTTATATAAGTTATGGATTAACATGTACTTAAGATCTTACAACATGTTAGTTCATGATGATAATATCAAATTTATTACGATAAAGATATAAATTAACGCTAAATAGATAACTATTTTATTTGAATAATTTACTATTAAAGCTTATAAAAGTATCAATAATATTCAAAGGATATAAGTTCTCTTACATAAAGTCTATGATATCTTTAAATACGATATTGGCAATTTCACCATTTCTAAGGTGAAATACAAGTAACAGTCAAATGCGTTAAAATTACCGTTAGTCTCAATAGTCTGATAACAACCTTATTAGTATTTCGCGCATACCCGCATATAACAACTAAATCAATTCATTTTGTTTTGTATTTTACTATTACTAGACAGTTCCAACTGTAAATTTTCGCACTAGCTTCTAGGAAATAATCCTGTATATACCGGTGGATGGGATCGTAACAAGATGTCTTCGAAGCCTATATGGGCCGCTAAGGCCCCTCCCTTTCCCTCCAATCAAAACCATAGGGGTCCCCACAGTTTAGAAACCTGAATACATAAAAACTATAGCCTTGGTCGAGCCGTTAAACTCGGCCGTTTAAAGCCCCTCCCAACACCTGCTCGCGTAGAGAATAGGAATATATAATCCCTTTTCAGGGAAAAGAGCCTCGTAAAATAAAAATATATGATAAAATCCCATATAAAGGGTCTAAGTGAAAAGCGTATGTTATAACGTATATGTGTAGTAGGGTATATTATAATTTTCCTTAGCGGATTCTTATACGTATTCGGTAACCCATACATCGCGTTCCCAAAGTGGATAACAAGGATAGCCTATTAACACGACCCCTAACCTCAAACCCTCTCTTATACAACAAAATGTAAATCGAAGTAGTAAATACCTTTACGGACCCTTATAACCTTTATACTTACTAACCGTGATACTTATATTGAGAAAGAAATAGCATTATTACCTAAAAGCCGAGTTATACGTATAAAGACTCGATGCGTATAAACCCATACACAAAAATCTTTAGTGTCCAAACGAATAAAACTCACTTTTAGCAAGGCCTCCCCCACCCCCCCAATAAAATTTTACTCATCGTGTTTATCCTCCCTGGCCCGCATAACACCCACTTATCACTTTTCCACTAATAAGAGACAATCATACACAGGTTGTATACGGTTCCTATTTATAGGAGCTAAAAACGGAGCCTGAGTTGATGGTGAGAATGGTGTTAAATGTGCACATTACACGCGTTCAAACCTCAATATCTTCGTTGAATCTCGCGGGGAGAGATTGAATGTTAATGAATAGTAGTAACAAAATATAAATGTGGGTGTATCCCCGTTGTCACTAATACTACTAGGCTATTAGTTGTCTTCCGCGTCGCCGTCATGGCGAAAACGTCCTCCAAGCATTTAACCGCTTTATAACGATACTTCCATGCCTTCTTTAAAATAACAAAGGGCTGTATGGCCTAGGTCGAAGCTGAGACGCTATTAACGTAACAGGGCATCTTTACTGAAGAGATTTATATTAATATAAACGATGGAGACGACAAAATTATTAATAGTAGGTACACAGTATTTATCTTTAACTATCTCGCATACCTTATCTCCAGTACCGCCCTTACCACCCCCCGTATCACCGGGCCTTTCGTTATCCCAGTGTTTTTTCCGGGATCAGTTACCTTTTCCTAGTAGGGATGGATTCGCCAGGTAGCGGCTATTAAAACCCTAGTAGCGGTCTTACTAAAGCTAGTCAAAAAGTAAGTTTTTTGGTCGGTTATTGGTTTTGTAGTAATGGTATTGTTTATTTGCATTTACGCTGGCGGTTATTATAGATCAACATCAGTGGGCGCAAATTTTTGTCTTAACCGTCGAGTAGAAAGCAAGGTCTATTAAGCAATAATTTAACTTCATTTTTCTTCTACGAATGATTCGTAACACGGTTGAAAAATCGGAAAATATTAAGGGTTGAAAAAACCCTTTTTATGGAAGTATCGTATGTTTATCTGCTGTGGAGTTTTTTAGGGGAAAGTAATCAAAGTTGGTAAAACCTTATAAAGGCTGTGTAATATATTAAGTAAACGACGTTTCGCTGGATATAGTACAAAATGTGACCGCTGTCTGCTGAAAAAGGTTAAAAATATCGATAATATAACGTAAAGTTCCTGTACTCATACCTTATTATTGAAAACCAATACAATAAACACCAGGATATAAGGGTTGAAAAGAGATAAGCTTAAGCTCCATAGTTTCCGAATTTAGGTTTCAGTTTAATCGAATACATAAAGCTTCAACACTTATACGAAAGGGATATTTTAACCTATTTTCATACATATAACTTCTCTCTTATAAATTTTTACTCAAAGCACAGTAAACATTTGATCTAAGTAATCAAAGTTTGGTCGTTATTGTAAAGACCAATAAAGTACCTAGTGCATATATTATTAAGTTTATCCGCAACTTCGTTGACTTCGATACTTATTTATGCGGGGATTTTTTTTTACATGGAAAAAATACGGATATCTTTCGATTGAAACATTGAAACTTTGGAAATCCTATTTAAAAACAATGGAAGAACCGCCTTTCAATCCACAAATGACCAAAATATTTTTGATATATATTGGTATCTCGTTACTTGATTCATGAGTATTGTTATAATATCGAACATGATACGCAAAGCCGATTTTAAGCCCCGGAGCGCGTCGATAACCTTCGCATCGAAAAAGTATAAAATAAAGAACAGATTATCGCATCTTACCATAACTTTGCGATTGTGACAAAAAGTTACATATCTAGACAAAAGGTATTATTACTGATTGAAAAATTGTTCGAATCGGTTAGGAAATATCATAATATGGTTTGAATTAAAATTAAAATAATGATTTCAAAAAATTGAGATGATAATATAATTTGTTTGTTTGTAAAAAGAATGTTGGGAAGATCTCGAGAAAAATAAATTTAAAATCGATATTATAGGTTGCGGAAAATTGAATGACTTGTCATTAGCTTGAAATCAACGTAGCTAGGACTCTTTCAATATTTCAAGCTGACTTTATAGTTGAAAATATTTTGAAATAGGTAATAATGTATTATACAGTTGAAAACATTCTTAATCGCATGAAACAGAGGAGTACAGTTTTAATATGATAGATTATACGATTATCGATTGGGATTACTATAAGAGCCTAAAACGCAACCTTTGGTAGTAAATTGTTAAATGACGTCGTAGTTCGTTATATAAACGGTTTCCAGACTTTATAGGTTATGAAACAGTGAAAGAAGAGTAAGCTTCATTACTTTAAAGTAACTTTACTAAAAGGTAAATCGAAATCTTTAAAGGAGACAACGTTAAGGGAAGTCTCTAAAAATGTAGTAACTGCTCTTATCGTAATAATTAACGGAATTTTGATTCATTTTCGAGGGTTTTTTACCTATAATCAAAATAACACCTATTGAAATAATAAATGAGTCTAAATAAGATCGCAGCGATAATAACTATGCATAGAAGAAACAGCGAAAACTCGTATCTTGAGCAACAAAATCCTTCATAATAGAGGACAACCTTGAATACCCTTGCTATACTTTTTCCCATATATACTCGATCTAATCAAATTTAATCAAATTTAAACATTTATTATCGTATCCCAAAAAAAACTTTATATTTAAAGAAGGATTAGTAATCAAATTAACTGGTTTCGTAATGTCAAAAATAAGGTGGTTTCGTTTGTATATCGATAGTAAAACATTAGCGTCCGGTATTATACAAAGACTCCAAATTTTAGAGGAAAATACAAATTTATCATTCATTTCCCAAACATCCAGTTTCCGTAAATTGATTTGAAATCCCGCGATAATCAACTTTCAAAAAACCGAAATCCGGAAAAAATCTTTGATCAGCGTCAATAAAAATACGGTTCAAACAATGCTAAATAAGGCTTAATAAATAGATTATATAAAGGACCGAGGAAAGTAGTGAGATTTTACTCAAGGCTTAATACACGACCAATATAGAGGGAGGATGCCTTGGCGGGTTTTTTCCCAAAAACTTATTACTTTTTTTGCCCACGATATGGAATTGACTCTAATAGAAAGCAAAGTCATTTTTTATTTTATTATTTCCTTTCTAAACAAGATAAAGTGTTTAGGATTTCATAGAAGTTTACTTACTTTTACAAACGAGTTTTTGATAGATTAAACAATAAAAAATTAATATTAAGCGACTATTATGAGGTTTATGAACTTTAATTACAGTAACCCATGAATCTCACTACTTTCCCTGGTCCTTTATATAATCTATTTATTAAGCCTTATTTAGCATTGTTTGAACCGTATTTTTATTAACGCTGATCAAAGATTTTTTCCGGATTTCGGTTTTTTGAAAGTTGATTATCGCAGGATTTCAAATCAATTTACGGAAACTGGATGTTTGGGAAACGAATGATAAATTTGTATTTTCCTCTAAAATTTGGAGTCTTTGTATAATACCGGACGCTAATGTTTTACTATCGATATACAAACGAAACCACCTTATTTTTAATATTACGAAACCAGTTAATTTGATTACTAATCCTTCTTTAAATATAAAGTTTTTTTTTGGGATACGATAATAAATGTTTAAATTTGATCAAATTTGATTAGATCGAGTATATATGGGAAAAAGTATCTTGCGACCTTTATTCATAACTTGATTACTTCTAAAAGATTCAACTATTTAACTTATATAAACATAACCTTCGTCAGAGCAAAACTGTTCCTACTTAGTTTCAAAGCTACTTACAAATTGTTCTTATTATTATCATTCTCATGATTATCTGTGTCTACAATAAAGTTCTTTACAACTTTAATAACAATATTAATAAAGGCGTTATACTTATTACCGATCTCGCTAACAGCCGTTAAAACTTCTTCAAATTGCTTCTAACAAGAGTTCCGCCGACTTATTAACCGCTGAATCATTTCTTTGACGTAAAGGTAACCAAAAAAAAATGACATCTCTCTCCTAAACCTCATTCGGCATCAAAACAATATAACGACAATTAAGAACAAAAATAATTGCCGATTTTACTCCAAAATTCACTTCGACTTTTTCTCTTAACCTTGTACCTCATATAAAAAGAATCCTAATAGGTGGACTTCTCAACCTTTACGGTATTTACTTATTCGTTAATAGAGAAACCAATAATACAAAGTTTAACTCTTATTCCAATCGTTAAAATTGAAATCGAAACCAATTCAAACCAACTTAATAATAACGTTTTATATATAAGTCTTCAAATTTAAAAGAGAAAATATATACTAATTCAATATTTTGATAGAACGAATATGAAATATATGGTTAACGGAAACCTAGACCAAAACAAATATCCACAAGTTATAAACTACTTTTAATGACAACTAAAGTATATTGAATAGCAATGTTCATATGAAAAAATTGAAAATTTTTGTTCATACGCGCCACGTATTCAAAATTAATACCATTGCTTGTTTCAGTTAGTTGATATTCAATTAATCTCAATGAAATGTATTAACAGCTCGTGAACCGGTATCAAACCGCTGAAAAACGTATTACATACCATTGGAATAATATTGCCGACCGTTTCATTGGGGTTACGATGAGTACTAAGTATGTTATCAATAATAATTGGACCTTGAACAGACCTAAAATAAGAAGAAAAAATGGAGATACAAATTAAAATAGAAGGGGTTAAATTTATTGATAAATAAATTGTAATTCAAAAAAGAGGTAGGAAAGTTATGCGAAAAGAGACGGGATATATATAAGGAATGAGACCAGTGTTAGTGTCTAATTACTGTGTTTAACAATTAATAGCCGAGGCGCCAACGCCGATGATAAAGAAACTGAAGGAAATATCACAAAATTGACCTACTCTAGTAATTGGCAGAAATTTAGCCCTCAACATTATCATGCTTTTACGATACTCCTTTCTATATTTACGCCTCGTGACCAATCAGATGGCTAAGCTATACCAAATACATGATAAAACCCCTATAAAAGCTCAATAACAGAGGTTTCTCCTCATCTTTCCTCTTCATTAAGGATTGTAAACAATATCTCATTGCCTTAAAGATAGCCTTCGCTCAGTCCTTTCACAAATAACAGGTGAAAGAATAAATCAAGGTATTTATAGAATTATTATTATACTGGTAATGATGCAAAGTTCAATTTATTAACCAAATGTAACACATAAATAATACATTCAAAGAAAGTTCATACCTGTAAAAATAAATCATAATGCATACGAAACCTAAAAAATTTAAACCCTACAAAGTCTTTCATCGAAGACATTTTATTCTCTAAAGATCACTAATACCTGCCATCATTCTACTAAATAAATATCGAGATCTCAAAGGTTACAAACGATTTACACAATGAAATGAAACTTTGTTAAAGTATTCACATAACTGAAACAATTATATGGACATTAATTAACAACTATAATTTTGATTTGAAATAATTCAAATGGAGGATATTTATAGAGGAAAACGTCTTCTCATTTGGAGAGGTATTAATTATCACGCTTAAGCTATTCGATGACTCAAAAGAAGCTGTCAATACTTTTTCAGAACCGGTTTTATTTACTAATTTCTTAAAAGGGTATCAAAAAAATTTCAAAACCGTTTAGCTCATTCAATTAAGCTGATGACAAAATGATTCTTCTTATCTATTAGTAACCACCTCTTTCCAAATAAAACTCAATACTGATTTCTAATCCGTCAGGAATTAATGCAGATCTTATGTTCATTGCATTACATATTAAAACGCCTGCAGGTTGCTGTCCAATCTTCCTCACTTTTTTCTATATATAAAATTTGAGAGATTTTGAGGGTGTTATGTAGTAGCACATTCAAATTTGTGCGGGTTCGAATCTTGACTACCCTAACAATTCTTTCTTAATTGGTGGATCACGCTAATATTTATTTTTGGATTCGCGTTAGCTACATTCATTTTACGTATTATTCCTTCTCCCAACGTGTATTCGGCGCTTCCATTTTGTATTAATGTTATTAGTAGGCTTAGACATTGCAACGTTGTCTATTCGATTGGTTGAAGTACCAGTAGTATTGCGTGGTCAAATGGTGGATATATTGTTCTAGGTTTGGCAGACTTCTAGTTGGTCTGCACTGTAATTTGTATAGCCAATTGCTTGGCTCGTACCCTAGTGTAAACTGCAGTATGTTGTGCTCGACTTACGCTCGAAGCGGTAAGTCCGCATAAAGCAATACACTTATAGTACAGTCAACTTTACTGTTAGTAAAGTTAATCTATTGCACTGTATAAAATACTATTCCAATACTGGCAGCTTTTTCGTTGGTACGCGTACGCTACTATGGCTAACTAATCTTTTCTGGTTACCACTAAATTACCTCATTGTCAACTAGTTAGACTCCTGTTAATTCTTGTTAACTTCTATACTACATTTCACCTAATTACATACAAATTGACCCCATTTATCCTTAATTGCTTCGTTACCCTAAGGTCCGAATTTATCAACTCCTACAAAAAGTTCTTTAGCCACAGGCCTTTAGAAGCCTCTACTTCAACTGTACTACTCAAACAAATCACCATCATCAATCCCCTGGCAGTCTTTCAATCTGACAACACATTCCTGTCTGTTGTGACGTAATTTGGGCTTTCTGGGCAGCTTATTTACGTATCCTTCGATACGTATAGTTAGCTTGTTGTTATCTACAAACCTTTCCAAGGCCTTATTTAGTGATACCTTCGTTATAACGTTAGTAAGATTATCCTTGCCATCAATTTATCGAAAATTCTTAATGTTTCTCCTTTCGTAGGCTTTACGAAGTGCTATCACGTCGATTATCAGACGTTTTTCGCTAATGGTTCTGAACATTAAAAGGTACTCGAAAAAGCTCCTCGAGTTGGTATAAATTACCACTAAAATCAAAAGAATTTTTAACTGCCTTATAATATTATTGAATATTTCACACAATTCTATGCCTATATTAAAGCCTGTCGTAGTATACCTCAAATACTAGTACAATTTATATAATCCTTTTATACTTAACAGAGGTCTATTAGATCAAGTTGCCGATAATGATTAATTGGTTTTCCTGTCTGTCTTCGATATCGAGGGTTGTTAGAAAGCCGATTTGTAAAATTAAGTTAGTGTTATTTTCGAAAGACCCGTCCGTAAAGATTATTAATTTGGCCTTTCAAAGGTAGATTGGAATCATATCAATTTCGCGGTACATATTTCGTATTTACTATTAGAGCCCCTTATTTATTTGGTTAAAGTCCTTATCTATTGGCTTTTATATTTACATTATGATAGATAAGATGCAAGAGGCCTCTAGTTGGCATAAGGTAGCAATATAGCTGCCTCGAGCGCGCCAATCCAAGTACCGTTAAACTCTAACCTTATTAAGCTTGTTGTTTATAGTCAAAATAGCGCACTAACCCTTTTAAAAAAAGTTAAGGCCGTTATTAATACTATGTATACGGATTATAGATCTATTAAAGTTAAGTTAGCTGAATTTCGTTAACGTCGTTACCGACTGTAAAGGGACTAAGGCCGGAGTTTTCGCCCAAGGTAGTCGGATTCTGTCTATAAACCTCGATGAAAAATAAGAAAAATAAAGGTCCCTGATAGGGAGCGGCTATGAAGCTAAGATGGTGCAACCTTTTCTCCAGTCATGTGACGTATGGTGGCGTGTCTTTAAGCGGCTTACTTCCTGCTTTAGAGCATAATAGAAGCGTGTAAAACAACTATATTTGGATCCCTAGTAATACTAGCCAGGCACTAGCTTGTAACATTACCCCAAAGATACTCCTGTCGTTCCTTCCCCCGTCATCGTTTTTTGTTTATTCTTTTTGTTATGTATAGTATTATAATAGCCATAAGTATAAAAAATGTACGCGCGCCTTTCAAAACATTACGGTTTCATATGGAAGGCACTAGGTCAACTTTACGTAAAAGGTGCTTTAACTCCTCCCCTTCCCCCTTATAAATAATCCCTAAAGTCATAATTACGAAGATAAAACTTTTTCCTTCCTTTAACATTTGACATTTTGGTGTAAATTTTATGTTTATAACTATTAATATAACACTTATTTATGATATTATCTTATTATTCTTTATAACTTCCTTTACAAAGTCACGATAAATTCCCAATTCGCTGCCGAGGTAACCATAGTTATTAAAAATATTGGTTACATGCTTTAAAGTTGCTTGGTTCTTATTAACGAGCATAAAGTTCCCTACGTTAAGGGCCACCGATATATACCCTGACGGGACTCGCAAATAAACATATTTCCAATACTTTTATAAAATGGCACATAATCCCAGAAAAATTTGCTAAGAAACTAAGGGTAAGTGGTTCCAATAACTACGAGGAGCTACTAACGAATAGCTAGAATCTGAAACCCGATATCTCCTTTGATTTATTAGAGTTACAAATCGTAGTTTTGGTTATAAGTATATGGCGCTAAACTTCAACCTTGATATAAATAAGGCTATGAAAGAATTATCGGAAACGTATTTAAAGTTTAACTTTTAAAACCGAAGTAAATTTACGATTTATAAGCTGCTGCTTAAGTATTAACGAACGGGTAGAAAGCGTGTAAACATCGGTAATCGTTGCTCAAAAGGCTATAAAAGCTCGTCGCGTTACGTAACGTTAGGTTAACACCCGAAGTAGGGGGGGGTTTATCCTCGCTACTCCCGTACGGTTTGGGGGCCTACGGGCTGTACAATTAATAAATGAGAAACGTAGTATTTAGGTAAGTTTCTTATAACTAGGTTAAAACGTAGAAAGCGCGGTTAACAAGCAGTTAGTGAGCGTTGTTAAAAGTAATACAGAAGTTTATGAACGTTTTAAAACGTATTAGTGTTAAGTTAAGGCGTACAAATGCTAAACTAAGCTAATTTGTTCAAATAGTTGAGAAAACGTTAGGTAAGAACTCGGACCACGATTTTAAGGACATATTTAAATAAACCCGGCTAAAGTCGTTCGTTTTTAGTCTTAATGAATATAAATACATTTACTTGGTACCCGCTTTCTAGCGGTTTATACGTTGTTCCATTAATTAAAATAAAGTGGAAAATATTTACCCGTTTACGGATTAAATATAAAGGCTTATCGTTATATTTAACAAATCTATAACGCGATTCGAATGTATCGAGTATCATGGTATTAAAAAAGTTTAAAAACGACTTTCACTTTAAGTATATATAACCTACTTATTTCATTAAAACCTACCTTTTCGGTTAATTATAAAGTTTGGTACGACCGACTTAAGGTTTATAGTGGGCCCGTAATATATTTCTAACTTACTATTTCGATTTTACTTCATCGTTGTTATTTTGAATAATTATAACTTACGATTACAACTTTTCAATTTGTTTACTTAGGGACGGATTTGAATCAGCTCAGATATGTTAATTGATATAAAATCGAGGATGTTTTTTAATATTTATATTGAATTTAATGAAGTAAGAGTCAATTATACGCGTTATTGATTACTTATTGAAAAGCTAACTTAACATTTCTCAAAATTCGTCTAACTTCTAGTTTTTCAAAAAAAAAACTAAACGTCGTCGCCGAATCAGAAACTTTCCGAGGGGTAACGTCGCTTATTAACGGCTGCTTTTATATGTTATTACGTAGACTTTATTAAAGTTTATGCGAATTCCGTAGCTTCGCGGATCCGTTAAATAAAGTTTTTTGTTTTTACGCGTGGTATTATCTTCGAAATGAAAAAACGTTATACCAGTTATATAAGATTAACGTAATTACTATAGGTTATTAAAAACGGACTAATACCGATAATTGTCGTATTTTTGTTATTTAATACCAGTAGATCACCGGGTAATGAACGGCATTAATTGAATTACATATAAACTATGAATAAACGTAAATATGTAAGAACCTTTTAATTTTCGTATTTGGTTACACCGTTAGTTTCGTGGTAAAACGCGGTGTTTGGGCGTTGATTTACCTTAGTTCATTCGTAAAGTCGTTTTAAAAACCCATTAGTCTAATTCCAATTACAGTTGTTAAAAACGTATATGGAAAACTATAAAGTCACCAATAGAAATTAAAACCAGTTTCGTATCAGCTTCGGCGTTTATAATGATTATAGCCTCGAAGGCAACGGCTTGATTGAAACAGTTCGTAATAACGATAAGGTAACGTAGGTTACTCGCGGATTTCAAAGGTAAATTAATTATAAAATTAACGGAAAGTTCGCTTTAAAGCCGTTTAAACACTAAAAGGGGATTTTAAAACCCTTTTCGACGGCGTTTCCAATAGGTTATATGGTAATAAACATTATATTTACGGTAAAAGCGGCGGATTGTATAATATAGCTTAGTTGAAAATACGTTTTGGAAAAAATAGCGATAATAATGTCGCGGCTTAGGTAATCAGTAAAAAGTAAATCTTAAGTCATTTAAATTAACACGATAATGAACAGCTCGTAAATAGGTATCTGAATAAAATCGCGAAACCTTAAAACTTTATCATCGTTTACTCAATAATTCGAAATTAAAACCTTTAACATATAGTCGTTGTCAGTACAAATATCCGTCAGGAAATGTCGGTCGCTTATATATATTATACGTATTAAGCGGTGGTAGGTAATATCGCGTATAATAACGGCGTTTTCATAACTTTAAAGGTCGATGTTATTAAAAAGTTTACGGCTTTTTAAAATTAATTTACCGATGACGGTTAACCAGGAGACGTATGTATAAGAACGCGGTTCGAAAAAAAACTTATTCAGGGCGTTATGCCTAAAGTTTTCGGCTTTATTAACGTAGGTCCAAAAAGCTCTTAGTGATATCCTGATTTCTTCGTAATAATGTATCGGATCGCACGTAATTTACTATTTTATTATATTCTAACTGAAAACGAAATTGCTGAAAGCGTTTTCATTTACGGACTTGTTGTTTGAAAATCCACCGTATCATTATAAAGTATTACAAGTTTTCATAATCTGTTAAAATAGTAAACAGGCGCGTTGTACCTCGGAGCTCCACATTCCATACTTTTAAATAGCTTATAATTCTAAATTACTCCCTATTGTGGATTTTGTAGTTACATTTGGCGAAATATAGGCGACGGGAGTAATACGTTATTAGGCGTAGGTTGCGGTGGTTGTCGCTTTAAAAAAGGAAATCTCTTAGGACCTAATTAAAGTAGTCGATTTCGAAAAAATTATCGCGGTTAAAATCCTATTGAACGAATATGGGTTCGAAAAAAAATCTAAGTTTAAAATATTTAAAAGTAACCTTTTTTAGGACTTTAACGAAATAAAGTACCATTATGGGTTAGCCGAAGTAATAATTCCATAATTGTTGAATAAAAGCGAATGAAAGAACGATAAAAATTTACTAATTGAAAAAAGGCCCGTGTTCTCAAAACCATCGTAAAAGTCGCCTATTTCCGGATAACATATAGTGTTTTTATATTTATACGTATATTAACGTTGACTTCGATAACGAATCCTATGTGTTTGGTTCTTTAAACGCCAAACACGTATTTGGAAATAGTCAAGTGGAGTCTTATAGCATATAAAACTCTAAAACTTTATTTAACCTTAACTATAAAATTATTAAAAGTGCCTTCAAAATGAAAGACGAGGTTATTAGGGGAAACAAAATAAAAATCATCGAAAAGAAGGTGTAATAAATTATTAATATACCGTTCAAAAGTAACGAAAGCGATAAAAAGTCCGAAAAAAGTAATAAGCCATTTAAAAAGTCCAAATCCTATAGGAAATGGAGTTTAATTTATTCATTTTACTCTTTAATACAAAGCCTGTAAAACGCAACTTAAACATCTGACCTCATCAACTATTAAACTTACAAAATATATGCAAACGTCTCTTACAAAAAGAAACGAGTAACGATTTACCTTCATAATAGTATTAAGCCGGCTATAGTCGATACAAAATCGTAACACTCTTTTAAGTTTATGAACACAAAGTATTCAACGCTCGTCAAAATGTTAATTTATTAAAATATAACTTTCATTACGTAATTCGGTTAACTTTTTACGTAATATAAGGATATTTTACGCGATATGCCGTATAAAGAGCCTTACAATATTTGTCAAAGTTATCCCTAGATATTAATATAAGGAAGGATTTCATAATCCGCTTTAAAGCGGTAAGGGGTTATCTCATTCCTAATGGAATTCTTAAATGAAGGCGTGAATTCCCTAAAATTGACGGGAAATTTATCGTAAACAGAGACAAATGGTTTCGGAGCGAGTATTTTATTAATATTTTAGAAAGAGACGGCGGCGAGTTATGTAGTAACAGTTCGATTTTTATGGGCCTGTCATAAAAAAACGTGAAATGTAGCGGCGTCAACTTCTTTTAACACTTTATAAATAGGAGTAAACCCTCGTTTTTAAACGCGGTAATTACCGGCTCGTTTCAAAAGTAACATATGTTTCGTAACGTCGTAAATAACTTATTAATATTTCATTCAAGTTTTGCCTAAAATAACATTGGATTATAAAAAAGGGACGATATAAACTTATATCTGGTAACTTTTTTTATCGAAGTCAAAATTAAAAAAGGTTATAAAAATAATTCGTAAGGGGAAACCAGGCGTATAAAACGCAGCTTCGCTGAGTTATCATAACGAAATAGGAAAACTATATAACTTTCAACGATTAGTAAGCGATTTACTTATAACGTTATAACATTTACAACCTATATTTACTAGGGCGTAAATGAAACGAATAAAATTATAAAGTAAATTTATTATAAATAGGAAGTTATTTAAAAATAAGGGAGAAGTTATCGAGTCGAATTAAAATTTAACCAACTCCTATACGTGATTATATATAAAAGTTACTCTCTTCTCCTTTCTAAGTCAATAAGGTTTTCGGTCGAAGTAAGATGGATTTTTATAACGGGTTTAACGTTAAATCCGTTTAAATATTCAATCGGGTTTTATAAGTATATATGGATTCGGTAACTGTTCGCTCTATAACGTAAATATTACCCGAGGTTCTTATGGCGAAAGAGTTTCGTGGGGTTAACCTAGGCGGCACACCTCTTGGAAGCGGTTCGAAAGGCGTTTACGTCGGTTATAATAATATCGCCCTAACTATTTCGAACGGGCGCGTAACCGCCGTTATTTCTACCATAGGAGGCGCCTCGGGTAATAATAGTACCAGTACCGCCGTAACAAATACGAAAATTAAAAAGACGCCTATCGATAAGTTAAACATGGGCGACCTATTTATTGTAATCCGTCGGTATATCGAGGGGAAGTAACGTATTAGTAAGTAAATTATTAATTACTCTTTTTTAAAAATATCGAATTTAGCGATGGAGTCTTAGGTTATACCTTTAAATTTTGCGAATAAGGGCTTTTAAACGTTTAAAAAGACTCATAATCGTTTACAAACTCCTTAATTTATATTCGTAAACCCAATAATAGCTGTTTTAACCGCATCAAAATCATAGTCATAAACGCGAATTATAGTTATAAAGGCTTTGAGGTCGTTAATACCGCCGTCGCCTCCTTAAAAGGTTTACGTTTAAATCTTTTACGACCGTTAAAAGGGGCGCTAATATTATAGTTGGAGTTGGAGAAATCGTTGTTATTTAGGGAGCTAACACGGTTTCTAGTAAAGAGCAGTATAATAACGGCTTCACTTATAATGTACGTAAGGGAAACTTCCTAGGGGGAAAGTTAACCCGAAAACGTAGATGTGCTGGTAGTTTCGAGCTATCGGATTATATTCGTTAAAGCGTTTAACGCGTTAGTTATCCGTAACTTTAAGTACAAAACGTATTCCTAAACGGTTTGGTTTCGCTTGATAAATTTTACAAGTAAGGCTTTGGTAAAATGTTCGTATTTAGTCGTAAAGTAATCGTATTAAGCCGTTGAGGAGTTTTGAAGCTACTTTTTAACGCGCTCGTTAAGGAATTGCTCCAGGAGCTAAGAAGACATAACTTTAAGCTATAATGGCTAAAGAAAAGCTAAGACACCTTTGGGAAAAGGATATAAGTTTATATCTAAAGGTACTAAGGCCGAAGCTATCGTTTAAGATGATTGGATTCTATTTATGAACCTCGATGGAAAAAAAAAAAAAAGGTTCTTGCTAAGGAGCGGCTATGGAGCTAAGATGGAGCAACGCTCTCCAAAATCATGTGACGTATGGTGGCGTATCTTTAAGTGGCTTCCTCCCTACTCTAGAGCATCACAGGAGAGTATAGAACTACTAGGGTTGGATTCCTAGTAATACTAGCCAGGCACTATCCTATAACACCGACTTGCAATTTTAAAACTTAAAATCCTTAATCGCTTGTTATTTCAATGTTATGAAGCTAGCCGTTTCGACAGAAAGGGTATTATTAATTTATATACCTTCCACGCCAAAGTTCTTCTCTTACGTTACCAATAAGCACGCATCATATGTTGAAGACGTTATAGCCAACCGAAATCAAAAGTATAACTCATAGGTTGGAAACTAATAAACGCTTGTTTTGACCAATCTATATAGTATCTTACTATATTGTATTACCCTACTTGGAAGATATATGGCATGGAGTTCATATAGAAGTTTTAATAATACGATACTTTGTAAATCCGTCAATATTTATTTATATGTTTATATTATATTAGGATTATTCAACGTAAATTTACCTTTAGTTTTAACTACTAAACTTGTTGCTAAAGCAACCACTAAACGTTAATTAATTTTCTTAATCGTCAGCGACTATATAAGTATCTAGGTTTTGCCTTCATTAACATATCTTTAAACGATCAAACGTGATTTTTTGTACGGCCGTCCCGTAGTCTTACCCTTAACTTCGTGAGTAATCCTCGACTTAAAGACCGTAAATTTGGGTTTTAAAGGTTGAAATCGGTTTTTGGTACGAATTATATAACCCTTAGAGTTAATAAGCCGTTAATTTAGACCTTGTTTCTTTTCTCAAAAGGTTTTCTAGGGGTTTTGATATTCCCTTATACTCGGAGCTTTAATATCAAGTCTTCGTTATCTTTTTTCCCCCCTACTTACCTAAATAGTATTGTAGATACGGCTCGGTATATATTTCTCTTCTTCAACGTTTTTTTATTCGGAGTTCGTCCGTGCCAATAGCGTTTTATCAGCTTATCAATAACGGATAGAAAGTGTTCTTGTTAGCTCAATCGTTTGGTTTTAGAGTCTTTATCGTTAGTAGCCCTGATGTAGGGTTTGACTTGAGCGGTGCGAAAAAATATAAGACTATTAATGATTTTAATAACTACTTCGGAGTTCACGATACTGAATATCATGTATGGGCTCTTTCATTTGCCCAACTTCCGTCACACGAATACTTTTCTGTATAACGGTAAAACAAATACGTCGATTATTAATGGATCATTTCTAGTGTTCAAGGTGTTATTAATCTAGCAGCGTGTTGATTCTTTGCGTAATTCCCTTAAAGCTTTACTTTAAGGCGCAACTCGTTTTTAAATACTTGCCAAGAGTGGAGATTCACTCGTTAGGCATTGATTTACTCTAAATATTAGCAACGTTAGCATAAATCCGTTGAGGACTACAGTGTGGTTTATGCCTTTTACTGCTGTTTATAGGCATACCTCTGGATCTGTAAATCTTTTAATTTTCAATGTAAGGATATTATACGTTCAGAAAAGTATGACATATACCCTTTTAATCTTTCTGATACTCCATTAAGCTTTCAAAAACACCTGTTTATGTTAAATACTTATTATCTTAATATCTTCCTAAAACTCTGTCTTCGCAAAGTTGGAACTGGCATTGTTGATTACGACGTTAGGTCAACTCAGATACGTATCGATGTATAATATCCTTAACGTTTTCTACGTATCTTTTTCCAAAAGGGATTTTATAAACTTAGCTTCATAAAAAGAGGCTGCGGAGTTAACGATGGAAAAAAAAGGCTTGTTGTCTAAGTAAAACACAATAATAAAGATCTCTTAATTAAGGTCATTGTCTTTTCTTAATGTAAACTTAAATTTCGGGGGGTCTTGGATATGCGTTTGGTAGTAGTGGAAAAGTCTTTTAATAGCTATCAGGGCAAAGTATTTCATATCTTTATACCTTACTATTATGGTTCGACCAATGATAGTAAACCAAGTAGGTGCCAAATAGGGTTTACTATTGAGGTACGGTGGAAGACTAGAAGAGGCTACTGTAGCCCACCATGCAGGACCTATAGACATAGCCAGTGCTCATCCCATCACGTGCTCTTACACGTGCCGTATACGAACCGTACCCAGTCCGCGCTCGAACCGGACCCGGACCAGATGCTATTTATTCCGTTACATATACAGTCACGTAACCTATAAACTTAATGGATAATAGCTTAAGTTTATAATATACCCCCCTCTTCCTCGGATACTCCAAGGGCTATGGCGTTCCGCTGGTTAAACGCGTAGCGCGGGTCTTACCCGCCTAGTACGCGAGCCAGGCGCGAGCCGGTAACGCGGCGTTTAACGCGCCATATAACGTATCGACCGATCCGACCCTAGGCCGCCGGCGCCGTACAACGCGCCTTTAACATGTCGTATAATATATTAGCCAGTTTGACTCTGGGCTACCGACACCATACAACGCGCCACTTAACGAGCCATATAACGTATTAACCGGTTTAACCTCAATACTGATCCATTACGTAACTTAATTAGTCACCTTGCTTACATAAGAGATGTTCCTCGCCTGATGTGTTGGACTACAAGCTCTCCGTGGCTCAGCTGCATGCTGGCCTGTTTCCTGACCCAACCGTTGTCTAGGTTATAACAGTAATGCTTTCGCTCCGGCCCATTTCAATATCCGCTCTATATCCTCCCGTATTTTTGGCTTGAATGGTTCAAATAATATAGCTACGTAAGCTATGTCTTTTATAGATAATATAGGTTACGGCTAATAAAGTAAATTAAATGATATTTAATGCTTTATGATACGAATCCTAATTTTACCAGTGTTTTATTTAATAAAATTAGTAAAAAAATATGCTAATTGGGCCGACCGCAAACGGGTGAAAATTCGTATCCGGGTCGACCGCATCGCCCGGATCTAAACTAATATATTATAGTCTTTGGTAACCCGCCTAAAGAGTCACTCTTTTCGCTCCGCCTTTAACCTTACTTTTCGTTAGCCGTTATCGTCGGCCTCCTCTAACGCCCATCTCTTTTAACGTTATTTGCTATCTTTGGCATCGCCCTGCGCCCATCTCACCTTTTACCAACCCCCTTTATTGGCACCTATTAACGCCCTTTATGCCTCTCATTATCTTCTCTTACTGACGTCTCCTAAAATCTGAAACCAGTTATTATAGTGCCCCTAACCTTAATAAGGATAATAATAAAGAATACGTAAATTTTGATTATATTGTAATAAAATTCGCTTTTCAGTCGAATAAGTATTCGAGAAAGTTAGGTAATATTTAACCGGCCTTATTTATTATATTATAATATAGTTGAATAACACATTGTTCTACCCTTTTATATGTAATATATCATTTACAGTATATAAACGGTTCGCATTACGGAAGTCGTTGAATATACATCAAAGAATTACGTTGAGATATCAAACTATCATGAACTCTAATATCCGTTTATTTTATTTTAAATTAATATAGTGTTATAATATATTGATAATTTTTCAATAATTTCAATTTCAGTTCATTATAACCTTTTTACCTACCCAATTTAAAACAAACTTTACCTTGCCTCACTTTCACCGCGAGAATTTATGAAAATTTAAATCACTCTTATGTACTATTCATTATATTATTAACAACCACAATTGTTTTTATACGAATATCGAATAAAACCTGCGAGGAAAAAGGGTGGAAAGGCGTCTATTTAATTAAATTGACGTAAAGTATAGGATATTTACCAAAAAATATCTAAAATAATATAACACGGATTCGAAATATCGACGATTCAGTACTAATTGTAAAGTTAAATAAGATTTTTACTTAGGCGGTTGGTTTTAATATTACGTAGGTTTAGTTAAATCAATCTCTTATTTTATATCGTCTCACCAAAAATCACTAACGTTTAATTATTGTTTTTATTTATTATTAGATATAAATTATTGTCGTTCAATCCAACTTCATTTCCTTTCGTAAATAAGCTAAAAACTTAACAACTTGCCCCGTCGAATTAATTAATAAGTTTCTTCCTCGTTTATTTTTGAGATAAGTAACATTTTATATCTATTCATTAATCGTTTCACGTTAAACCTGATAACAGTTAACTTACGGTTATTTAACGTAAATTAATCAACGGTTAAATATAAAACTTAATCGTATTACGAAAAGCCGATAACGATACGTAAATACTTTTGAGTTTTCTCATTTATACGTTAAATACCGTTATTTATTTATAGTTAATATGCTGTAAACAAAATTCAATCTATTTTCATTCAAAAACATAACTTCGTTTAAAATATACTTACTAAATTCGAATGATGGTTATTGAAAATAAATATTAAAAATTGAAAAAATCTCTAATATACATCCTGAAAGCGCTCTACATATGTATGGGCCGTTATAAATTATATACCTTTAAACTAAATAAACTTAAAACACTGCGTTCATAATGAATAAATATTAAGGGTCTCTTTTAATAGTTAATAGATTCATTATAAAGTCGATGGAAATATGTTCCTATTACCAATATAAGATAAAAATGGGTAAAGGAGGTTTTATCGTAAGGTACAACGAGGTTTCGTTCCGTTACATTACGTATATATTCAATATAAATGTCCAATATTGACGACTGTCCCCTTTAAATAGTAATCTCATTGGAAAAAGCGAAATAAGATATTTTTATCTGGATAACCTATAATAGGTGAATTGTAGGTTTAATATAAAAAATTCGTCGTTAATAGTTTCCAATTAGATAGTTATAAAACATTATCGTAACATAACATACCCCGCGACTCAATTTTATAATCCGTAATTTATACCGATTATCTGGCTTTAACCAAAAAACGCTTAACGCCCTCGAAAATCGTTAATAGGTGAACCATAAATAACGGGTTATTCGTTACTTTTTTGGTTTTATAATTTCGTTAGGGTATTCGAGTCGAGAATAAAACAACTATTCGGCGTTAATGATATTAACGGTTTCGGCGTATTTAAATCCTCCAGCGTTATCTCTGATAACGCCCTAGGCGCAGGCTAGTCCCGGGGCGGTCCCACCTTTGGCGACCCATCGAAAACCTTTAACCTACCCTTAAAGTATATGTAGTCGCAATTTAACAACCAAACTTTCATCCTAACAAATTGATCTATATAACGCGTTATAATTTATATTAATTTAATATATAAGTTTATCATTTGAAAGTTGAATATAATAATGAAAACAAGTTAAAAAAATTGTATCCGGTGGTTGTTAACTTCGTATTTATCTTATAATTTACAAGTTAATATATACGAACAGGCGCGCTAAGTTAAAGGCTTATATTGTAAGTGGTATTTAAAAAACCGAGAAAAACTTCTGTTTATTAAACTTAAATTTTCGAAAACAAACGTCGTAAAAATATATTTAAATCCTTTATAGTTTGTTGTGATCGTGAACGGAATACAAATACTACTTAGTTCTAAAAATCACGTTTTTAAATAAAATACCACCGCAAAAAGATTCTTATCGTAAATTGTGTAATTACATTTCACATTCATTAATCGTGCAAAATAGTAAGTTATAAGTTTCAAGAATCTATCCTTATCCCATTACGATAAACACCGTTTTAACGCCGTTTCCGAACATTCGGTTTTCACTACCATTAGATAATTGAAATCCCACTAGGTCAAAATCGAGGTCGTAATAAAAGTATCCTTTAACATTGAAAATATATGTTCCTCTCGCTTTGTTTAAGTCTAAATAATTCCTTGTTTCGTTAGTCGGAAGAAATAATCTGCTTACTTTAAGAAATTACTAATAAAATTATGATACTAGTTGATAAAGCCTAGAAAACTTCGAACCTTCCGAACAATATGTAGTAATTCCTACTCTCGGACTACCCGGACTTTCTTGGGGTCCGCCCTAATAACTACACTAACCCTTATAATGAAACCAAGGTATTTTACCTCTTTAACTATAAAGTCACGTTTTTCAAAATTCTAATTTAGCCCGGTATTACGAAAACGTCATGAAACTACGGGAACTTTCATTATATAATCCTATTTAATATCACAAATAAAATGAATAATTCATTGAGGTAATTTATAACCAAATTATCCAAAATATCCGCTATTACATTCTAAATATATAGCTAAAACGTCATCGATGCTTCAGTTACCCTGAAATGGGTACCTAATTATTTAAAAAACTCGAACCGCATACAAAATGCCGTTCATTCCTTTTATTTAAGTATAACTCGAATACCATAAAAAGCCGCCCAAATATTAAACTTTATAAGATATATCGACTTCGATATCGAGAGAAAGGTCTCCATAATTAAAGGTAAAGGGAAACGATTTTACTTGGTAATCTTATTTCATACTTGGTAATCGATATAAAACCGCTATCCCCCCCCCTCCCATCTTAAAAATAATTAATACTAACGTTATAGCCAATAAATAATTTATTAGAACCTAACTCTTATCTATTAACTCTGTAACCTATCTCCGAAACTTAAAAAACTAATATCATAATATCAAATACAATAGACTGTAAAGTTGTTTTAATAAATATTTTTTTTTCGTTTAGTTTAATATAAATATAATAATTGAATTCCTCCTTTAATTGGGATAAGGCTATAGCCTTATCTTTGTCAACTACGTCGTGAAATTTTACCAATTTTGGTAAAAAACGTAATTGAATATTTTTCACCTTAACTGAAATCGTTGTCGTAGCTTGTAAAATCGGCGTTATTTCGTAAAAGCTAATAATAAAAGTTAACCGGGACTAATCCCCTATACGTTATACTTTCCGGTACGAACGTTTCGTTAAAACGATAAATATCAATCCTAATACGTCCCACATATCCCCCGAGCTAAATAGTACTATTACTACGTCAATAATAAAAACTTTTTAATTATGAATTATTAAACAACTACCGCTAACGTTGAAGCTTACTTATTAATATCGTATCCAAAAGACCTAAAAATTTATATCCCACATTATTCCGAAAATAATATATATTAACTGTTGGTCAGCCTTAGACGTTGCAACGATGTCGATTCGATTGGTCGAAGTAACAGGTGTATTACATGGTCAGTTAATGGGTGTTTTGTTCTATGTTTGACAGACTGCTAGCCGATCTGCACTGTAATTTGTATGGGCAATTGCTTGGCCCGTCCCCTAGAGTGAGGTATAGCGTACTGCACTCAACTTAAACTCAATATAGTCAGTCCGCTTCGCTTAAATTAAAGCTAACTTTAGCTTTATCCATATTATAACGATTGATTTTAATAGCTATAATACTTTCCCTTCACAATGCTACATATTACAAATAGCCTCTTGTTAAGTATATTATTGCCCTAATATTTAATATAATCCCTTAAACCTTATGGTCCACGTATCGATTGCAAAGGTTAAAGGTATGTAAGAGATTAAGCGTTTACTTAAGGCAAATATAAGGGTCTTTACCACCTAAACTGTATAAAAAGACGTAGTCGGCTAATTACTAGGCCGTTCAGAAGTAGTATTTGCTTCGTTTAACTTAATCTATTTAGGAGCTTTTTCGTTATTACTTCGCTTATCGCCCTTGAAGTTTACGATTTAATTCAAATAGTCCTATTTGAAAGTAGTGAGGTATTAGTCGTAGTATACTTCTCTTTTATTATTTCGCTTAACGGGAGGGTAACGAGTTAACTAATAGCCGGACTTGCCATAGATTCAATATCTCTTGACATTATTAAGACGATAATACTCATGGTTAATAGTTTCGCCTAAAGTTTAACCTTATTCATACCATTATGAGTGTTGCCTTTATTCTAAAACTGAGGTTGATAGACATAACCTTAGGCGTCATGGACACTGGTGATTGCGATCGACGTAATTAACTATTGTAAGGTATTTTTTTTTTTTTTTCATATTGAATACGTTACCGGCTTAAAAGTACATATCAAGCGAGTTTGAAAAACGTGCCATTACAGTGGAAAGCGGGGAATTCAACTAGCTAAAAAAGCTAGCGCAGGTTGCATTTAAGCGTTGTAGAATGTATTCGAACTTGCTCACGCCCGTAACTGCCACCCTTACCTACTTGCAAAGTATGGAATCGTTAACGTAAGCTTTCTCCACTGCTTTTTAGCATAATATCAACTTATCAATTATTTGTTTAAATATATCTATTAGCGTTCTCTCCTCTTTCTTCTTTGCTATTATTATAATCCACCTTATGGTGGCACAGTTTATATAGTATTGCCTAAGGTAAACGTTGTATTTGAAGTGACCCTTTATGCTATCGCAGATTTCGCGAAACGTGATAGCGCTAGTTAGGAAGGTTAGATAGTCGTCCTTGAAATCTCTGTAAGGATTCCAGGAAATAGTAAGTGAAAACCAAAATGAAGAACCTCTATTAATTTACAGATATTTAGGAAGGGTATTATCTTAGTGTAAAAAAGGTTATATAACTTCCTATTATACTTTTCTGTATTATCTTGGATCTTAGCAAAGTCTGTAAAGAGTTTATAATTAACATTAACCATCTTGACAAGCTTGAGAGGAAGGTCGCGATAATTATCCTAGCTTTGAATGGTGTTTCCTGGTGATTTAAACCTTAATATTTCCAAGGTACGGTATTGGAAGTAATTACCAGTCATTTAGCTCAAGAGGTAAAGTCCTATAACAGGGCCTTTTTTAGGTTCGCGTATGTAGGCGAATCGGAAAGGGGAGGGTTCCTCAGGGACTTGGCGATTAAATTGATAAGGGGCGATAGCTACTTCAAAGGTTTGGAGGCCTAACGATTTTACTTAATTTACTGGTGTAAAACGTCAATATCAATACCTTTGACCGCGTTGGTGGCGGCTACTTCATGTGCTTTACCGCCGCCAGGGGTGTACTTTATACTATTACGTGGGGGTACTAAACTTCTAAGCAAGCTAACAAAGTTTTCATCGGAAACGCGTAAAGAGGCTTAACTTAGCTAAGGGTAAGTTAGCGGTCCTTTGTAAAGCATATGTTGGTGTTAAAATCCCTTAACGCCTTTTTCTTTTCCTTAATAGTCTTAAGGTTTAAGGTTTCAAGAGCGTTCTTCCAGTTAAGCCAGCTCGAAAAGGGTTTTTGCCAATTTAGTAAAGCTTCCTTTTGGTAAGTAGATTCTTTAGCGCTTAAATTCAGCCTTTTGTTTGTATTCAACGGTCTTTTAAACTATCTTTCAAATTCCAATAGTCCAATCGTAGAAAAATTTGTAATACTTGCGAAAAACTTAGTCAGGATTTTCACCGCAATCACATTCCAAATTAAAATAGCTGACGAAGTTAGTTAAATGCTTTTCGGTTAATTCCTTATCATTATCGTAGCTTTAAAGGTCGTGGTTATAATACTTGGTAAAAACTGATTCAAAGACTTTAACTTTCTTCCTAAATACCTAGCTTAAAGTTATCTTAATGGTTTTGCTTGTATAAAACATGACAGACGCGTAGAGCGAGGGACTTGGTGATCTTTAGGCGTAGGTACTTGTTGTTTTGGTGTATAGTCGTATGAGAATTTGGCGACTTAACATTAGGTCGCGTGATGTGGATTTTTTAGCATGACTTAGTGTTTTCGTTTAAAGTAGCGAACTTGACGATTAAATTGGCGTAAGAAGTGAAAAAAGTAAGGTAAGGTAAAGGTTTAATATAAAGAGTAAGGTCTAATATCGTTTATTGTTAAAAGTTGTAGGTAAAGGGCGAAGTTCGTTTGTTATTTGGCCGTAGGACTTACTCGTTTTTCCATAAAGTAATAACACCCGTAGTAGTACTGACTTAGCCGTTTGTTAACTTACCAAACTTTGAGACTTTTAACAGATAATCTCAACGTCTTTAGAAAGGATCTTTGGTAAAGATTTCTTGGTATTTTCAATAGCGATACTGTTGTTACCTTTAAGCTTCCGTGAAAACCAACGCAACCTAAAAGTCTTTTCTACTTAATTTCATGAAAACCGACATGATAGTAAAAGCCCTTCGCAAAAATTTTCCTTTACCACAGCAGTCGTTGGACTTAAAACGTAACCGGAAAGTAGTTTCTTCTTCTACTTAGTTTATCTGTACTCAAATTCATAAGCACTGATTAGTGTTGGTAGGCCTTAAATGTTGCAACGTTGTCGATTCTATTGGTCAAAGTAATAGGTGTATTATATAGTCAGATAATGGGTGTTTTGTTATAGGTTTCGCAGACCTCTAGCCGATCTGCACTGTAATTTGTATAGCCAATTGCTTGGCTCGTTCCTTAGAGTGAATTGCAGAATACTGCACTCGACTTACACTCAATACAGTAAGTCCGCATAAAGCAATACACTTTGCAGTACAGTCAACTTCACTGTAAGTAAAGTTGACTTACTACACTGCATGTAATACTATTTCAATATTAACATCGGGTTCAACTATTTATTAATATTTATTCGAAACTTGGCTATTTGGCTAATACGCGCATTTTGCTGTAACCCTAATATCGTAACAAAATTCCGAGAATATAATAATCGAATTTACTTTATTAATGCCAATTATATTGAAGCTTCGTTTACAATATAATGATAATTTCAACTAAAATCGACAAAGGTATTTAAAGAGTAGGTATTATTCAAAAAATGAGGATGAAAAGTAAATCTTCGTTTACATGTATTTTAATTAAATTAAACTTCTTTTTACTAAAATTTGTAATTAACTTACCCAGGTTATATAACCCTTTAACACAAATATATCTCATAGTTAAACTTCCCCTGTCACCATTAAAAAAAACTTTTATTTACAATTTCTTTTTAACCTGTATATATTTACATAAAAGGTAATACTGGGTTGAGTTTGTAACCGTTTTAGTAATGGCCCGATAAGCCATAACGTACATAATATCTCATAGCGAACCTAGCCTAACATTCTTTTAACGTCGCTCATATCATCCTACGTCCTTAGTTCTAAAGGCGTACTAAACGGGTTTACTAAGATAACTAGCTGCAATATCGAAATAACTAGTTGCAATTACCACGACCCTTTAACGAAAATACCTAAAGTCTTAAACCCCCATTATAATTGTATTACTACTCGGCTGTTGGGTTTATACGGGTTTCGGTAATTAACGACCAAAACGTCGTTTTAAATCTAAAAACTCCAACTCACCAACGAGATCGCAGTACTTTTCCAATGCTATGATATAATCTACCCGGCTAACGCCTACCGTAATAAATTTGTCAAGAATACGTAACGATACGTCGAAACGTAAGTAATGTCAATTTTTTGACGTAAGCCAATTTAAGCCACCGGTTTAAACCAAAAAGTATTTCGAACTTAATAATGAATATTATATATAGGTTTTTATTTCTTATAACAAATCCTTTTAATTAAACTAATGCTTAATTAGTGTGATAAATGTTGTTAAAAGTAATCTCGATATAATCGAGAAACTTATCTATATGATATATACCGTCGCATCTGCTAACTTTGTAATACGTTATAACCGCCTATTTTACCACCGTTATATAACAAGGTTATATGTAAAGAAATGTATACTGACTTTTTATAATTTATATCTTATCCGCCTTTACTATGAATTCGATCGTTAAACTCATCGTGGCCTCTATAAAATCAGATACGTCGAATTACGATTAGTTATATCGATTTCACCTACCTTAGGCCGGTGAAAATCTAATACGAGTCGCGGCTAATTTAATCTCGAGTTTTTAAATTTAAGCCTTAACTTAATCGAATTCGGACGCAAGGTCGATAGTTAAAAGCGATTAACCCGGTTATTATAATTGTTTTATAACCGACGCGATATAGCCTACGATATTTTACAATCGAGAAATATTGGTTTAGTTCGGCCCCGAAAAGGTAGAAGCTATGTCTATAATTGTCAAAGACTAGTTATTTACTAACGGTCTAACCTTCCCGCTAACGCTAAAATGTAAAGCAAAATTATCAACGTTCATTATCGATTGGTATAGTTTATTATAAGTAGTATTCCTTCCAAAAAAAAAAAAACACCTTAATAGTATATTATAGTCCGACCTAAGATAATAAGACAAAGAGATATCAAATCTCGTTTACTATTAATTCACGGTAAAAGAATAGAAGAGGCTACCATAACTCACCGTATAGGACCTATAAGTATGGCCAGTACCTAGCTCATCACGTACCCTCATACGTATCATACACGGACCGCGCCCGGTCCGCGCCCGGTCCACACCCGGACCAGGTACTGCCTATCCCGTTAAGTATATAGTTACGTAGCTTATAGACTCAATGATCAATGTTCTGAGTCCATAATACTTACGGACTTTAGGATTTTGAATAGTCTCTTAACGGCTAGATAGTTGAAATTTTGGTGTCCATAGGTGCACTTACTTAAGGGCGAGTGAAAACTTCTAGCCGTTTTTAACTAGTTCGTCTACATTAATATCGACTTTAACGCCGAAGGTATTCATATTTGTCAAGCAAAATAGGAAAGGAGTAGAAGACTTGAGGATATAAAACTTAATCGCTTCCGCAATAATTTAAATTACCGTTTTATTTAATAACGATTATTCTTCGCTTAGTCTGAAGCCAATTTTAGCCTTGTTAATGTCGTAACGATTAATCTTAGTGATTATAGTATTTTCGCTTTATAATGCTACATATTGCGAATAACCTTTTGTTAAGTATCTTGCTACCCATATATCTGGCATAATATCTTGAAACGTGTGGTTCGCGTAACGATCGCGAAGGTTGAAGGTATATGAGGGGTTAGGGTCTTGGTTAGAGTAAAGGTAGGAGTCTTTACCATTTAGGCGGTACAGAAAGGCGTAGTCGGCTAGTTACATAGCCGTATTAAGAGTAGTATCTTCGTGTCACTTGATCTACTTAGGGGCGTTGGCAACTTTAATTAGCTCGTTACCTTTAAAGTTTACGGTTTGATCCAAGTAGTTTTATTTAGAAGTAATAGGGTATTAGGCGTAATATATTACATTTTTTTGTTATGTTTGGTGTGAGGGTATTGGGTTGATTAGTAGCCGGACTTGCTATAGATCCAATATCTTTTACCACTATTACAACGATAGTTCTTGCGGTTAATAGGTCCGCATTAATCTTGTCTTTGTTAGCTTTAGCATGGCTGTTGCCTTTAGTCTATAGCCGGTAGGCCAGACTCTAAGTGTTGTGTATCTTCGTACTTGCGGTCGACATAATTAAATACCGTAATATCTTCTTTGTCTACGTTGGGGAAGTTGCCGGCTTAGGGGTATATACTAAGTTATTTTGGTTTACGTGTTATTACGTTTGAAAGCGAGGACTGTAGCTAGCTAAAAAGGCTTTCACAAGTGGTATCTAGGCATTATAGGGCGTATTCGAAAACGTTAACGCCTGTAATTACTACACATACCTGTTTACGAAGTATAGTATTATTAGCGTGGACTTTCCCTATCGTTTTCTAGCTTAACATTAACTTGGTAATTATCAGGTTCAATATATCTATCGGTGTTTTTTCTCTTTTTTCTTGGTTGTTATCTTTACTCACTTCGTAGTAGTATAATTTGTTTAATATTATGTAAAGTGGATATCGTATTCGAAATGGCCCTTTATATTATCGTAAACTTCGCGCAAAGTAATTGTTTGGGTTAGGAAAGTGAGGTAATAGCCCTTAACATGCCTTGTAAGGATTCCAGGAAATAGCAAGTAAAAACCAAAAAGTAAAACCTCCATTCACTTGTAGATGTTTAGAAAGGGCATTATCTTAGTGTTGAGGAGATCATAGGGCTTTCCGTTATACTTTTTTATGTTGTTTTTGGATTTTAGCGAAGTCCGTAAGGAGTTTGTAATTAATATTAATTATCTTGATAAGTTTCAAAGGGAAATCGCAATAGTTATCCCAGTCTTAATTAGTGTTTCCCAATTGTTAAGGATTCAGGGCTTCTGAGGCACGGTATTAAGGGTAATTGCCATTCACCTAGCTCAAGAGGCAAAGTCTTGTAGTAAACCCTGTGGTGGGTTCTCGCGTGTAGGCGAATCAGAAGGGGAAAGAGTCTTAAGGGGTCTATCGATTGAATTGCTAAGGGGCGATAGATATTTGAAGGTTTTAAGAAGCCTAACGATTTTATTTAATTAACTGGTGTAAAGCAACGGCGTTAATACCCTTGGCCGCGTGGGTGGACGTTGCTTTACGCGCTCTGCCGCCGCTAAGAGCGTACTCCGCATTATTATATAAAGGTGCTGGGCTATCGAGCAGGTAAACAAGTTCCTTATTGCTAGCACTTAAAGAGGTTAAACTTAGTTAAAGGTGAAAGAGAGTTCCCCTAGATTACATATAGAGACGTAAAGGTTTTTTAATATATTTTTCCTTAGGTCTTGGGGGTGAAAGGCGTTCTTCAAGTTAGTTTACGTTGAAAAGGGTTTTTGCCAACTTAGTAAGGCCCTTTTCTAGTACTTAAATCACTTAGAGTTCAAGTTTAGCCTTTAGTTTGGGTTTGACACACTTTGAATTTTTTTTATTTGTTAAGGCTCTAGTCGCCAAAGAAATTACGAAAGTTTTGGAAAACGCGATCGCCGCTGTTAACATCTTCGCCGCCGTCCTGCTTAACGATATAGTAGCTGCCGTAATTAATTAGGTGCTTTACCATTAAGTTTTCGTCGATATCTTATCCTCATAAGTTTTTATCGTAATATTTTATAAAGATGGATCTCAGGGAGTTAACTACCTTTTAGATATTTAGGGTAGGTGCTATCTTAAGGTTCAGGCTTGTGTAGGACGTGTAAGGCGAGAGACTTGATAATCTTGGGCATGGAAACTTGACAATTTGGTGTAAGGTTGCGTGACGTGACTTTTTTGGCGCGACTTGATATTTTCGCTCAAAGCAGCGAACTTGACGATTAAGATGATGTAAGGAGTGAGAAGAGTAAAGGAAGAGCAAAGGTTTGATGTAAAGGGTGCGGTCGGAGGTCGTTGTTAGTAGTGAAGGTCGAAAGTTGTTTGTTATTTTGACGTAGGAACTTAGTTCTTTTATTTTTCTTTAGTAGAAGTAGCACCTATAGTAGTACTAATTTAGTTGTTTGTAATCTTGCCGAACTTAAAGACTTTTGACTGTTAACCATAACGTCTTTAAAAAAGGTTAATAAAAATTTCTTAGTGTTTTTAATAGCGATACCATCGCTACCTCTGGTCTTTCGTAGAGACTGACGTAGCTTAGAAGTCATCTTTATGTAATTCCGTTGAGACTGACATAGTAATAAGAACCTTTCTCAAGAATCTTTCCTCTACCTTAGCTGCCGTTTAATGTAAAGCTTAACAACCGAAAAGTATCTTCTTCTTCTACTTCGATAATCTATGCTTAAGCCAATAAGCACTAATTAGTGCTGGTAAACCTTAGACGTTGCAACGTTGTCAATTAGATTGGTTGAAGTAACAGTAGTATTACGTAGTCAGATAGTGAATGTATTGTTTTAGGTTTCGTAGACCTCTAGCTGGTCTGCACTATAATTTATATGACCAATTGCTTAGCCTGTACCCTAGTATGAAGTGCAGTATGCTGAACTCGACATACACCAAATGCGATAATTCTGTACAAAGAAATACATTTGCAGTACAGTCAACTTTACTGTCAGTAAAGTTGACTTGCACTGAATGCAATACTATTCCAACACGTGTTATTTATGATATTTAAGAGAATTTTATCATTGTTAGGATATAAATATACGATAAATGGAGTGAAAAGGTTTGAAAGATAATCGAAATTAATGATTAGGTCTTTAAAATGTATGTAAAGGCAATATTGATCACTAATAAAACCTGTTTCCTAGTTTTGAAAAACTTTATAACTTTTTCTACCTTGATATAATCATTAAAATGTTAGCAAATACGCATCCCTTTGTAAAAATGTAAATGTTCTGTTTGTGGACTTTTAACTTTAATTACAATCCAATAATACTTGGAGTTTTTGTTTACATATCAATTGATTAATTATGAAGCAACGTTCGGAAAAAATGGTGCGATTCAAGGGTACTGTGTAATTTTTGGTTAGAATCGAAGTCGACAATGCATTATTTAATATAATTCGTTCGGTTGTTTTCATTTGATTCTTTAATAACATCTTTTTATCAAGGGTTATGGTCCATATTTTGAACGTATACTTCTTCGAGAACTTTAGCTTTGGTGGCGGTGTTTTTTTGGACTGATATCTCAATGATTTAACGATTTCGTGAGTTTTAATTAATAAAAGAAACTTAGGACTTGTTGGTTTTAATTATATAGTGACACGATTATTTTTCTCAGCTGTATTTGACACAAGTTTATCAATTGACTTGTTCATTCTAACTTGAAGATTTCATAATTTGGTGCATTTGTTTTAAGTTGTATGTTAAGCTTATTAATTTCGAAGTTGGGGTTTCATTATTATTTTTTGGTTCATTTCAACGTTTCAATATCGTTTAAGTGAAAGACTTTTAGGAAAGATAATCGTGATACTATTGGTACTTTTAAACTTCTGTTAAAACCTATGCAATATAAGTTGTTTTCTTTACTTACTAACATGAAAATTGACGCTATTTACAAAGGCTTTCGACTAAATCTTTCCTTTTCCGCAAATCAAGCCATAAAGTATAACCGAAAAGTAACCCTTCTTTTTATATTGCTTATTTATATATAATATGATCAATTACTAATAGTTGTTCTTAAGCATTAACTAGTTAAAAAGATAGTTGATTCAAACTATTGTGGTTGATGTACTTGGTGGTATTACGTTTGTTAAAGTTATCTGTTAGTTTTCAGTTGAGCAGGTTGCTAGTTGATCTGCACCTTATTTCATATGGTCTGTAGCTTAGCTTGTACCCTATGTTGAATGTGTATACCATAATCGACTTGCTATCAATTACAGTCAATGGTTATTCTAATAATAATCTTATTTACCACCTTTTCCTTAATGTGGTCCTCTTCTTAGCAGTTATATATTTACATTAAACAAATTCATAATAATGGCAGGTCTTACCAGTAACACAGGTTAAATAATTTTTGGATCTAAAACTTCTGCCTACAAAACAATCTATAGAATTTATTCTCTGATTGATAGGGTAGTTTGAAACTCTTCCTTGAGAAAAATAACTAGAATACCGTCCAAGAATATATGGATATAGTCAAAAAATTTCTAAGTTAAACTTATGCTACCGGTTTTCATGACAAGAATAAGGTTATCTTAATCAGTATTATGAATTTAATAGTTTTGAATAACTGAAGGGAGAATATGTTACTACTATTAAACCGAAAGTTGAAGGTTTGCGACGAGTTTTTTAGGTAGTAGAAATAAATCTCTATTATAGACTCGAATTAAAAAAGACTTTGTTTCGATTGAAATAACAGACGAATAGAAAAAGTGTGAGCGATGAATTCATCAAAAACAATAATAATGATTTACTATTTGTAAAACAACTTTTATCCTCTTATATAAATTAAAACTATCTGTTTATATAATATTAAAAAGGTTTCTATAAAGATTGAAAATAAACTTTATGAAGCATATAGCCTTGAAACTAGGAAGAACTCAATTTCAATTTGAAGTATATGGATTATATATGATGGAAGCCCTAGAAATTAAATACTGTAGTTGCAATCATTGTTTTAACGTTAGTGCTCAAAAATAGAAAACGTATAAGACTAATAACCCTTCGATTTAAAAATATGAATTTCAAGTTATTTAGACTAGTTTTTGGAGGAAAGACTAGCTTTATACAATCTTGAAATAGGTTATTTCTAGAACCTAGGATTGTTTAATGCAATACATTTTTACAAGATTATCACAAACATCTTAACCTTCTCTTTAAAATTTATATTATTATATGGGTTCAAAAATAATCAAACTATTAGAACTGCAATCAATTGCATATAGTTAAGTTAACTCTACTGATAGTTAGGTCATTGTTCTGACTGAAACTTGACTGAATTGTTTGTAAAATTCACTGTATTTCCTGCAAGTTAATTAAAATATGTTTCCACTTTAAACTAGGGTACGATCCAAGCAGTATTCCATAAAAATTAGTGTGAAACCCGATTAGCGGTTTACCAAAATTACAGTAACAAATTACTACTTTCAATTTAATACCAATTACTTCGACCGGAGATTCTAATTGACTATATTACAACGATAAACAACTACTAACACTGATCAATTCTTATTAATTTGATTACAGAGACGTTAAGTAAAAAAAAGGTAATTTTCGATTGTGATATTTTGTTTCAATAATTCGTAGGATAGATTCTTTTGGAGTTCCTTTACATTACTATGTTAGTTTTTATGGTATTGAATTAGTATAATCTTTTGAGTTGCGTTAGTTTTCGCTATAATTTAAGAGTGTAAACGGTATCGCTATTATCAAAAACAATCTGAAGATTCATTAAAACAGGGTTAGAAACGTTAAGCTTCACTGTTTAAAAGCCTTGAATCGCCAAGTTTCCAAAATTGACAAACTACCAAGTCATCAATATTATTGTAATTATTATTATAGGCATTATTATTGCTAATTGAAAATAGAAAAACGATCCAATACCATAATCTGTCTTTATATATAATAACTTTAACTGTTGGTAGAGCTTTAAACATTGCAACGTTATCGATTCGATTGGTCGAAATAATAATAGTATTGCGTGGTCAGAAGGTAGATGTGTTGTTCTTGGTTTGGCAGACTGCTAGCCGGTTTGCACTGTAATTTGTATGGTTAATTGCTTGGCTCATGCCCTAATGTGAAGTGTGGTATACTGTACTCAAGTTTCACCCAATATAGTAAGCCTACACAAAATAATACATTTAACTTGCAGTTAGTATGGTTAACTTTACAGTAAGTAAGGTTGACCTATTGCATTACAGGTAGTATCATTCTAACACTAGCGGCTTTTTAGTTATTTCGCACACGTTAGTGTAGTTAACCAATTTTTTCCAGTAAATGCTGAATTGTAACCTCGTAAATTAGCCAGACCCCCATGAATTTCAATTGACTTCCGTATTGAAATACACCCATTTGTATACAAATCAACCACAATTACCATTAGTTTCTCCATGGCTTCAAGGTTCGACTTTATCGACACCTATAAAAAGTTCTTTTGCTACAGATTTATATAACTTTCTACTTTAGCTGGGCCAATTAAGCAAGTCAACATCATTAACTTCCTAGAAATTTGCCAGTTTTCCAACATATCCTTGACCGCTGTTACGTAAACTGGGCTTGCCGAGCGGCCTATTGACATAGCCATTGATACGTATGGTCAGTTTATTTCGATCTACAAATTTCTCTTGGGCTTTATTCGGTAACACCTTTGTTATAAAATTAGCAGTATTGTCTTCGCCATTAATCCATCGGAACTCCTTAATTTCCCTCCCTTCGTAGACTTTATAGAGTGTTATTACGTTGATTATGAGGAGTTTTTCCTTGGTGGTTCCAAACTTCGACAGGTATTCGAATAGGATTTTCGAGTGAATACAGACTACTACCGAGATAAAAGGAATCTTGAACTACCTAGTAATATAGTTAAGGGTTTCCTATAATACTATTCTTACATTAAATCCTATTATTATACCGTAAACCTCCAAAGCTAGCACGTTTTGTATAACTCTTTTAGACTTGATAAAGGTTTAATAGATTAGGCTACCGATGATAATAAACTGGTTTCCCCATTTATCTTCGTTAACTATGGTTGTTGGGAAGTTAATCTGTAAAGACAGGTCGGTATTGTTTATGAAAGACTTTTACGTAAAATTTATCAATTTGGCTATCGATAGGTTAATTAGGACCAAATTAATCCCTTAATCCAGATTTTGTATTTGCTACTTAAGCATTTTCTTTAGTCGGTTCAAGTTTTTATCCGTTAGATTTGATATTTATGTCGTCATGAATAGGCCGTACGATACCTTTCGTTAAACCAAGGAGACAATATAGCTGATACGGGCACGTAATTTAAGGTATCGTTAAGCTTTAGCTACATTGGTCTTGTTACTCGTAACCAAATTAATACCCTGACCCTTTTAACAAAACCTAAGGCTAATATTAACACCAAATATACGGATTAACGATTTGATAAAGTTAAGTTAAATCTCCTTTGCTAACGTCGTTACCAGCTTGTAATTTTAAAACTTGGAATCCTTAATCACTGTTATTCTAATATTATAAAACCAGCCGTTTCGACGAATATAATATCGTTAATTTTCATACTATGAGATTGAAGTCTTTTTCTTTCGTTACTAGCAAATACGGGTCGTATACTCAAGAATTTATGCCTAACTGTAATTTAAAGTATAATCAGTAGATTAAAAACCAATAAATGCCTATTTTAGCAAATTGAAATAGTGGTTTAATATATCGGTTTATAGTTTGAAAAGGTAAGTAATACGTAATTCCTATAAAAACTTTAATAGTAAAATCCTTTGTAAATTCATTCCTAATTACATATAGGCTTACATTATATTACAGTTACTCAACGTTAATTTTCTTTTATTTTTAGCTAGTAAACCTACTATTAGAATAACTACCAAGTGTTAGCTGATCTTTTGAATCGTTAACTACTACCTAAATATTCAGTTTTTGCGTTTATCGTCATATCTTTAAGCGATTAGACGTTACTTTTCGTACGGCCACCCCATAGTCTTACCTTTAACCTCGTGGATTATTTTCGATTCCAAAATCGTAATATTCGGGTGTTAGAGATTAAAATCTACTTTTCGTATAAATTATGTAACCCTTCGAGTTCACGGGCCTTCAATTTCGATCTTATCGCTTTCCTTAAAAGCTTTGCCAAAGGTTTTGGTAATACTTTATACTCGAAGCTTTAATATTTAGTTTTCGTTATTCTTTTCTTTTCTTTTTACCTAAGTAATCTTGTTAATAAGGCCCAGTATATATTCGTTATTTTTAAAGTTCCTTTTTTTCAAGGATCGTTCAAACTGGCGTTTTTTTATCAGCTCATCGATCTACGGGTGAAGAAGGTTCGTATTAATTCGATCGCTTAACTTATGGCTTTTTATTGTTATAAGCCTTAATATAAATCTTAACCTAGATAATTCGAAAAGATACAGGATTGTTGGTAGTTTTAATAATTACTTCGGAGTTAACGATATTTAAGATTTAATACAGTCTTTCTCATTTGCCCAGCTTCCGCTATACGAAATCTGTACTTTATAACGACAAAATAAGTATTTCAATTATTATAAGTCCGTTTATGGTATTAAGGGTATTATTAACCTGGCAGCGTGC
The DNA here is from genome assembly GCA_038502455.1 of Anisogramma anomala. NCBI lineage: Eukaryota > Fungi > Ascomycota > Sordariomycetes > Diaporthales > Gnomoniaceae > Anisogramma > Anisogramma anomala. The sequence goes on along the minus strand of JASMMZ010000001.1, from coordinate 23,138,120 downwards.
CGATTCCCTTCTTAGTTCCTTTAAATCTTTGCTATAGACCGTAATCCGCTTTTTGGTACTTACTTATAACCGAGATTTACTTGTTAGTCGTAGGTACGTTCTAAAAACCTATAGGGTCGACATTGAACTATTAGGGTCTATAATATCGTTTAGGCCCTTTACCCCTATTTAATGGCGTGCTTCCAGATCTGTAAAACATCCAATTTCTAACGTAAGGATATTATATATTCGATGAAGTAAGGTATTTGCCCTCTTAACCTTTTTAATGCTTTAGTATACCTTTATAGGCTCCTATTTACATTAAACATCTATTATTTTGGTATTTTCCTAAAATTTGTCGCCGCAAATTTACTACTGATATCGTGAACAACGATATTGAATAGGCTTAAATATGTGTTCATTTATAATATCCTTAATGTTTCCCACGTATTCTTTGCCGAAAATGGCTTTAGAAACTTGGCTCCGTAAAAAAGGTTATGGAGTTAACGATGCGAAAAACAGGCTTAATGTTCAAGTAAAATATACAAATAAAGACTTTTAACATAATGTCCTTGTCGTTTTTCAATGTAAACTTAATTTTTCAGGGGGCTTAAATATATGTTTGGTAGTAGTAACAAGGCTTTTTAACCGCTTTTAAGGCAAATTATTCCGTATCTTTATATCTTGCAGACTTTAAGACTTAATATTACCTGTTAACGGTTAGGTGGTTAAAACATCGGTATGATTAAAGTATCTTCGGCTCCATTAGATTTAATACAACTATTTTAGGCCTTTGAAGATAAAATTATAAATACCTCTACTTAAAAGCAAGGGAAAACCTTTGGTCGTTTTTAACTTGTTCGTTTACGTTAATGTCAATATTGACGCCGAAGGTCTTTATTTATCTTAGGTAAAAAAAGGAAAGGGGTAGGGGACCTAGTGATATAAAACGTAATTGTTTTTACAATAATTAGAATTATCAGTATCGCTAGTAACGATAGTTATTTACCTAGCCTAAAGTTAATTTTAGTTACTGTGGTACTTTCCTTCTATATTGCTACGTATTGTGAATAGCTTCCTATTAAGTAAGTTACTGCACTTTTGTCTGATATAATATCTTGAAACGTGTAATCCACTTAGCAATCGCGAAAATTAAAGGTGTATAAAGGGTTAAGAGTTTGGTTAGGGTAATGGTAAGGGATTTCATCGCTTAAGCGATATGTAAAGGTGAGGTTAGCTAGTTATTAGGCCGCATTAGGAGTAGTATTTTTATGCTATTTTATTTGCTTAATCGGATTGTCGCGATTAATTAGCTGGTCGCCTTCAACGTTTTTAATTTCATTCAAGTAGTCCTATTTACATGTAATAAGATATTAGATGTAATATATCGCCTTTTTATTATTCCTCTCAGTGAGGGGATATTTAGTTCATTAATAGCTAAAATTTCCACAAATTTAACATTTCTTATCACTATCACGACGATAGTGTTTACTGTTAACACGTCCGCTTAAATCTTAGCCATATTAGCGCTAACGTAGTTACTGCCTCTAGTTTGTAATTGATAAGCTAAACGTTAGACGTTAAAGGCGCCTATAACCGTATTTGCGGTCAACGAAATTAATCATCGTAAGGTTTTTTCTATTTACATTAGGGATATTGCCGTCTTAAGGGTATATATTAAGTAAGTTTGCTATACATATTATTGAAGTGGTAGGTATGGAACGTAATTAGCTAAAAAAAGCCTTCGTAGGTAGTATCTAGGCATTATAAAGCGTATTTAAACTCTCTAACGCCCGTAACCGCTATTCGTACCTATTTACAAAATATAGCTTTGTTAGCGTGTGCCTTTCCCATCAATTTCTGGTATAGAATTAACTTGTTAATCATTTAGTTCGATATATATATTGTTATTTCCTTATTTTTCTTCTTAACTGTTATTGGCGCCCACCTTATGGTAGCTTAATCTATGTGGTATTACGTAGAGTGGACGTCATATTGAAAGTAGCCTTTAATGCTAATATAAATCTATAGAAACGTAGTTGCTTATGTTAGAAAGATTAGGTAATAGTCTATGACGTGCTCTATGAGGATTACGGAAAATGGTAGGTGAAAACCAGAAAGAGGAACTTTTATCCACTTGTAAATATTTAAAAAATAACATTATTTTCGTGTCGAGGAAGTTGTAAGACTTTCTAGTATACTTTTCTATATCGTTTTAAATTTTGGAGAAGTTTGTAAAGAGCTTTTAATTATTGTTAACTATCTTAACAGTTTTCAAACGTAAGCTGCAATAATTATCCTAATCTTTATTAGTATTTTTGGCAATTTAAGTTTTAAAGCTTCCGAGGTATATTATTAGGGGTAAATGGCAGTCGTTTGGTTCGAAAGGTAAAGTTTTGTAGTAGGATCCATAGTGGGCTTTCGTATATAGAGAAACCCACCATGAAATTTTTTTTAAGGTATTTGGTGATTAAAAGGCTAAGGTTTAATAATGATTTAATGGTTTTAAGAGACCTTACGCTTTTGCTTAATTCACTAGTATAGAGCATCAACGTTAATTTTTTTAGCTGCGTAGGCGGCCGTTGTTTTACATGCTCTGCCGCTGCTAAGAGTATACTACATGCTTCCACGTAAAGATACAAGGCTACCGAATATATTAATAGGTTTTCAATCACGAACGCATCAAAGGGCTTAACTTAACTCAAGATAAAGGGAATGTTCCTTAAATCGCGTATATAGGCGTTAAGATTTTTTAATACCCTTCCCTTTAAGGCGTAAGTCTTAAGGGTGTTCCTTAAATTAAGCCAAGTTGAAAAGTGCTTTTGCTAGTTTGATAAAGCTCTCTTCTGACATATAAATCCCTCGCCTTTTAAGCTTTTCCTTTGATTTTGCCTTAACACTTTTTTAAACCTTTTTCTACATATTAATTGTTTAGTCGTTGAAAAGGTTACGATACTTGTAAAAAACGTTGTTACCATGGTTAAGATCTTCACATCCATCGTAATCGACGATGTAAAAGCTAATAAATTTGATTAATTGCCTTTCCGTTGATTTTTCGTCAACATCGTACCCCTAAAGCTCTTCGTTAAAATACTTAATAAAGTAGGGTTCGAAAGCTTTAATTGTATTTATTCGTTTTTAACTAAACTTTATCTCAGAGTTTTATATTTCGTAAAACACGGTTGGTGTGTAGAGCGAGGGACTTGGTAATCTTTGAGCGTAAGAACTTGGTATTTTGGCGCAAAGTCTTGTGGGAAATTAGTGACTTAGTGGCTCGGCGTAAGGTCGCGTAACGTGGCTTTCTTAGTGCAACTTAGTATTTCTTGGTGTTTTCGCTTCGAGTAGCGGTCTCAAAGATTCAGTTGGCGTAAAGGAAGCAAAGAAAATAAAGTATAAGTAAGGGTATAGTATAAAAGGTAAGGCTAAAAGTTGTTTGTTATTGTAGGTAAAAGTTGAATGTTATTTATCGTTTAGCTATGAGACTTGGTCCTTTTTCTTATAGCAATAGTACTCATAGTAATACTAACCTAGCCGTTTGCTAACTTATCGAACTTTAGGACTTTTGACAGTCAATCTTAACGTCTTTAAAAAAGATCTGGTAAAGATTTCTCGGTGTTTTGAATAGCAATACTATCACTTACTTTTAAATTGCCTTTGTAACCTAAATTTACCTAAAATTCTTCTTTGTTTTCCTACCTTCGTGGACCAGCACAGTACTAATAAAGGCCTTTCGTATGAATCTTGCTCATACCTTAGCGATAACGTATAACGTAATAGCTGTAAAATAGCTTCTTCTTTTACTTAGCTAATCTATACTTAATTCAATAATCACTCATTAGTATTAGTAAGGCTTTATACATTACAAGGTTGTTGATTCGATTGGTCGAAGTAACAGTAGTATTGTGTGGTCAGATGGTGGATATATTGTTTTAGGTTTGGTAGACCGCTAGCCGTTCTGCAATTTAATTTGTGTGGTCAATTGCTTAGCTCATGCCCTAGTGTGAATTGTAGCATACTGTACTCAGCTTACACCTAATACAGTAAGCTCACACAAAAAAATACACTCAATTTGCAGTCAGTATAGTCAACTTTCCTATAAGTAAAGTTTACCTACTACATTGTAGGTAGTACTATTGCAGCATTAACGATAAAAAACATATAATCCACCCTCTTATACCAATTTTTTCTCCTTACACTTTTTAATTGTTGTTATAATAGCTTTTGAAAACGTCAGAATTAACACTGTTGTCAACTTCGTATACAAAAAGCCAATCAAAATTTTCGATATTATTTTCGTCAAACACTACGATAACGACCTCTGATTCAAAGACTTCCATGATAACTCAACCCTTCAAAATCTAAATAACGTAATCAGTCATTTTATCCTCGACTTGAACCCTACTGAAACTAATGAAAGATCTATAACACTTGATAATATTGAAAATTGGTTTAAAGATTGAACCTTAGATATGTAAAAAAAGATCAACCTATTTAATTGAAACATCAATATTTCTATAATAAAATGCAAAACGGGTAATTTGATGAACGTTATCCATGAATAATTAATAATTAAAAACCTTGAGTAAACTATAGTCAAAGGTAAAGGTACCGCTAGTAACAACTTAATTAACGTCTTCACACGTGTTTACAAAGCCTTGCCTTAGTCTAGATGAAATGTTGAAACCATTTTATTAAAAAAATATAAAGCGCTAGCATCGCTAGCCATAAGTGATCAATCAACTTACGCGTCATAAGTTCGCAAAGGTATGACCTAGCATAAATCCACTAATAAATTGAGTAAATATTATGATTAAATCTACTGAATACTGGTAAAATTATCATTAAGTTTTCTACAATCCTTAAATCTTTCAATACGATTCGTTTTAATGAATTTGTTAATAATGGAGTGGCGTTAAATGCAAGCGTATTATATGTAAGATTACCATATTTATTTCTCTAGATTTTGCCAAAGAAAACCATTCTACCTACTAATACAATCTTTAATATAACTAATTGAAAAATGAAAAAGGTCTTTAGAACAAATATATCAATTTTCCACCTCTAAGATATTTCAATATTAGATACAAATTACGCAGCATTGAAATTTTAAATTAAGATTTGAAGAGAAAAAGAAAAATATAACAGTAAGTCGTACAACTTTTGCGATATTAAGTTACGACCATTCTTTAACATTTGCCGTCGAATGAGAATTAAACTTCTAAGCTTTTACTCGCTATTTCCCAGTATCCTTACCGACTAAGCCGAGGACTATTACCTTTGGTACTTGACGAATTTCTTGTTGTTTCGAAGGATTTACAATCGTTTCAAAGATTATTTCAAAAACGATATTAATGTTACCTAATATTATATAAATTTTAATATTATTAAGTTGGTGTATATGTTTTATTATATGACAAAGTTGTAGAGTAAAATGTATCTTTTCAATTAGATTGTTCGTAGGACGCAGGGTGGCAACAATTTGTTGATTTTGGTGTAGTATTTGACGATGGAAGAGAAAGAAACTAGAACTAGGATTTTAGCAGAGCTGAGCATGTAAGATATAGAGGCACAGAGACGTGTCTTCCCAAATGTTTTGTGTATCAATCTTAGCTCTCATTGCATGTATTCCTATACTCCCATGTGGGTATAACAAGTCCCTGGGACCAAAGGAAAGGAGAAATGTCCCTATTACATAACATAGCAATGTCCCGAGATAAGAGACATGAGAAGCGAGACACGAGTCGCGAGACGCGAAACGTAAAAGCGAGATACGAGTCGCGAGACGCGAGACGTGAGAAGCGAGACACGAGTCGCGAGATGCGAGACTTGAGAACCGAGACACGAGTCGCGAGACGCGAGACAAATCTTCTTAGCGAAAGCGATTTTCATAGGCTTTAATAAGATCTCTGCAATGACCCAGCTCTTTTGCGGCTTTCTACATGTTATCTTTGGCGGTGTATCCCCTTTAAACGAACCAGGTATTGAATTTACTTTTCCACCCGACGGCGACAATCCAGGAGTTTATCTATAATCTTTTTGACCGTTCATTCATCCTCTTCCAAAGTCTTTTCATACTTCATTTGCCCAAATAGCGGAGGTATGTATGCAAATAGATTGTACTTGGTATGAAGCGATAAATATTATATACTTACCGTAAGATAAAGATGGAAATAAGCCGAAAACTTCATCGTATATACCAAAATTCCAATATATTTTACTATAATATAAAGGGTTAGTTTCGGCGCTTTCAGTTTTTCCTTTTAATATTAATGTTTATAAGTTTTTTTTTCTATATTAATATACATGATCGCTAATATTAAATTTCATTTACCCATTATTTTCATTTCAATAGCGCTTGATTTCAGCCGTTATAATATTCGAAGTAAGTTAATTATCGTTATGCAAGTATTCCTTTATAAAGTACATTTCTATTGATTATCGCGGGAAAGCAGCATTCAACAGGTTTATTGCAATATGTAAACAAAAAAAATATCAATAAGAAATAACTACAAATAATAATGAAAATAAATAGAAGAAATATTGTACAAGAATTGAGGAGTATATATAGTTTAAAATCAATTAAAATATTGAACAATATAATAAAGTAAACGTCATTTCATAATTTGGGTTTTAAATTTGGTTTATTCATTCATTCAAGGATAATATGCGCTCATTATCCAACATTTTCTATCTGATTCTTTTCATAACATTGATGCAAAAGAAAAAACTTGACGTCGCGATTAAAAATATTTTTTAGGTATAGTTTGTTTAAAAACAATAAATACTTTTACATGATTTCTGCATAATGAATCGTTATATATATGGTGTATTAAGGTAAAAAAAAGTACATTTTGACTTTTTGTAGATCACTGGTATAATGATACTAAATTTTTCATAATTTTCCTGTGTTTATAACGTAATAACGAATGATACGGTTCGTAATATTCTAATAAAATTTTAAATAAAAGATATATATAGGCTTTTCTGAATTTTCAATTAGTTGTATATAGTTTATGAGCTTTTATATTCTGTTACATATTTATTTGTTACAAATTTAGTAAAGGTGGAAATTTTACCCATTTTATGTTTGCTCCTGAAATATAAGAAATTAAGTGATACTATTATATATTTTGCACCGAAATAGAATTTGTTGTTTCACGTATAATAAAGAAATTCTCAAATTATGCTATTTGGAATTACCAGCTTTTTGCGACTAACCAAATTACAGTTGAAATGTAGGCGATCAACTAAGCGAAAAAGGGTACCCCTTTTTGAAACTATTAAGAATTTTCTCATTTGTTGAAACAGTAGTAATGGCAGTGCAATAATTCAACTTTACTGTAAGTAAATTTGAGTATACTGATAGCAAGTTGAGTGTATTGTTTTGTGGGTCTACTGTATTGACTGCAAGTCAAGTACAGTATGCGCCCACTTCACACTAACGCACATGCCAAGCAATTGATCATACAAATTACTGTGCAGACCGGCTAGCAGTCTGTCAAACCTAGAACAATACATCCACCACTTGATCACGCAATACTACTGTTACTTCGACCACGTCTCAAATCGACAACGTTGTAACATCTCAAGTCCTACTAACATCATTCGTATTTTCTTTTTTTTAATTTTCAATCAGATTACAAATAATGGTGCCTTTTGAAACCTGATTTTCACTTATCAAATGAAATTTGAAACGTATTTTATTACGTAATATTACTTCGGTAATATACAAAGATAAATTAATATTATCAGATATAATTGGTAATAAGTTTTCAAAGACTTGGAAGAAGATGTGTATTTCATTCAAGGTTTTGATAACCTTGTTATTAAGTGAAAAAAATTGAATAGAGTATTTCAAACCATATAAAGCAATTTCAAAAAAATATTAAGGTTATATATATCGAGATACATTTATGTATTTATAAAGAGTTCGTTTATTGCGTTTGTAATAGTTGTATTAAGAGACGTGCTATTAAGAATGTTTATTATAAACCTATAATTTATAGAAAATGGCTGGATGTGAGTTTTTGAGTAATTTAGTTTTCAAATACTTAAATATCTAAAAGAGGAATACCATCATTTACTTCGAAAGCCATTAATTTCATTGAGGTTAAGTAAGGCATTTCTTGAAAATATAATAAGTTTAATGACTGTTGCTGGAATTTTTTTACTTTAAACTTATATGAAATCGTTCTCAAGCGGGTAAGGCATGATTTTGGAAACTCTTTTTCAATTTTGAATAGTTAATAAAAATGATTGATATAACGGATGTACATACTATAATTTTCAACAGTTGTAAAGGTATATTTAGAACGCTTAAAATATATATTTTACTGACTTGAAAGGGTAGTTTGAATAGTTGATATATAATATATATGTTTGATCTCGTTATTATTTTCAATTCGTTCTTTTTTACTTCTTACAGTTAACAAATGCGTCTTTTACTTTAACAGGGGTTTATATTATTATATAAAATAGGATATTATCCAGTGTACAAATCCAACCATACCCAGATCTATTTCAGTACCTTGAAAGTGGTCGGAAATACCAGATTTTAAAGCTTTAAGTACGTTTAGTAGTGGTAGAAAGCGCGAGGTCATTAACTTAAATTGTAGTAGTTCTAATGATTAACATGCTATATAGAATTGGTTTGGTCATGACGAGACTTAAATCTTGATAAATAAATAGAAAGTTTGTTCCTAATATCGCTTGTATTTTTCAGAGCTATTTGTGAAAATGATTATCTTATCTATAAAATTTTGGTAAAAGATATGATATGGATTCAGTATAAGGTTTACGAACTTTTAGTAAAGGTTTTCGAATTTCTGAATATTGTAGAAATAACTTTTCTGCATTCAAATTCGCAATACTTGATGAAAATAAAGCGATTTTGGTAAGTAAGGCATATAAAAAGTTACAATATGAAATTATATATATAGAATATCAAATTTTATTGAGCTCCATAAAGTAAGTCGATAATATTTACCTCGAAAAGAAGAGAGAAATTATCAGGTACCGCGTGTTTATTGAAAGGCCTCAAGTTAACGACTGCGCTATCTCTTTTAATATGTTATAAGTTTCTCCAAGTAATGAATCTATGTAAGGCGAAGAGTAATATGCTATCAATATATTCCATACAGTCTTCCCTATTTAGTGTGTTAAACTACTGGTTAAATGTATTTTTTTTTCGATGTGAAATAGGTTAAAGATATCGATTAAATTTGGCTTTTAATCAATCTTTAATTAGAGAAAGTTTTATTGTTTTTTTAAGTAGTTGTTCACCAGATTTGAATTTTCATTAGTTACCGAGAAATTTATGGCAAATTTTGCCAAGTTAATTAACGTTGAAGGCATACGAAACGTTGATATGTATACTAAATGTAGTTTTTAATATAGGCGTATTACATGGTATTTCGATATTGAATACGGTATAAAAGCTTTTAATAAGAAGTTTTTTTTTCATTCAGCGAGATTAGGCTTCTACAACGTTTCATGATAATTTTGAATTAGACTTATAATTTACTTTAAGAACAGTGCGTTGGATTACTAATTTATAAGAGACAACTAACGAGGCCAAGACTTTGTATTTTTTAGATTCTTTAGTTGTGTGGGAATTCAGTTTCAATTCAGAATTTAGAGGTAAGATTTTAGAGTCTAAGTCGTTGATGACGACGAAAGTTACTATATAACCGTTGAAAGCCTTATGAATAGGCTACACAATTTTAAAAATAATATTACCTGCACACATAATCTATTTCAGCATTTGTATAACGTTATTCTTGATAATGTAAAAGTATATAGTATTTTTATATTTCGTTATATTTTTGAAACGCGTATGTCTAAGAATCTTTGCTATAGTGTTGGTAGGACTATATAAAAAATAACGTGAAACGAAGTCAAGTAAATAACTATATTGAAGGTATATGAATAATAAGTCGTAAATATAAATGGATGACCTTTAAATAAATCGACGTATATAACAAAACAAGGTATAATTTTCCTAAGTAATATTGTTTCAATGGTAACTTTAGTTACTACCTCATATATAATCAAACTAGTAACGACTTTCTATACAGTTAAGGGAACCTTCAAATGGTTATTTTCAAAGAGCATAACATTTTTCGATATAATGTTATCAGCTCTGCTGAATTTGAAATAATTGTTAGATAGTAGGGTATCTGTATTCAGGCGATTTACGACCTAAACTTCGGCTGTTTTGTGAAAATGATAAGCGTATTATTAGATTTATTGTTCATGGTTATAAAGATTTAGCGAGTTTTGGTGGTTAGTTTTACCGCGAGTCTAATAATATCTAAGATAGTTTGATATTCGTCTTACCAACCATTGGTTTCAACATGATCAAAGAAATGTTTATTCAGTTATATTTCATTAACTAAATCCTTACCTTTACCGGTATTTTAGTATAAAATACAATTTAGCCCTGAAAACATATCAAGTATAGCTATTGGTGAAAACCAATTGCTGTTTATAACAAAAGAGATCTTTTAGTTAACTGATTTGGCTATTATAACTTTCATATTTTCGATGTCAAGCGCGACATCCTCTAGGCCAGTATTCTGAAAAGGGTGGTCCACACAACGAATATTTATTTGCAAAACCCATGAAAATAAAGTCTTCAGTTGCTTGTAACTATTTGGATGTTTGAAAAAAGCGTTACGAAACTTGTAAATATAGCTATGATAAGCATAAATACGGCTGCTTACAAGAATCTCCGTTGTAAAACCCACCTTACTTTTTTGAGTGGAAAAGGATATATACTCGGACTCTTTTTAGTCAAAATAGTCAATATCCACCTTATCAGACTAAATCTTTTATACTTCATCACCTTTGTTCTACGTAAGGCGATAATCATCGCTTTCGTAATGGTAAAGCTTACAGTCACCACAGTAATCATCATCACTGCGTTTGGGGTTTCAATCCCTACGCTTATCGCGAAACTTATTTTGTTCACAGCTACAATCATCTTGAACGATGCGAGTATTACATCTTTTGCGGTTGTAGCAGTAATCCCGTGTACCTGTGTATATAATATCTTTTTTATATCTTTATATACACTAGTTTTATTATATTTTGGCTTTTCATATAATTATTGTCAGTTATATTTTTCACCGCTCTCCCTTAAAAAAGGTTATGATAGAGGTATTAGAGATTATTCATTACAAATATAATTTTGTTGGATTCATCAATTCGACATATTTAATTTCGTAAAATCTGTTTACAATTGAACGTTTGAAGATTTTATTAAATGTCTAAGTCGAGTAATAGTCATATATCTATTATAGCGTTATATCAATGTATATTACAATAGTCGAACCTACTTTTAAGTTATATGTACATATGTTTAATTTAAATTTGCTTATCAAACTTTATTCGTCATCTATAAAGTCTTGTATAATGAAAGTTAACTTTCTGAATTTTTTATGGAACGACTTCAATCTATTGAAAAAGTTTATATTAAAGTATTTATAATAGTTTTACAAAGAAAGTAGATTCGGTTCATATGGTTCCTATGAGAAATCATTCTATTTCACGAATAGATAGCGAAGTTATATAGTATGGTATTAAATATAGAAATAATCTAGCCTTTTGTATCAAGGTTAAGCATAGTAAAGTTTCCAGACGAATGAAAAAACATTATATTTCAGTGAAGGTTAAATTATGACCTACGGTAATAATACCTATATCGAAGGGATTATGGTATTTAGCATTATATACATCGAGCTTTTCATTTTTTGAGCAGCGGGATCCACCGCCAAACGAATATTACGTTGTAGACGTGCCACAATTGTTATGGCTACATTCACTTTCACGATGCCGTTCAAGGCTATAGAAATATTCAAAGCTATACTCAAAGCGTTTAACGATATATTAATAGGAGCGTTTAGGGCTACGCTAGGGCCTTTTACACTCGCGCATAAATTGATTAAACCGATATACCAAAATAGTTCAGTTATTTTGAATTCGTTATTAAAGGCTAATGTTCAAAGTATCAAAGCGTTTATCAAACCCAGTATTTTTTTGCCATTTGATTTTAAAATCTTTTAACCGTTTTTAATATTGTATCCAATTTAACATATATAATCAAGGTACGAGGCGTATAAAAACGAAAAATAGTTATTAAAGAAGGCGCGAATAGTAAGAGACTACGCATTAGCATAGTAAGAATAAAGAAAGAAAATAAATAAATTATTTTATTGTTTCCTTTAAAAGCCATGATATATAACGACTCGGTATCGTGTTTTACGTGGTCGCGGTAATAACGGCGAAAATCGCATCGCATCTGAATCACAACCTAAGACACATAACTCGCGCCTATTTATAAACAAATTTAGGGATTAATAGGAACAATTGATAAAGGGAAACAAGTTTAAATCGTAAGGTTAAAAACAAAGTTAACTAAGTTTATCAAGTTTGCAAACTTAGAAATTATCAGTTATCGGGGAGCATTATTGTTCTATCAGCTGCCAAAACTAGTAACTTATCATAAAGTTTCTTTTGAAAATGGGTCGCAAAAGTATGATTATTCTTAGCTTATAGCTTACAGCTATCAATTGTTAGTAGGACGTAAGGTAACAATAATATGTCAATTTTAATGCAGTATTTAGCGATGGATGTGGAAAAAACTAGAAATAGTAGCTTAACAGAGCTAAGCACGTAAGATATAGAGGTACAGATACATGCCTTCTCAAAGTTGCTGTGTACCAGTCTAATCTCTCGTCGCATATAATGTCTATACCTCTATGTAGGTACAAAATAAAAACATGATAGGCTGATGATTTGCAAATAATCTATTAAAATGTGGAAGTTGTGGAAATTATATTACTCTAGTAAGTTCGCTAGATTGTTATGGGTTACAAAGAGTTTAAATATGCCTTATAATGTTTTTACGCCACTTGTAAGTGCTTTTTTCGTTAGTTTCGATTTTCTTATTCAAATGTAATATCATGGGTACCGAGTTCTACCGTTATATATACCTAAGTTAACAAATTGAGTGACAACAAGAAAAACTTCGCCTATATTTATTATAAAGACCGCAAATATGGCAGACTAAGGTAATATAATTAACAACAAGCTTTGACCTGAGAGCTTCATCTCCGAAGCAAGTAGTAAGGAGAATATTCCTCTTTTTCAATATTTTTAAGTCAGTTACATGAATTCTTTTCAAACACTAAAAGATATTGGATTTACAGAAAATAAGGTTGCTAGTAAGCTCACTATACTGTTTCCGAACGCGAATCTAAGCAGGTAATATACTACACTTAGTACTCTTTCACCTTTGAGTGGGAATAAATTAAATATTTTATAGATTTTGAAGGTATAGAAGTATAAGAGAAGGAAAATATGGGTAGGGCTTTATCGTTGCAACGTAGTAGATTCGAAATTGATCGAAGTAACTGGTGCTGCATTGAAAGTAGTTCGTGTATTGCTCTAGATTTAGCAGACCGCTAGCCGGCCTACATAGTAAATCGTATGATCAATTGCTTGGATTATGCCCTAGTATGAAGTTGGCGCATACTTTACTTGAGTTGCAGTCAGTATAGTTAACTTTACTTACGGTAAAGTTGACTTACTACATTATAATTTCTACTATTTCAATACTGGCAGCTTTTGGTTTTGTACGTGTACGCTAGTATGTTCGATCAATCTTTACCGGTTACCAATGAATTACGCACTCGTTAAATAGCTAGATTGCTGCTAGTTCAACAGCTAAATTGACTACGTTTGCCTTCATTTGCTTCACGAGTCCCAGTACCGACTTTATTAATTCCCATAAATATTTTTTTCGCTACAGACTTATGTAAATCTTTAACTTAACCGTGTTAATCAAACATGTCGCCGAATTTGATTTCCTGGCAGTTTTTCAGTTTGTCAGGGTATTCCTGTTCGCCAACACGTAACTTGACTTTACTAGGTGGCCTTTTAAGATAACCTTCGATGTGTATACTTAGTCTATTGTTGTTTATAAATATTTTAAGGGCTTTTTTCGACGACATCTTTATTATAATATAAGCAGGATTGTTTTAATTGTTAATCCATCAGAACTCTTTGATCTTCTTGACTTCGCAGGTTTTATGAAATATTATTACATCTATTATTAAGCTTTCTTTGCTAATGGTTTTGAGTTTCAAAAGGCACCTAAACAGGCTCCTCGATTTGGTATGAATTACTATAGGAATAGAGGGAATTTTCAACTGCTTGGTAACAATATTAAGTATTTTTTATAATGTTATATCTATATAAAAATTGGCTATTATACTTCAAATTTTTAAAGTTAACACGTTTTGTATATTTTTGTATTTGAGAAAGGTTTAATGGATCAGATTTCTGAAAATATTCAATTGGTCCTTTTGTTTTTTTGAATAACGAGGGTTATTAGAAAGCCGATTTTTATCGATAGATTTGTGTTATTCGTCATATAGCTGTCTATTAAAATCATTAATTCTGTTCTCGATAATTTAATAGGAACCATATTCATTTTTCGGTTCAAAATTCTTATTTATTAATCCAATCTTTTATTTAGCCGGATAAAGTTTTCGTTTATTAGGTGTTGTATTTATGTCGCAATTGATAAGTTATATGAGGCCTTCTGTTAACATGAGGTAGCGATGTAGTTGCCATTTATACGTTATTTTTAATATCCTTGAGCTCTAGTTCCATTAGTCTTTGCAATTGTATATAAATTAGTGTTTTAGCTTTTTTAGCGAAAATTAAGGAAATTATTGATACAAAATGTGAAGATCAACGATTCATTAAAGTTGAGTTAATTTCACTCTATTAAAATTACGACTTGCATGTAGTTCCAAAACCTTAAGTTTTTGATTATTTATTATTATGATGTTATAAATCTAACAATTCTAACGAAAACGGTATCGTCAATTTATATACCTACTAAATCGAAATATTTTTCTAACGTTACTAGTAAGTATAGAGTGTAGGTTAAAAATTTATACCCAACTTTAACTTCAAGTACGATTAATACGTTATGAATTAATAAACGCCTGATTTAGATGATTCATATAATGTCTTTATAAATATTATTATCGTTTCCAAAAAGTATTCAATACGTAATTCTTATGGTAGTTTTAATAATACTATCTTCTATTAGTTCGTCGTTAATTACTTGTACGTTTTCGTTATATCACAGCTATTGAGGATGTACTTCTCCTTAATTTTAGCTAATAAACTTGTTATTCAGGCGACTAATAAACGCGAATGAATATTAAACGATTGGAGATTACGTAAAAATTAAGTTTTTACTTTTATTACCGTATCTTTCAATAATTAAACGTATTTTTCATTCGATCGCATCGTGGGTTTACCTTGAACTTTGTATATAATTTTCGATTTAAAGATTATAATATTTAGATCTTCAAAATTAAAGTAGTTTTTAAACACGAATTGTACAACTGCTAGAGTTAAAAGTCTATCAATTTCAACTCTATATTCCTTTTAAAAAGGTTTGCTAAAAGTTTTAATAATACCTTGTACCCAAAGATTTATAACCAAGTTTTGGTCGTTTTTTTCAATATAAATATTATTGTACATTTAGTTGGGTATACATTCCTCGTTTTTAATATTTCTCCTTTTTAGGAGTTGTCCACGTCAACGCTATTTCATTAACTTAGCGATAACAGGAAAAAAAATGTTATATTAGTTTATTCGTTTATATTAAAGGTCTTTATCGTCATAACTCATCGTCTTAATATAGGCTTTGATCTGGGTTATGCAAAACGTTATGGAACCGTTAGTTGTTTTCATAACTTTTTCATGGTTAGCGATACTGAAAAAGGCCATCCTATTTATCTAGCTTCTGTTATTCGAGTATTTTGCTTTATAACGGAAAAAATAAACACGTTGATCGACGTAAGGCCGTTTCTAGTATTAAGGGTATTATCAACATAACGCTATGCTGATTCCTTCCGCAATTTCTTCAGTGCTTATCTGTAGGCTATCGCTATTTTCTGGGTATTTGCTAATAGTGAAAATTCACTCGTTAGGTGTGGCTATGCTTCAAAGATAATCAACGTTAAGACCAAAGCGTCAGGAACCAGATTATTATTAAAGCCTTTTACCGCTATATAAATGCGTGCTTCTTGATCTGTAGAACTTCAAATGTCCAACTTCAAAATATCGTACGTTTTAAAGAGTAGCGCGTATACCCTTTCAACCTTTCTAATATTTTAGCAATCTGTAATAAGCACTCATTTGCACTGGATTCTCATTATCTTAACGTTTTGCTAAAACTCTACCGCCGTAAATTCAGTGCTAATATCGTGAACGATGACATTAATTAAGTCTTAATATGTGTTAATCCACAGTATTCTCAAAGTTTTCTACGTATGCTTTGCAGACAACGACTTTGAAAACTTAGTTTTATGAAAGAAGGTTGTAAAGTTAACAACATAAAAATAGGATTATTATCAAAGTAAAATACGTTAATAAAGATCATATTATTGAAGTTTTCAGAGTATTTTAATATAAATTTGAAATTTTGGACGGCTTAAGCATAAGCTTCCCAATGATGGTTAATCTTTTTCATTGCTTCTAAAACAAAGTATTCTATATTTACGTATACTATATACTCAAGTACTATATATAGCCTGTCGATAGCTAGGTGAGCAAAAAGCTAGTATAGTTAGCGTATCTCAAATTCCGTTAAGTTTAATACCGTTACTTTTGGGTTTGAAATATAAAGCTATAAAAATCTCCACTTAAGGGCAAGAAAAAACCTCTATCTATTTTTAAATAGATTAGAAGTGTTAACGTCAACGTGAATGCCAAAGGATTCTATAACTTCTAATTAAAAAAAAGGATTGAGGGACTTCAGGATATTAAACGTAATCACCCTATTAATAGTTTAAAGAACTGTTGTTGCTAGTAACAATAGTTACTTGCCTAGGCTCCACCTTACTTTAACCTTGCAGGCATTTTAATAATTAATCTCTGTAACAATAATAATTTCCCTTCGCAACACCATGTACTACAAATAGTATCCTATTAAATACCTTACTACCCCTATATTTTATAATGCCCTAAGACGAATAATACACATAACGATTGCGAAAGTTCAAGGTATATAATGTGTTAAGGGTTTCGTCAAGGTAAAGGTAAAAGTTTTCGCTACTGAAAAAGTACAGAGAAATATAGTCAGCTAATTCATAGGCCGCGCTAGGAGGAATAGCTTTATACTAATTAATTTATTTCAAAGTATTATCGCCTTTAATGGTCACTTTATCTTTGAAATCTACAATATGATCAAAAATTATTACCTGAAACCAGTAAGATACTAGGGAAAATACATTACCTATTTGTTATTACGCTCGAGTGAAGGGTAACGAGTTAACTGATAAGCGAACTTATCATAAATCTAACACTTTTTGCTACTATTACAACGATTGTTTATGCGATTAGCAGGTCCGTTTAGGTCTTGCCTTTGTTAGCGATAATATAATTGTAGTTTCTAATTTGAAGGTTATAGATCAGATTTTAAACGTTGGGGTCGCCCATACTTGCGATGAACGTAGTATATCATTACGCGGTTTTCTTTATACACGTTCCGTAAGTTATGAATTTAGGGGTATATACTAAGCGAAAGGGGCATATATAATATTAAGGTCATAAACAAGGACTATAATGGGTTTTAAAAGCTTTTAAAGGTAGTATCGAGTCCTTATAAACCATTTTAAAACATGCTTACACGCATAAGTATTATCTGTACCTATTCGCAAAATATAACTTTGCCAGGGTGAACTTTCAATATAACCTTTTAATATAACATTAACTTATCAAACATCTAATTAAGGTTATCCATTAAAATTTCTTCCTCTTTGTTTTTTATCATTATCGTTGTATACCTCTTCATAGCCCAATTCGTAAAATATCATGTAAGGTGGTCGTTTTACTCGAAGTAGCATTTCATAGTGTTATAAATCTCGCGAAAAGTTTTAACTTTCGTCAGGAAGGTTACGTCATTATTGCAATAGCAGTCAAATGCAGTATAGTCAAGTCAACTATACTTACAGTTAGTCGATTGTACTTACTGCAAATTGACTGCAGTTTGTGTGATTAACTGCAAGTGTAGTGTAGTAGGTTCTCACTTTAAAGTGGGGTACGAGCCAAAGCATTTGACTATATAAATTAGCGTGCAAACTGGCTACCGGTCTGATGAACTTAAAACTTACCACGTACCAACTAATTTCAATGAAACACCAGTTACTCCGACCATAGTAATTCGAATCGACTACATTTCAATGATAAAAGCCTATTGACAGTAATAGTTTTTAATATAACTTGTAAAAGTGCCAGGGAATTATAAGTAAAAACTGGAGGGAGGGATATCCATTTTCTTATATCTATTTAAAAAGGGTATTATCTTCCTATTGAAAAGATTATAAGGTTTTACGTTATATGTTTCTACGTCATTACGAATTTTCGCGAAATTTGGAAAAAAATTATAATTAATATTAACCATTTTGATAAGTTTAGGGGAAAAGCCTCGATAATCTTTCCAATATTCAATAGTATTTCCTGTTAATTTAAGTTTTAAGCTTTTGAAATCGCGATATTAAGGGTAGTTACCAGTTGCTTATTCCAAGGGTTAAAGTTTTGTTGTAAAAACTGTTGTAGGTTCGCGTGTGTAAATATATCTGCTGTAGAAAGCTTCGACTCGATGGATTCGGTAATTTTAGGGGATTGAGAGGTTTTAAGTGGAGGATTGAGGGGTAAGGGGGATCTTATCGTAGGGAAAATTCTCAGGAACTGCCCGATTTTGTTTAATTAACCGATGGATAACATCAATATCGATACCTTTTACTGAATTAGCGGTTGCTACTTTACGCGTTCTGCTGCCGTTAAGGGCGTACTCTACGCTATTTTGTAAAGTTGCTAAGGTTCCGAGTAAATTAACAGTTTCTTTATTATCAATGCGTTAAAAAGCTTAAATTGATAGGGAATTATTGGGAGGTCTCCTAAAACGTATTTTAGGGCATTAATTGTTTTTAACACTCTTTCCATTAGGGTGTATGTTCCAAAGGCATTTGTTAAGTTAGACTAATTTATAAAATGCTTTTTCCAGCTTAGAAGTTCTTACCTAACACATATACTCCTCGACGAATAAGCCTTTTCCTTAACTTATTTTTAACTACTTTTTAAATTGACTTTTATATGTTAAAATTTCAATTATCGAAAAAGTTACGAAAAGTTTAAAAGGAATTTTCGTTACGGTTAAGTTCGCTACCATCTTAATCGAGGATTTAATAACTAACGAAGTTAATTAGGTACATTTCGATTAAATCCTCGTCGATATCTTACGCTCGAAGTATTTGTTATCGTAATTCATGGAATAAAGGGTTCCAAATGCTTTAATTACTTTTATTCACTTTTGAATGGGTGCCTTCTTAATGTTTTAGCTAGCATAGAACTTGGTAGTTAAAGGACTTGGTGATTATAAGTCGTAGCGTAGCGCCTGAGCAATTTAACGTAAAGTCGCACGATGTGGCTTTCATGGCGCGACTTGGTAATGTTTTGTATTTTCGGTTAAAGAAACGATTTTAACGATTAAATTAGCGTAGGGAAAGTGGAATAAGTAAAGTAGTGAGAAAAAATTAGTATTGCTGGTAAAGGTTTGATATAAAAGATAAAGTAAGAAGTTGTTCATTATTAGTGAAAGTCGAAGTTTGAAAGTTATAAGCCGTGAGATTTAGTCGCATTTACAGTAATAATACACGTAATAGTTTTAACTTCATTGTTTTTCAACTTAATAAAATTTGAGACCTTTAACGGTTAATCTCAACGGTTTTCCTTTGAGAATGATTCGAAAAGTTTTTTTGGTATTTTTAAGTACCATCGATATCATCGTTACCTCTTGTTTATCGTAAAAACTAATACAATCCAAATATCTTCTTTACTTACTGCTCTAGAGATCGATACAGTAGTAAAGACTCTTCGCAAGAATTTTTCCTCTACCCTTCCCAAATAAGTCGTAATACCCGCAAAGTAGCTTCTTCTTCAACTAAGCTTATTTGTACGTAAAATAATAAACACTGATTAGTTTTGGTAGGGCTTTATCGTTGTAATGTAGTTGATTTGAAATTGGTTGAAGTAACTAGTATTTCATTGAAAGTATTCTATATTTTTTTTAGGTTTGGCAGAACGCTAGCCGGCCCAAATTGTAATTTGAATGGCTAATTGCTTGGCGCATACCCTAGCATGAAGTGGGCGCATACTATACTTAACTTGCAGTCAATATAGTAGACACACAAAACAATAAACTCAACTTGCAGTCAGTGTAGTCAACTTCATTGTAAGTAAATTTGACTTACTGCACTATATTTAATACTATTACAACAGAAAATAAGTGTTAAGTTATCGGCTAGTATAAAGATATTAGTACTGGCTCAAAGATAATGTAATACCAGGCCGACCACGTTTTCTTTACTTCCGGCCATATAAAGACCTCTAATATAGTTATGACGATGAAGATTTTGGTATTATATAACTGTTTACTATTTGCGATCATTATGCAGAGCAAGCTTTTTACGATATTTTGTTAGATAGTAGGATGATTTGAAATTCAATAGGAGGATATTCATAGTAAATCATATTATAGAAGGATATTTATATTGTTACGGAATTTAATCATACGAATAAAGGTAGGGCTAGAGTTTTATTTGTCTTTGGAAGTGAGTTCTTCCTACTAGTATCTACGATTATGACAATAGTTGTTAGGCTTGTTAACTTTTATATTTTGGAATCTCCTGCCCCCTTACTCTTTTATATTAAAGATACAAAGAATCTTGATGTAAAATTTGATGTTCAGACTGAATAATTAGTAAAATATAACGGTTAAAGGGTTTTACTTAGTTTGAAATATAGATATTTTCAATGCCATTTTTCAGGGTCCGAGATAGTGGTGTTAAATTTAATAGAGTAAAAACTTCGTTTATTATATCAATGATTTAACTACCCAGTGACTGATAGGTTATATGAAGTTGTTAAATCAGTAAGCTATGGGGACATGGACTTGATAGCGTTAAAATCAATTGAATGGATTTACTATTACAGCCAAACACATTTCCAAAACCCTTTTAGGTTTAAGTTTACATTGAAAAAAGATTCAGATTTCAATTCTAAAGTCTTTGTCAATAAGGTTTATTTGGACTTCAAACTTATAATTTACGTTGTTAACTTCGATATTCCGTTTCATGCCGCTATGTTTCTCGAGACTATTGTGGAGAAAGAAATATGGGGGTCATTAGGTATTTAGTCTATTTACACGTATTTGGGATCCCTAAATTAACTAATTTACGACGCTGAGATCAACTTAGTTTCGATAAAGTTAAAAATTGATATGAAGTCTAAATTGATTCAATGTAAATAAATATATGTTATATGATATTAGGGAATTGGTAAAGTCAAAAAGATATACTTATTTTTGCGGAAATCATACAATATTGTTACCTTGAAGATAGACAGTTTCACAAGTTCATCAACACGTCTGTAGATGGAAGTAAAAGGCCTTAATAATACCTTTAATTCCAATGGTTTTATACAAAATTTTCTTGTATTTAGAGAGTACCTACATATAACGACTAAATCGCTATCATTGTCAAACACTCCAAAGCGGGGTATGGCATAAAGAAAACCCATAAAGGAACTGAAATATAAATCATCTCATCATCAAATAAACAATACCTTTAATACCAGGAACAGACTTTCAATAATGAATGTGTTATTGTCACATTTTTTAAATGAAGTCTTTACATACAGAAAACAAGATGGATAGGATGAACCTTATAATATATTGAGTATATATTATTTCAACATAGTGTCTGAAACCGCTAACGGTTTTGTCACTTTTCGTATTACGTAGGTAAAACCATACGAAAAACATTTTAAATCTAATAAAGATTAATTAGACAAGCGACTAAGTTAATACAACTTTTACGAGCTGATTATTAATTTGTCCATGGAACGTAGACAACGTGAAAACCCCTCTAAGAGAAGAATAAACACTAAAGAAGTGGATTTTAACGAAGATTACAAGTTAGGGAAGATATAAAAACGGTTTGTGTATTTTGAAAGAAAAAGTTTAATTGAGACCTTGTTAGAACAGTAGTAATTGCAGTGTAGTAAGTCAACTTTACTTACAGTAAAGTTGACTATACCGACTACAAGTTGAGTGTATTGTTTTATAAGTCTAGTGTATTGACTCTAAGTTAAGTACAGTATTTGCTCACTTCACACTAGGGAATGGCCCAAGCAATTGGCTATACAAATTAGTGTGCAGATTGGCTAGTAGTCTGCTAAACCTAAAACAATGCATCTACCTCCTAACTATTATAATACTACTGTTACTTCAATCATGTCTCGAATAAACAACATTGCAACGTTTGAAAACCTACTAACACTGATTAGTATCTATTAGGTTAAGCACAGATAAGCTAAGTAAAAGAAGAAGCTACTTTCTGGTTACGTTTTGTGAAAGACAGAGGGAGAGGAAATATTCTTACAAAAGACCTCTACTATTTCGTTGATTTTTTACGGTAATAAGTAAAGAAAACCTATAAATTTCGTCGGTTTCTCACTATAATTTAGAAGTGGCTACTGTATCGCAATTAGAAAACATTGAGAAAATTTTACCAAACCCTTTTTAAAAACGTTAAGATTAACCGTCAAAAGTCACAAAGATAATCAAGTTGGCAAACGGCTAAGTTAGTATTGTTACGGGTCTTATTACTTCAGGTATTTTTGCTATTACAAAAAAAACTAATTTTCACGCCAACCAATTACAGTGAACAACTTTTGACTTTGTCTTTATATAACCTTTGACCTTACTTTTTATATAATCTTTGCCCCTACTTTTGAGTTTTTCTATAACAATACGAATTCAACTTTTCTTGCGTGAACATTATCAATTAAATTTATCAAGTTTGTTATATCGAGCGCAATCGCCAAGTCATTTTAAGAAAGTGACGTTACGTGACTCCATGCTAAGTCGCCAAGTCTTCATGCGACTTTATGTCAAAACAAAAAGTTTCTACATTTCTAAATTGTTAAATTCTCAGGCTCAAGCCCTTTTAACTTTAAAATAACTTCCTATTAAAACATAATAGAGTATATTAAGAACCTTGGATACTTTTTCTGTGCCTACTTTGATCTGAAACTCTGAGGAAGATATATCGACAAAACCTTTCCTAAGAAATACTAGATTAATTGCATTGGCGATTATATCCTTGAATCGAACGTTGGATAAGATTTTGACTGCGGCGTACGCGTTTTTCAAGATTTTCGTAAGTCTTTTGACTATAAACGATTAATATGTAGACGATACTTTACATATATGTTAAGGCTAGGCTTAAAAAGAATATACTCTCCATAGCATTTATATTTCAGAAAAGACTTCATTGAGATTGGAAAAGATCCTTTTCAAGTTGGTTTAATATAACGAACTCTTTTCAAATCCTAATCCTTAAACCCTTCGAATAAAAGGCCAGTGCGTTGAAGATTTTAAACGCTCTTATATATGTTATTGGAATCTCCCCTCAATCCCTAATTAAGTTAAGCCTTTCAAATCTCAATTAGTACCGAATTATCATACGTGAACGAGAATGAAACGTTTAGTTTGCTCGACAACTCGACACCTTTACATATCAACAAGGAGAATGCTTTGAATAAAAGTAAAACTCTTAAAGAAACAATTATAAACACAGTTAATGGAATTAACGTTGACGTTATTCTGTTAATT
Source organism: Anisogramma anomala (assembly GCA_038502455.1). Classification (NCBI taxonomy): domain Eukaryota; kingdom Fungi; phylum Ascomycota; class Sordariomycetes; order Diaporthales; family Gnomoniaceae; genus Anisogramma; species Anisogramma anomala. Next base: position 23,114,374 of record JASMMZ010000001.1, on the reverse strand, counting down.
AAATAAAATTATTAAATTTCTCAAAAACTCTCCTGCATCTAAATCACTCTTACCCCTAAATCCTTCCCTCAAAAATGTCAAGTCTCTCAAAGCGAAGCTTCCTTTGGCAGGTTCGTTTATACGCGTGAACCCACCATAAATCTTACCACAAAATTTCACCTTTCAGGACAAACAATTATCAATTACTCTTAACATCGCAACTATAAAAGCAAAATACCTAAATTGACAGTAATACTATCGATTATTAGAACAACTATCGTATCCTTCCTCCTAAACCAATTAAAATAGCCGACATCAACTATAAACTCTTAACGGACTTCGCGAAAATTTGGAGGAACATATAGAAATATAACAAAAAAGGCAAAGCCCTTTAATTTTTAGACAGGAAAATAATGCTCCTTTACAGCATCTATAAGTAAATAGGTAACACTTCTTCCGATTTTCACTTACTATTCCTTGAATTCTTCACAAACTACGCTAAAAACTATTATCCAATCATCCTAACGAGAGAAAAAACTTTCTGTAGGATTGATAACAGTATGAAAATTAATTTCGAGTAATGCGTCCACTTTGCGCAATATTATATGAATTAAGATACAAGAAGGTAAACGACGATGATATCTAAGAAGAAAAAGAAGAAAAAACTCTGATAAACGTCCTGAATTAAATATTTTATCAGCTAATACTATATTAACGAGTAATGAAAAGGGTATAATCTAACAAATTTATATTCCACGAGTAAGTACGGGTTATAGTTATAAATGTAAACGAGTTCAAATACGCTTTACAACACCTAAATGCTATTTTTGAAAGCTTTTTCAACTAATTACGATTTTCGCTTACGATCTTAATGACCCTCACATTAAACTATTTCGATATATATCCATAAACTAATAACTTCGGCCATGTAAATAAAAAAATGCGTAATAATACACTATATCAATCGTATATAAAAGCGGCTCTAAAGCTCAAAATCTAGTCCAAGACTTTCGAACTAAAAGCCATATCTATACTATCTTAAACGAAGGCAAAACCTGAACTTATTTATCGTAAAAACTATCTTCATAATAATACCAGAATATATTAAATTGGTAGTAAATACGGGTATTGGTTTACTCGCTACCTTCAGGTTCAACGCTACAAATAAAAGATAATACATTACACCTAATACCCTACTAATTTTGGGAAATATTACTTTGACTATATCAATAAACTCAAAATGAAAAAGATTATTATCAATAACGATATCTCTAAAAGAACCACGTAACATAAGTATGCTGATCCCAACACGGCCTACTAACTAGCCGACCACGCCTTCCTATACCTTTTAAATAGCGAAAACCTCGTACCTTTACCCTATCAAAACCTTTCACCTATTATATACATTTAACCTACAAAATCGTTAAGCGAACCACATATTTCATGAAATTTCAAAAGACAAAGAGACCACGAAATACGTAACAAAAATCTATTCGCAATAAATAACATTATAAAAGGAAAGCATTAATATTACGAAACTGAATAGTCAAAATGTGAACAAGACCAAAGTCAACTTCGTTCCGGGTAAACAATTATCGTTATTAAAAACAAAGATTATTTAAATTATTATTAGGCCGATCACGTATAATATTCTAAAATAGCCTTCTCCATTTATCCAATACTTAGAAAATATAAAAATATTTGGTATTAAAATTGACATTAACTTTGACGAATTAGTAGAAAACAGCTAAAGGTTCCCTTTCACCTCCAAGTAAAGGCATTGATAATTTCACCATTAAAGACTTAAAAACAACGGTATTGAACCTAGAAGTAAAATACCTTGAATATACCGGAGTTTCGAACACTCAACCATCGATAAGCTATACAAAGTCCTTAATTACGCAAGGAATAAATATGTGGAACAATCTACCCTAAAGACGATTAAAAGGCTTTGATATCATTGCCAAACGTATACCTAAGCCAACCGAAAATTCAAATTTACATGAAAAACGATAAAAATTTAAATTATGAAATCTTCGTTAATATATTTTACTTGAATCATAATTTACGATATGAAATCCGTAATCTCCTTTCACGAAGCTCGACTTATTCACTCAATATCGACGAATCACACGTAAAAAATATTGAAAATTCTATCTATTAACATGTTCCAAGGCCACACTTACATCATTATCCGCAATAACAGTAGCATCTTTACAACGGAAAATTTTTAAATGAACGTCAAAATAATACGGATCCAATATAAACAAGTGACTGTTAAGGTCTATTATAATATTGGAAAGGTCGAAAGAGCATATGAACTACTTTACAAAGCATACGATATTCTTATGCTAAAAATTGGAAACTTAACAGAATAAAAGACACGTTCGTAAACCGCGATTAAAGTCTTCATTAATATTATAGGCCCTAATGGTTTGGTATCAACGTAACTAATCTTCAAGGAGTATCCTCATCCAAGTAATAAATCTCCGACATTATCAAATTCCTAAAAAGAAGTTATAATGTATAGAAAAGCGCTGAAGGAATTACGGAAGGAATCGGTACAACATCAAATTAATAATTCCTTTAACATAAGAAACAGCCCTACAACAACCAACGTTCTTGTTTTACCGTTACAAAATCAAGTCATGATATTAAGAAATCAAGGAAAATAGAAAAACCTGTTGAAAATCTTAAGTATTGTTAATCCTAAAGTAATTGTTAAAATTGCTAATGGTCCTACGACGTTTAGTATAACCCAAGTAAAGTCTTACATCAAAGCGACCGACGATAACAATAATCATTAAAATCCCTAAATTAAACAAATAAACTAGTACAACTCCCCCCTTACCTGTTGAAATATACAACAGGTATAGTTATACGGTACACAACTCAACAGCAGGGCTAAAGAGGCCAGCCAGTAGTTGGTACAAACTTCAAGTACTAAATCTCTTAACACCAAAGGATAAGGAATTCACCGGAGTTGTAGATATCTCTACTAGCATTAGTATTTACTAGTGCAGGAACTAGTATTGACTGATACGGAGGATTAGCATGGAGATGTTACCTGGGCTAGTATTCACTAGCACGGAGGAACTAGTATTTACAAGTATATATTAGTATTAACTAGTATGGGGTTTCAATTTTGATTGAGATTTCTATGGGGATATGTTTAATCATATATTAAAGTTCTTTGTGCAGATGCTGAAATGCTTGAATTTATAAGCCTACATAATATTTCCATGTAGTACCTTTAACCCTTTAACGAATTATCTATACGATTATACCATATTGTTTATTGAATAAGTTACTTCCTTTTATAAAAATCAAAATAGCCACTTTCTCTGGACTATTTGATACCTCGAAAGATACCTTATTAGCATCCCCAAAACGTAGCTTGTTTCCGCTACCAGGGCTGGTTTATATCAGCACTAGTGATGATGGTCCTCCTTCATATAAAACTAGTATTGCTTCCGGTCCCTTAAGGCCTACTGTTTTTTTTGCTTCGGGTAAATCCATACCATTTCAATTTCTACGATTTATGGATACTTTCGTTGCTTTAAGGGCTTTGTATCTTGAATCTCTGTTAAGAAAAGGAAAAAAGGAAGCTCGTTAAACCAGTAGGGCTAAAGTTAAGTAAGAAATTCAAAATATTAACGTTAATACTCTTACTGATAAGGAAGTAAAGTATAGGGATAAAACTACCAGTTCCCTCAACCTTCCAGAATCAGAAAGGCTTAAGTCAGATATTGACATGTACGAAAGATTATCAGTTAAGCTTAAGAAACGTCTTAATGAATCAAAGTAACCGGAACAATCTAAATCAACAGGTACTATCACACCAGTAAAATACGAGGAGACAAAGATCAAAAACCACTTTTTTAACGCTGAAGAAGGGAGGCAACTTATGAAGTTTGAGTTAAAATTACGAAAAGACTCTAAAAGGTTCACCTTTTTAAATATTAACGTATGGCTAACATCTATTAAGAGTTGGGTTACTATTCATATATATTTTGAAATCTTAAAAGGTATCTTGAGAATGAATATAAATATAGTCGTTATAGAAATAAACCATATTTACTTATTTACGCCTATCGACTAAATTTTTATAACAACTTCCAAATATATGTGCACATGAATTCGGGCCTACAAGATAATTACTTCTTTTACTACTTTAGACCTTTTAGCAGCTAGCGTAGGTATTGAGTACCTGTATAAAGCCTTATTAAAATGGATTGGTATATGTTCAGGTACTTGACTGATTTACTATGAAGAAATTTTTGAAAAACTTAATTTACTACGCCCTTTACACTATTTAGACTTCACTCTCTTTATAGCAGCGTTTTAAAACACTAGTAGAAGCTTGATTTAATACGGCCGTTAGGTTAAAGATAGCAAGTATTTTCTATAATTTTTGACCTGAAATTAGCCCAAGTTTTTAGTCTAAATAGTCCGTATACGAAGTGAATTGAATAAATCCGTCCCTTCATTAATAAAAAAATTGTAATCGGATTTCAAAAGCGAAAACCGGCTTTAAGGAGGAAGAAAAGGTTAAATTCCATCCTTTCAATAAAAAAAAATCCACCTATTAACCTTAACTAGAGTATCAGTTAGTTAACAAAAACTAGCTTATGGGCTTCTACAATGGCTACTTGGCACAGGCTTGTTGAGTATTTTACCCAAATTTACGGCCTTTTAATGCTGGTAAATCAATTGGTAAGGAAGAAAAAGCGGACGTTATTATACTAAACAACGGTAAAGTAAAACATATTCTTTACTTATAACGATATAACTTTATAATATTACCATTATTAATTAATTAGTTAGATGTTTAATTTAACAGGTATATCACGTAAAACCCTACACTGTACCCTTAATTGAAGAATTTTGGCCAATTAAAGGCCGTATTTGATACGAATATACCCGCTTTAATCTATTTACCTTTTAAGTTAAAGTCTCCACTTTTACAATTAAAGGCCGCATCAGATGCGGGTAATGCCGCAATGCAGGCTCCACGTTTGACATTGAGTCTTCAAAACGCCACGACAAATTTGGAATTTATTCCTGTTTCTTTTATATTGAAAAATCATTTTGCAATTGATCAACTTCAGTTTTGGGACTTCATTCAAGCTTATTTAGGCTTATCTTGCTATTTTTTTCAGAACGAAAAATGGTTTTTACATTTCGAAATATAAGGCGAAAACTTCCCTAAATTAAAGATTGGGGATAGTATTATTTAACCTACTTGGAAAGGAATAATTCACATATAAGTTAAGTTTTAAAAACGATTACAGTTATAATACTATGACTTTTTATAACTATCATTATTTTTATAAGTTCATTATAAACCTGATTATCTTATCAGAACTTTATGGCTTAGGTATTGAAGTCAGAAATATATTATTCATGAACTCATAAATTAAAGCAATGATTTCTACAATAATTCACGTTTACATTGTCATTTAAGTCGCGTAACAATTCCATTGCAACGTAATTACCACAGCTTATATCAAATCCTTCGATAATTCCATTTAATATACTAGGTCTTGTTACATTAACCTAAAGTTAGTAGAGGAATTACTCCAGTTATTAGACGGCCTTAAGAAGGACTAGTAATTAAAGCGTTTCGACCATATTTGAACTTCTTGTAAACTTTATAAAAGCACTCGATAGAGACCAAGCTTTTAATGCAGTATCCCCAGGAAAATAAGGTTTATATAGACCCTTAACAACTTCCTGGAAATAACTATTAGCTTAAAAGGCGAATGTTGTAGCCTAATGATTATAAAGGTTAAATATAGTTATAAAATTTGTGATATGGTTATTATAACTCTTGTTAAGTGATCAAAAGCCGTTTTCCTTATGCTAATGACGTACTTAAATTTATAAAGTGTATTATAAATTATTTGATTTTCGACGGAGCTAACGAGATTATTTACTATTTAGTTAGGAAAATATTTATCGACTACGTTTTTACCTTTAAGTTTTTTTCGCCACATACCCTTAAAAAACTGGCATTTCCAATCGCTTTAATAAAGTGATTCAGACCAAAATAAGGACCTTAACTGTCAACTGAAAAGTACTATATTACTTTTAGCCTTACCTATTCTAAATATCCGTTGTTATAGCTAATTTGACGGTTAATAACAGTAGTAGAATACAGTATTCTGCTACTTATGGGGGGTTTTACGATAAATTAAAAGGAAAGAGGTTATTCACTCAATGGTAAATTTACAATTATTCCCAGATTTTCTGTTACCGTTTATGTACACCTTATAAGACAAGCATAGGGTTAAAAAACTAATTTAATAGAAAAACAAGAATGTCATTTTTAATAGCAGTTTTCTGATATTACACAACCCTAGTATATCTTTAAGGTTAATTTAGTAGATCGGCTGGAGAATTCGACGAAGAAAATAGTAAGCACTTTCAGCATGACAGTTTTGTAAAGACCTATTACGGGACCTTGTAAATAAGTTGTAAGGGAAAACAATATCAAGACTATTAAGGTTGGTATTCCTTATAACATTGTAATGGTAGCTCTCAACCCCCAGCCAAGAAGGAGTATCCGCCAAATAATATAAAAAACAATAAATAGCTTTCCAACAAGTATACCAGCAGATGCTATTATTAATGAATACATAGTCTACTTCGTGATTTTCATTCGCAAATTAAAAGAACAGCTAACTATAAAGGAAGTTTTAAAGAGCCTAGATACTAAGTACTGGAAAATGACCCTTCATAGTAAGATACAGAGTTTTTTATCCCTCGAAGTTTTTGATGTTATCAAGAGGGGTATTAACTGCCATAACCGAACCGTAAAATAATTTACTAAGGTAAGAAATAATTCCAAAGGTCAAATCAAAAGGTATAAAGTTAGGATCGTAATTAGAAAATTTGAGTAAAAGTATAGTGTTAACTACACTAAAACCTTTGTTGTTATAGCAAAATTTTATATGTGGAAAATCCTTATCACATTCGCTGCTTCTTACGAATAAAATATCGACCAAATAGATATCCATTCGGATTTCCTAAACGGTGAACATGAAAAACTATTTTCAATGGAGATCTCGGATACCATGGGATACTTCTTTTTGGAATATCTATATGAAAATATTATGGGTTTTAATCTTATATTTCACCAAGTTTTCTAGTTACTTACTTCACTTTATGGTCTCGAGTAGGCTTTAAAGTAATGGTTAAAGAGGTTAAAAGAAGTATTTTATACCCTTAAGTTGAAAAGGTAAAGTTTTGAAAATACGATGTATATTAATTATCGTTGTTAAATTATCATATATACTTACTTTCATAACTTTCTGATGATAAACCTTAATATAAATTCTATTAAGACCTTGAATATGAATATTGGAAAGTACTTTAGTTGAAAAGACCTAGGATAGGTAAAGCACTTTTTAGGGGTTCGTATCTTGAGGAATAGAAATGTATGTACGATCATTTTGGCATAGGATACATATTTAAAGTAGACTGAATTTAAAGGTAAAGAAACTAAAAAAACATACGGCTTATATCTCTATTATAACAGAATCCTTCGTTTATACCATATCACATGAAAATTAAGCTGGTATTTTACATACTAAGAAGTTTTAGTTGGATATAGGGGTTTTTAGCTATATAATGTTCCAAATTAGGCTGGATATCGCCTTCCTTATATTAATAATTTTACGTTTTTGGCATAATTCTTTATAATAAAACATTACACCTGTTAATTACGACTTCAAATACTTTAGACAGTAAAATACACCGTGGACTAAAAGTAGGTAGTGAAAATCTATTAGAAATTCAGTGTTAAAACATTACAGACTTCCGCTAAAATTACTATAAACATTCTCAAAGGCTTTAAATTTACGGCTAGTACGATTCTGACTAAAATTGGGATAAGGCTATTGAAACGTCTACCTATGGATATATAGTTCAAATTGTCAATAGCATGATTAACTGGGTATCTAAAAGTGGATTCAGAGTATACATTTCTTTTATGGATGCTAAAATCGTGGTATTCATAATGTTTACTTAAAATACCCTATGGATAAGGAAATTTTTTTTAAAGTAACGTATTCCTATTATTGTTACTATATATTGAGTTAATAAGGAAGCTATCAAGTTGTCTAGAAACAAGAAGTATTATTAACGCAATTAATACATACCCCTTAAAAACACTTTATAAAGGATAAAGTTGAGCGTAATACCATATAAATTAATTGGGTTTTTCAACGGATGAATAACTTAGTGATAGGTGAACGAAGCTATTACCGAGGGTAAAATACGAAGTGATAATGTAATGGCGTAGCTTAGTTGACCTAGGTCTAGATTAAATTGACGTATTCTTAATCGTTATGTTTTAAGTTTCTTTATGAAAATCCATGTATGAAATAGTGGAGTCTTTTTAGTGTAAATTGAGGATATTGATAAAAGAGATACCGGAAAGGTTATCGGTTTGAATCGGACTATATAAGTTTTTTTTCTTTTTTAATCTACGGATTTTCTTTTCTCTGTATTATACTTCGTTCACTTCACCCTTTCCCTCTCATTTTTAATTCTTTTTCTTTGATTTCTTCTTTTTAAAATTGACAATAGTTTTTAGGGAGCAGTGTTACAATATTTAATAGTTATTGTTACACGGTACAAAACTCAATAGCAGTGCTAGAAGGGATAGTCAGTACTTGGTACGAACTTAAAGTGCTAAATCTCTTAACAATAAAATATAAAAAATTCACTAGAGTTGTAAATATTCCCACTAGTGCTAGTATTTACTAGTATAGGTACTAGTATTAAATAGTACGGAGGATCAGCACAGAGATGCTGCCTGAGCTAGTATTTACTAGCACGGAGGAACTATTATTTACTAGTATACACTATTACTAACTGATACGGAGTCTCGATCTTGATCGAGATCCCTATGAGGATATAATTTATCATATATTAAAGTCCTCCATGTAGATTCTAGAATACTTGAGTCTACAAGCTTACATAATATCTTCTTGTGTAGTACTTTCAATACTCCAATAATAGACAAACCGATTAAACTCCGACGGCGTGGCCGACCTCCAAATACGAAAAACGATAAAGATCAAGAACACAAACCTGGTTGCAAATATAATATTACTTAAGTTAGCAAAAAGGATAAAGATAATGAAAACTTGGCTATAAAGCTCCAAGCATAAAACATCATCAAAACCTTCGGAAAATCTTTTTATGAAAGCGGTAGGATCATAATTCATAGAATCCTTACCTAAGAACTCATACAATTTGTGCCCAAATGCGACTTTGGATTCCAACACCCAAATATCACTATATTCAAGTCGAAAATTATCCACGAATTCAAAGATAAAACAACGGGGAAGCTATACGAAAAGTCAGGTCTAATTGTTTAAATATACGGTAATAAGGGTAAAACCTTAATCCTTACACAGTCTTCAACGATTTAGAAAATCAATCAACGCTTAATAATCGTATTGGACATGAGTTTGCAAGTCAAAAACGATAGAAAATTCACCTTTTATTACCATAATATAACGCAAACATATACGTAATCAGCAACTAATTTACACCAAATAATTTCATTAAAACTAATATAAAACATTTCTTATAATTGCCCTTCGGCATCGATCATACGATGTATCAAATTACTATATTGCCTAACTAAGGTAAAATTCCATTCATTTCGAATTTATTAGTAACAATTGAAGTCGAAATTATCAATAATTCTTTAACCTACGAGTTGTATTTACTAATTACGTGAAATATTTTTGATTCAATAGGTATATAAATAGATGATACCTTTTACAATGAAACTGCATAATTCATAACATTGAGATAACAAGCGATTGAAAATTTAAAGTTTTGAAATTACAAGCCATTTTTAACTTTAACCAAAAACAACTAACTTAAATTCAATAAATCGTCCATACGTATACATAGCATTAACGATACTTACCTCATTTTCCGTTGAAAATGCCAAAGCGTTAGCTTAACTACAATTAACAAAACTAACGTGGTCAAAGCTTAACAGTATTTTCAATAACACATCCATAGCTAATATATGGCTACCTAATACCAACTAAAAGCCTTTTACGATCTATTGGTTTCAATATAATAACAAAACCCAGTGGATTTCAACTTTAACCGACAAAAAAAAAGGTTGAAATAATGAATTAGGAATCTAAACCAAAAAATCGATATAATCCTAATTAACCTATCAAAAGCTAGGTTAATAATCTTTACGTATAAATCTTTTACTAACAACACAAACTTGTTGTCGCAAATGGGATTCCTTATAACCTTCGTTAATATGAAGAGGCAAAACCCCAATTATAAATCATTGGAAGCCTAATCCATGAAAACTCTGTTAAGTATAAAATAATTACACGAAACATGTTAATTTGAAAGGTTTACACCATAATAGCCGGCTTTGATATAGGCATCGCAATGTGAAAAATTCTTTATATCATGACCAAACCATTAAGTATTTCTCTTATCCCTGTAATAATCTAATCCGAATCATGAAGCTTGTTTGAAAACCTTTTAAAACTCGGAATTTCCAGCGAAAAAATCCTAATGATCGATATAAGAATACTAAGTAAATCTTATAAAGGCAGTAAATTGAAGAAGTCTAATAAATCCATAGCAAAACTAATCTTACAAACATTATAACAAAATTGCTATTAAACTAAGCTTTTAGGAGGTTTGTGGATAACAATAGACTAACCATATATATTAAGAGCTACGTTAACAGAGCATCTGGTAAATTTAAGTTACGTATCAGGAAACAGAGATGTTTTGGCATACTAAACAACTAGAAAGTGAATAAAGCCATCGATAATGATTTCTGTAATTAGCATAGTTAAGTTCTAAATATACACAAGTTTATATCGAAAAGGTTCTTTATAGGAGTAAAGAAAGTTTGGATTTGGAACTGTGATTCAAAGTGTTGTTACTGGAATGAATTTGGGTACGGAATATATTAGAATTGACAGGGGTATGGCTAGTTATCGAAAAGGCAAATCAACGGTAACCGGAAACGATTGATCGACCACAGTAACGTATGCATACAAAACAAAAAACCGCCATTATTGGAATATGGTAGCACGGAAAATTAGTGTGCATACTAAGCATGACTTACAATCGGTAAATGGCTACCCAAAGTCATAGGAGGGATGTCTAGAGAATAAATTGGTACTTAAAGACACTAGCCAAATAATAACAACAATATAAATTCGCCTTCACCCCTCAAAATACCTCTCCAAAATACCCTATTTTCCAATGTAATCATCTGGTGACCTAGTGCAGACATCATTTTACCTTACAAACCTCTTAACCCGCAGTTAGAAACAGATAGAACGCATGTAAAGAGAACCAAAACATAGACAAAGAGAACAAAAACGCATAAAACGAGAACGAGTACAATGAGACAAAAGACGAGAACAGAGACAGCGAGACCTAGTCAGCCAAAGCTGGCTATTCGAAACAAGATCGAATTAGGTTGAAGAGACAAGCTGAGGACAAATTATCCAAATTCGTAAACTTAGCCCGAAAAACACAATCACCTAACACCAACACTATTTTCAAAAAAAATTATTCTAAAAGCATAGCACTACCAATTAGTCATAGAAACTCTGCAATCAACTATTAACATACCTTTTAAAATGAATTTCACGAAAATATACGCAAGACAGTCTGGTGAAAACGTGAATAACTACATTAAGAACGTGGAAATCGTAGCATGGAAACGGTTATAAAACAAAAACATTATCGAAAACCTTTTCAAAAGTTATTTTGAAACGGGACTAGAAGAAAAGGTAGCTAAATGGTACCGTAATATAACTGAGGGGGAAAGATAACAATAGAATAACTTAAAGACACTTTTCAATACCCGTTTCAAATTTCGCCCGGTGATAACGAGTACTAGCGAAGCAGTGAAAGTAAACTCTTTCGGAAAACGTACTTACGAGTCATTGGTTGAATACGTGAGGAGGTCAAATAAACTTGCCACGTAGTATCGCCACATGCTACAAAATGAATTAAAAAATCGATTTTTAGTCTACCCTATGGACAATGATTAAAATACCGAAATAATACTATAAACGAGAGTCACTCATCGCCTAGTTATGAAAACCTTACAAAGGATAACGTGATGTACAAGGACGGGGTAATATTTGACGTTATATGAAAGATACCAATCTTGGAAACTGTGGTATCCAATCGTAATAATAATACTTTCTTTTTACTTCACGAAAAATATAAAAACGTTTAAAGGTAGTCAATAGAGATAGTATTCGCTATAGCTATGTAAACCATAAAATTGATGTAAAACTAAACGGGCAGATTAACACCTTAAATTGATAGGGGACATACTCCTTACAACATACAAAGTACTTATAAATACCAAAATAAACATTAGGCCCATTTTCAATTCGCTTTTAAGACAATTACAGCGGATTCGCAAAGTATTTAGAGAACTGGTCTATATCGGCTAGAAGACAGTGGGAATAATGATCGATAATAGGTGAAAATAACATACAAATATATTTCAATTACAGAAATATATCCCAACCATACCATCGTTTCAACTACTATCCTTATATCCGATAAATATAGGTAAATGTATACCAAATACGAGATCTTACGTTGGCATGACAAGCAATCCCCGAGGAATTAAAATTACGAAAAAAGAAAAAAAAACGCGAAGACATTCAAACTATCATTTATAGTATCAGTAAACTAAGATTAACGTAGGAATGAATCTGTAAATCGGAGTAAATACCAAGATGTTTTCTCCGTATTCGATGTTAATTACGTCGATACTTTAAATTTCACAAATTCGAATATGCCAGTAAGCAACGCATATATGCAAATTATTATATATCACTATACTTAGTATATGTAGGTCAAGTAGCAGTGCATCAATCTGCAAGGAACACTCCTGCAGAGTGTATGATAACGTATCACGCTGTAGACTGCACTCTTGCAGAATGCATGATAACGTGTCACGCCGCAGATTACACTCTTTCAGAGTGCATGCGTGGCACGGTCTGAAAGGGGGATTATCAGAGTGTATGGTAGGGTGCTACTGCCTAGGAAAAAGGTTATAACCTCTCACCTATAGCGTACACTCTCCGAATACTTCTTCTTCCTTCAATATCTTATCTTATCTTACTTCAATTCATACTAATCTTTATGATTTTCTTTCTATTATATCAACCTAATAATAACCTTACCGACAATAATTAATAGATTATTAAGTCGATTACAAATAGCCGAGTAAAAACGAGACAAACTGAAGTTCAAAACCTATAACAGAAAGTTGTAATGGTTTCAACTGTTTATACTTTAACATTATGACTTATCAAAACCATACGCGATTATGGAATTACGCAGGAGCTCTTTTAAACACCAACGCATAATAATACTATAAAATCTAGGGTAACTTTTAAAAAAAAACCTGAATACGATATTATTAACCAGTTGGTGCCCTGTTTACCAAAAGCCTCGTAGCGTTATCCATCAATTATCTTTAATGCTTTAAACACATACGGGCACTTTTAAAAGAGCATCCTATCACGTATTAGGCCACGTAATCCAAAACTATTAAGTTTCGAAACCCTTCGTTAAAACCTGTCCGATCTAAACGCAGCATCCAAACGGCTTACGAAACCCAAAATCAGTCAAGATATAACACCCAAACCTCTTACAAACCTCAAAAGCGGCTAGGATACAACTTCTGGAACGCTTTTACTACTACTCACACCCTAAGCTCAATAACCAGACCGCTTGTACACTTCAAAAACGGCTAAAACTTAATATTCAAACCGTTCGCGCACTTAAAAAGCGGCCATGACAAAGCAATTAAATAGATCTTAATATTTTGTCACTATCTCAATATACTTCTCGTACCGATCCTAAGATTTTGTTACTATTTTTTTTTCTTTTTTACATCGATCCTAGTACTTCATTTAATTGTGATTTACCGTTTATACCGCTTTTTTCTATTTCTTTATTCTATGCAAACATAAATAAAGTTGTGGGATATATAAACTTTCTTTTCAAATGTAATATCTTACTATAAAATAGTTTAAAGTTTATTAAATTAAACTTGTAAAATAATGGAATTAAGGCGCTAATAGAAAACCTTAACATATTACTTGGAAATAAGTACGTTATTTGCATAATGTATCAATATTATGATATGTGTACTTAGAGTATTTTTCTCCAATTTCAATTTATTTAATAATTTCCGAAATAATTTTTAAAGGTCAATGTTAAAAATCTAGCGATCTGTAAATACTTTAATTTTTAGTGGATTACCCTCACAGTTACGAAACGGAGGACTTAATACACCGAATGGTGTGTATAGTCAGGTTAGGAAAGTACTATTTGCTACGAACCAACTTTACGAAATACCGTTTTGAAAGGGTGAGAAAAGACGGGTTTCCCGCCTTTAAAAGATAAAAGGGCCGAAGAAATCTTCATAAACTTATCAAAAGGTATTGAAAGGCCTAAACGGCACCCGAATTCCTCAAAAAAAGAGGGTTTGGATACATAGTCCGGAAAGCACTTTCCGGAAAGGAAGGGGCTAAACAAATCTTCCGACGCGCGTCTTCAAAAGAAGGAAAGGCCAGAACCATCATTCACCACACACTTTCAAGAAGAAAACGGCACAGATAAGTTATCCAAAAAAACACCTTCAAGAAAAGGAAAGTATAGATAAACAAATCGAGCCGCAACTTCAAAGAAAAGAAGATTCTGTTTAGGAGGAGAAAAGGCCGAAAGCATTATTAAACACGCAGTGTAAAACAAAAATAAGGTACGGATATTAAGTTTAGGCCTTAATAACACGAAAAATAAAGGTCTGGATAAATATTACAAGTTGCGCCTTTAAAAAGAAGAAGCTACAGATACGATTTCCAACGCTTGATTTAAGGAAAAGAGGGAACTGGAGGTATCATTGGAGGCGCAGCTTTGAAAGCAGAACAGCCAAAATACGTCATTAGGGCCGCGTTCACAAAAAAACGGAGAAACAAACGTATATTTCGAAACACGCTTTCAATAAGAGAAAGGTTTTAATAAACAATTTGAACCGCACGTTTAAGAGAAAAAAGATACATCGTTCAAAACGTAGCTCTAAGAAAATGAAAGGTTGAGTACGAAGTGTGAACCACATATCCAAAAAAAAAAAAAAAAAAAAAAAACATATTTAGAAACGCGCCTTCAAAAGGAAAAAAAAGGCCAAAAACATTATTAAAATCAAAAGATCGGAGGAACAAAATTTAGATAAACATTCTAAAACGCGTTTCTACAAAAAGGAAAAGAAATCTAGTCCGCATCTTCAGAAGAAGGAAGGCTCAAATGCAGCATTAGCAGCTCGATTTCAACGAGTGCCTTCGCAAAAAGAAAGGCCAGGTACGAAATTCAGGCCGCAACTTAAGGAGGTAAAATGTCCAGATTCTCCATACGCAACTGGACCTTAACGAAGGGAAAGGCCGAAATAGCACTTCGAAATGCACCGTAAAGGACAACGCAGTTAATAACGGCATCCTAGGCCTTGGCGTCCAAGAAATGATCGCTTTAATCTTCGTATTGGAAACGACTCTTACGGCTACAACAAACAACTTAAAAGCGCTCCCGTCAATGTAAATCGCTCCAAATACCGTATCAAAACCGCTCCTAAGAAAACAAAACACCTAGGTATATGCATTAACACCGCTCCTACCTATGTTAAATGCTCTAGATTACGTATTCAAAGTGTAGGCGGTACTTTTGATAGTTATAACTATTGATCACATAATAAAAAAGGTTACGTAATCTAGGCTACGACACCCTTGTTTTACTAACGAAGGAAAGGAGGGGAAAAAAAAGTTTTTCCTAAAATGATAGTATACACCACTGTTATTACCAACTAAAAACAAACCTACATTATTATCACTACTAAACGACTAATACAGACCGCATTACAACTATACTATCATTACCGAATTACAGATACGGACCTGATTACAACTATACTATTATTACTGGATTATACAAATTAATCGCATAAAGAAAAAAGAAAAGATTTTTTGTGTGGATATTATTATATATCACTATAGTTAGTATACATAGGTTAAGTGATAGTATATCACGTTATAAGGTGTACTCCTATAGAGTATATGATAACGTATTACGCTTAAGGCTGAACTTTTGTAAAGTGCATGTATGGTACGATCTAAAAGGGAGATTGGAAAATTGTATGATAAAGTGCTACTGCCTGGGTGAGAGGTTATAACCCCTCACCTATAGTGTACACTTTCCGAATGCTTTTTCTCCCTTCGACATCTTATCTTATCCTACTCTAATCTACACCAATCTTTATAATTTCTCCTCTGCTACAGTAACGTAATAAAGACGTTACGACAGTAGATAACACATAAAACGAACGTAAAGGGCATTAATATATTGAAAAAACTACTAACCCGCTTACAAGAACCGCCGATACGTTTGTAAACATAAATGAAAGGGTAAGAAGACTATAAAAAAAACTGTAAACATTATACTCTTAATAGCTATCGAATGCCGCAAAGCCAAAAATATAAGGAGTACAAACCCATATACTCGCGCAAAAGATGACAAGAAAGGACCCTTTATTTGTACGAAGCCGAACTCCTTTTAACCTTGAGCCTTATATCTTAAACCATGCTATCGATAATTTCAGCCGACAAAAAGCGGTTTCGTAAAAAGATTTTCCAATTCCATACTGATATACATAAGAATTATGAAGCGAATACCGCTAGAAAGAAAAAGAATATCGTACCTATCCGAACGTTTTTAAAGCGACTTAAGAAACATTTTAATTTAACGAATACTTTCCGAAAAATATACCCTAAGATTACCTTCAAATTACTATTAAACCTTAATCATATTATATCTAAATAGATGACGAGGATATATAGCCTCGATACCATTCGACGTTCGAAAAGAAAAAAACTGCGAAAAAGAAAAGAAAACACATAACATCCATATATACATCAGTAATAATAGCTATAAAGAATCGCTCGATATCTCGTATAATAAAAACACAACTCGGGTATATTTAGGGCGATGTTTACAACATTTATATAAACCGATACTTGTTAAATAACGGTTTTTTCGTTAAAAGTATTACACGAGATATAACGAACCGCATGAAAGTTAGCATTTAGACGTAAAATCCGCCCATAACGTTAACAATAGCTAATAAAAGTCATACAACGTTATCGACTTGTATTTTAATCCCACATTATTATTAATGTCATTATCATTCTGGTTTACGTATTTTTTTTAGTCAACTATCTCTTATATAATTTGTTATGAAGCCGTAAATAACTTGTTT
Source organism: Anisogramma anomala (assembly GCA_038502455.1). Classification (NCBI taxonomy): domain Eukaryota; kingdom Fungi; phylum Ascomycota; class Sordariomycetes; order Diaporthales; family Gnomoniaceae; genus Anisogramma; species Anisogramma anomala. The sequence continues at coordinate 23,097,033 of JASMMZ010000001.1, read as the reverse complement.
TCGATTCGAATATTAACAATCATGTTGGAAATATCTTTACGTTTGCAGGTTAAGGTGGATACTTCGTTGTTATACCTGTGAAAAGACGTGGAAAGCCGTTTTCCTTTAATATTTGATAGGCTTATATAGATCGGTTTTCGGATGAAAACAAATACTCATCGGATAAGTCAGACATAAGTAATGAGGGACAAATATCAGAGTTGGAGTTAAAGGACTAGAATAGTAGCGACGAGAGCGATAACTCAACCATTAACGAAATGAATGTGAAATGCTTACGAAAATTAAATAAACTTATCGACTTAACAAAGTACAGGTAACAATAAGAGGGACGAATAAACTAAGGCGGGCCTTGCACCTAGAAAAAACCGTTCGGCAACCGATGGCTCCAGGAAAAGTTAGTATTTATAAACGAGTAAGTTTTGAAAATATCGTAATTATACCTAATACGAACGAAGACGAGATATATGCGAACGATGATGAGACAGATGCAAACGAGAACAAGATAACGACATATGAGGATGAAGCGAAAACAACAGTTACAATTACGAGATGAAACGAATGAGTAAAGAAATAATCCAAAAAAAGTTATTACGTTTGACGAGGTAAAGGGGTCGTTTACTAATTTTTTTAATAGGTTGAACGATTTATTATTCCTACCCGTTTCGTATACGTTAGTATAAAGTTTAAAAAAAAGAAAAAAAATTCTAATTGCGTTATATTTCCACTATCAACTATTAAATTGTTAATTTTCGACTACAATAGAAAAACTAGTTTGGGGTTAAACGGTTAAGACGATATGATTTTGGTATTATAGGCGTTGGGAGGCAAAAAAAAATAGGAAATCATTGTTAAACGTTTCGGTATATGAATATCAACTATGGTAAGGAGAAATGGAGAAAAGAAAGAGAAAATTAATAGAAATTCACTTAGAATTTAGTAAAAAGAAAAGAATACCAATAACGCAAAGCAACAAATTCGACAGAAATATAGAACGTCAACTAGAACAAAAGAATTTAAACTATTTATAATGAACCTTATCAACGAATAGTTTAAGTTTTACTATATGAACATTGGAAATATAAAAAGAACAAATAAGGTAAATAACTTTTCCTACGAGAAATATCAACAATTAAAAAATAAAAAGGGAGGAGGAATAGTACTAGTTGATAAACTAACATACACCTGGAAGGATATTTTTACATGCGGACTGAAAAATATACGAATAACCGATCGCGTTACTCATTTTATTAAACTCGAGCCGTACAGCATACTATTTAGACTAAATCTACCGAAATACTTATAAACCAAGGGCGATTTCACTTGGTGATTTTACCTTACAATAAAGGCTGCGATATTTTCTATATAAAAGCAGTTAAAATGGGAAGTATACTTGCGTCACCCACCAAAAAAAATGGTAAACATCAGGCCATTTACAACTTTACTTCAATAAACAGTTTTATAATGAAACCATAATAGTATACGTACTTATTAGACAAAGTTTTCAACACTCTCGTTTAGGGAAACTATAATATTTTCTCTGATGGCGATACAGCAAATAGATACTGGGGGAAACCTATTACGCCTGGATATAAATATAGAACAGCATTCATTGTACCGAATATATAATATCCTATATTTAAAATTCTCTAAGGAGGAACAGAAAGTGGATACATCTATTACATGCCAAGAGATATTACATTTAGAAAATAGTTATTACCGAATAATAGCGAGATCGAAAACTTGAACGGAAAAAAAAAAAAAAAATTGACGAAAACACAACTAAATATTACCGAAGGAATACGAAATCTAGTGATCTAACACTACCGTAGCGAATAGAATATAACTATACCAGGAAAACGGCCTTCGATATTTATATAAATAACCATACCGCCTTGTAACAACGCTTTAACGTAATGTTGAACTTTCTTTACTATTGGTGTTTCCCTCGCCTATTATTCGGAAAAATTAATCTTAACCTTTACAAAACGGTTTTATTCGGAATTTATATTTACCCGTTATACTTTAAACTGTTACAAGGATGAATGCGGCCGTTTGAAAAATATCGGAAAAGATTCGAAATGTGGGCGAAACCTAAAACCCACCCTATTTTATCAAAGTTGTTAAACGAGTTCTTTTACCTTACATCATATGTTACAAGGTATATACGTGGTAGAGTATACTGGATAGTTATCTTAAAGACATTTTATATAAAAAAAGATACCGAAAAAAACCTCGATGGGAAAAGTTTCGAAGCAAATATAATAGGTTTTCAAAGACTTTCGATGGAGAAAAGAGTATTCCGAAGCTTTTGTTACTATATACCTGGCTATTGAGCAAAATATTGTAACGGCTCCAGATCCCTCGCTTTAATTTCAACTCGTAACAAACGTATCTGGTAAAGGAATCGGTAACATCGCCTTTCATTTAAATGGATTGCCAACAAGCACTAAGGTTGTTGACAAGCTGTTACCTCATGTGAGAATTCTGGCCTTCTTTTCCTGAAATCTGAATAATGCCTAGTCGAGTTATACTATCGGCAAAAGAAAAGCACTAGTTATGGTAAAATTCCTAAAAGAAGCACAACTATAGATAATCGAGTCGCCTCTTCCAAAAATGTTTTATACTAACTATATGAATTTGATTTCATTGTTAGCGAGCCTGATAATACCTATAGGGAGAATCGAGTATTGGACAGATATTTTCGAAATATTCAACACGAAAATCGTTTATCACCTTAATTCAAACAAAAAAAATCCAAATCGCGGACGTGAATTTAAGATTATCGGGGCTTATTATTAAACTCTTAAAGTCGGACGCTAGAAAATCGGACATAGGAGAATGGTCGTCAGCAGTAGGAAAATATTTACTCGTGAGACCAGCAATGTTAAGGGACCTAAAAACTGGAATTCTTTTACCCATAGAAATATTAAGTCCAGAAAAATTGCTTCGACTAGGCTTAACAATAGCGACCACATATATTGATAAGACAAACTAGCATAGGGATATTGTAAGATACTTCATAGGCGGTCATAATATGATTGAGGACTGCCCGGCATGGGTAAAGAAAAACCGTAAAGCGCGATTTATTACAAATCTATATCCAGAACAGTGTATTACTAAGGCGAAAACTTGGTAAAGAATATGCTGTTTACATAAGAAAAGACGAGGTAACTTAAGCATTAAAGTAAGCCTACGACCTTTAAGGACATTTCGCTGTAACCTTAACTTTTCACAAATTAAAGGTAATATTATTGTACCAAACAAGATATATAAATGCCAAGAAATATATTAAATCGTATAAACCATACGAATTATCCAGCACCACCAATCCAATTAACCCAAGGCTCGTACCTATTATGACTTTGAGGCCATGTAATATATGGGAATGGATTTTACAAGCAAAATTAACTCCAAAGGAGCCGGCGGCGAAACATATCTTCACTTATCATCGATTAATTTTCACGATTCTTATTTTGCCGACCAACAGGTAAACCAATAACCGAAAAAGTAGGTCGAAATTGGAAACCTGTTACGGGAATTTTCGGTTACGTTGAGGAATATTACTCGGAAAACAAAAGATAATCTCAAAGTCAAACATTTGTAAAGTTCTTTATTGAAAGATGGACGAAAATGATAAATGTATCTGCTTATTCAGCAATGTTAAGAGGGTTGATTAATGGTTTGTAAAGTTAGTTGAAAATACGATAAATAAATAGGCTTACCAACGTGGGTACAAATAACTTGAAGAGTGGTCCAAAGCTTTCGCTAATATTATGAAGGCTATTAACAATAGGCTTGTAAAAGAACTTACCATACACACCCTTACAGATCATGATAGGTAAGCTAATAAAGCTCTCATGAGCTGCTATTACGAGGATAGTGTTAAACTTAAACTAAAAACAATTAAAAACGATGTTCAATGAATTGCTACGGAGTAAGAAAGAAATCTATGACTAATTCATCAGTCTACGTGATAATTCTCATCAATAGGTGGCTGACGAATAGATAAGACGATAGATTAAGTCTAAAACTAACCTTAATAACGGCGACAGATTCCAAATCAGAAGCTAGGTATAGGAAACTATAATAACGACTCGCGACATCTAGTTAAAAAAGTTTATGGTTAGTAAAGGCAAAGACAAAGACTTAAAGAATATTCGAGCGCCTACCTTGAAACCACGATAGACAGGGCTGAAGGAAGTCAACCAAATCGTTTTATTTGTATCCTTCTAAATAGTTGACTCCACTATGAGGAAGAAACGAAAAAAATGTTTACGTTAATTCGTTTAAACCATACATTCAAAGGGCCAAAAAAGGGAAGATGACGTCATAAACGAAAAGGATGATAAAGTACCAAATGTGAAAAAAATGTAAAAGCCTTATATTGACAACTCTAATAACAATGATAACGCTTCCAATAAAAACGTATCAAAATGGAGTAATGGTATTAACCTTTGTCAAAATAAAAACTAAAATTAAAAAGGGGGAAGAATTAAAAGTTAAAGGTTTAAAAAGGTTTAAAGGCAAAGGTTAAAAGGATTAAAAGTTCAAGTTGGAGGTTAAAAAGTAAGGGGACTCGAAAGATTATTATAAAGTGTAGTTAAAATTTTTCTTTGTTTCTTTTCACTTCGTTTCCTTTGTTTTATTCATTCATTATTCCTATTGTTCTCCTTTTTTTACTTCCTCACGTTATCTTGCATAAAATTTAGATATAAACCTGAACTTTCATTTACTTCACTTTGTTTTCACTTTGTTTTATATGGCTTCGAGGACTCAGCCATACATTGATTAAGGAATAAATGATAACACGGAGGATTGGTGTATATGCCAAACATAACTTATAATAGGGAAATGGTTACCCAAAGTCATAGAAGTGATATCTAGGGAATAAAGAGGTATTCATGGACACTAGATAGATAACAACAATAACAATACAAATCCGCCCCCACCCCTTCAAATACCTCTCCGAAATACCCCACTTTTTAATTTAATAAAACAGTAGTATTTAAAGTGTAATAATTCAACTTTACTTACAGTAAAGTTGACTATACTGACTGCAAGTTAAGCGTATTGTTTTGTGGGTCTACTATATTAACTGCGAGTTAAGTATTATATACTCTCATTTCTTACTAGGTCACGAGCCAAGCAATTAGTCATATAAATCAATATATAGACCGGCTAGCGGTCTCTCAAACCTAGAACAATACATCCACTACTTTAATATTGTAATACTACTATTACTTCGACCATGTCTCGAATCGACAACGTTGCTACATCTAAATTCCTACCAACATAAATCGCCTTGAAGTTGCAAGCCGAAGGCATTATTAATATAACGGGTAAACCTTTTAAGGAAAACGACCGAATTGAAATCGATGGTTTTTTTATACAAGGAGTTTGTTGGTAGGCCTTTATCTTTGCAACGTAATTGATTCGAATCACTGTGGTCGAAGTAACTGGTGCTGTATTGCAATTGGTTTTGAGATGTAAGTTCTAAGTTTATCAGACCGCTATCTGGTCTACACGTTCATTTGTATGGCTCATTGCTTTAGACTATGCCTCACTTTGAAGTATGCCTCTATTGAACTTTGCTTGTAGTTAATCCCACAAATTGTAGTCAATTCGCAGTAAATACAATTAACTAACTATGAGTATAATTGACTTAACTTTATTTCATTTGACTGTTATTCCAACACTAGCAGATTTTTGTCGTATGCGTTCACATTAACGTAGCCGGTCACGAATTGGTAATAACCTTTGAAATCCCTCTTTAATCCACAAACCAAAGCCCTGTTAGTTTCATTTAATTTGTACTAAAACTGATATTAATTATAGCCTTTTGTTTTATATCTTCAAGTTCTCCCTTTCTCAACTCCTTTATATAGAGTCTTCCGCTACAGACTTACATATATCACGAATTACACCAATAACATACCTTTTTCCAATAGTTCCACTTATTACCATCGTCACCATTACCCTAGAATCTTCGAGTTTATCATGATATCCCTATACCTCTACGTTACGTGCCGGGCGATTCACGTAGCCCTCGATTTGTACAGTCAACGTATTACTATCGAAAAACCGTTTCAGGGCTATATTAGACGTTGCCTTACTTATAGCGTTAACGGGGTTGTCTTTGCTGTTAATTTATCGTAATACGTCTATATCCCCGGTTTTATATACCTTTTTAAAATCTATTTTATCTATTATTAGAAGTGTTTTATTAGTTATGCCTAGCTTTAATACGTACTTATAAATACTTTGGAATTATACATATATAACTACAGGTATCGGAAGCAGTCCTAACTATTTGGTAATAATCTTTAACGTGCCGTCATTTACTATGCCAATATCAAAGATTGATATTATACCGTAAATCTCTTATATAAATACACTTCGTATTACACCTTTACACTTGACGGATGTTTAGTATACGAGGTTTCTAGTAATTATAAACTGTCTATTAAGCCTTTCCTCGTTAACAAACATTATGAGGAACTCGATTTGCAATATAAGGTCAATATTATTAGAAAATGAGCCTCTCTCAAAAATTATTAACTTCGTCGTCATCAAATCCACTGAAACCATATTGATACCTCTTTCTATGTTGTTAATTTACTATGAAATCCTTTTATTTAACCTTTTAAAATCTTCATGTCGTAGATCTTGGGCATATACTGTAATTAATAGATTGTACGATATCTCAGGATGGAATAGCATGGTAATATAGAATGTGTTGGCCCTTTATTCCAAGTATCTTTACGATCTTGCCTCATCAGTTTTATCAATTATCTTCAGGCTTCTAGCTTACCCTTTTTGACGTATGCTAATATATATGCTCTTTTCAGCCTCAATACTATCAATACGAATTAACTCTTTATTAAAGTTAAGTTATGTACCTTGAACCAACGTTTCGATCGGCTTATACTTTTAAAAGCCCAATTCTTCGATAGTACGTTATTTTGCTGTCATAAACCCAGTATTTATGAGGAAAAGAGTATCATTAATTCATATACTTATGACACCAAAGTTTTTTCCTTACATTATTTATAAACACAGGTTAAACTTTAAACTTTAACATCAAACTTGTTTCTAAAATACGCATGGTAGATTAAAAACCAATTAACACTTATTTAGCTAATGCATATAAGAGTTGCATGTAACATATTACCGTACCGACTGGAATCTTATCCCTTAGGTCTTTCGGCAGCTCCAATAGGACAATCCGCTCAGGATTAATAGTAGATTTCCTGTACGTCTATGTTAAGTTACGGCTGTTCAACGCAAACTTATCGTTTACGTCAGCAGTCAAACTGGTAGAAATAACAACGATTAAACGCTAACTAATCTTTTGGATTATAAAAGATTAAGTCAAGATACAATCTTTATCTTTATTACCGTATCCATAAACAATTAGTTGTAACATTTCGTACTACCCGTCCATAATCTTACCCTTAACCTGGTCAATTATCCTGGACTTCAAAATTATAAAGTTCTGGTTTTTAAATTACGTTAACAGTACAGGTTAAATAACCACTTGTGTAAGTCGACCGTTAATCTCTACCCAATCGTTTTCTTTAAAAAATCTATACAGTGTGTTAATAATGCCTTTAACACACAAATTAAGGGTAATTTCCACGGTAACTTTCTCTTTCTAAGATACAAACGCCGTTATATACATCCTTCCAGGCTTGTAGTCCTCGTTACTATCCTCCCTTTTAATGTGTATCCTCTTCTTTGTTAATCTTCTACGCCGTCGACGTTCCATTAAATTATTAATAATCGGCTTGGAAGGATTATATTATCTGATTTGTTCAGCTCGAGGGTTTTCAACATAAGGATTTTTATTAGACTTATGGAGTTTTCTATACGGCTTAACCTATATAATTCGAAAAGTGTCAAAACCGTTAGCAATTTTAAATATTATATTTGGGTTAGCGATACTTGATATATTATAGGTTCTTTTTTAATCTGGATTTTGTTACGTAATGACTTTACTTTAAAAATGTAAAAACAATCCTTTTTTATCGATAGTTCGTTCTTGATATTAAGGGTATTATTATCCTAAAGACGTGTTAAATTTTTGTCAAGTTTCTTTAGGGCTCTACTATATACCATAATACATTTCAAGTGTTTAGCTATAATGGCCAGTCAGTTGTTATTCGTAAATAAACCCTAAATACTAGTAAATCTAAAAAAAGGATTTTGGGGTTGATAGTATTATTAAAGCTTTTTACTGCCTTTTAAAGCCGTATTTCTTAGCTTATAAAGCTTTTAATTTTTAAGGTTCGGATATCGTAATCTTTTCCTAAAATAGGGTAAGCATTTTCGATCTTACTAATGCCTCTGTAAACTTTAACAGGCACCTCTTCATATGAAATACCTATCTATTTGTCATTAGCTTAAAATTCCATCGTAATAAAGTCAGTACCTAAGTCCTAAACAAGCAAGTTTAATGTTCCAAGGTATTTGTTTATCCACAAAGGATGTAGTGCCTTTTATAGTTTCTTCTATGTAATATTCTTAAAGATTTTCACGCCATAAAACGCTGTGGCAAAGTTAACAACATAAAGTACTGGCTTACTATTCATGTAAAATACGTTTGGAAAAACCTTAAAATCAAACTCTTGATTTTATTTTGACGTAAACTTAAACTTAATCCGGTTTCGAAGTGTATTCAATTGTAATATCAAAGCCGCTTGATTACCTTTAATGCTAATAGGCTTATATCATCATAATCAGTCACCTTTCAAACCTTATAATTTCTTTTAATCGCGAGGTAGATACATCTTCAATATAATTAACGAATTTTTGATTTTTTTCAAATTTAATACCACTACTTCAAGCCCTTAAAAAAAACTAAAGGTACTGATATTAAAGATTAATTTAAATCCTTTTACCGCTTTCAATCTGAACTAGTTTATTAATTTAAACGTTAAAGTTATTTCTAAGGTTTTTAAATGTCTTTAGAGAAAAATAAAAGAGAAGAAGGGTATTTTGGGATATGGAAAACAATAAAACAACGATAGTAGTAGTAATCGTCGACCTTAGTGAAAAAATCTCTTTTACGGAGCCAAAATTAACTTTATCTTTACCGGCATCCGTGTAGTCAAGTTTCTTAATAGCATCAGTATCCTTTCGTAATGCGATGTATTATAAATAACTTCCTATTAAGTATTGTGTGACCTCATTATCCGTTAGGATACCTTAAAAGACTTTCTTCTCATAACAGTCGCAGATGGTGAATACGTGCGTAAAACCAGTGTTTTCATCGTTATATCGACGGTAAAGGTTTTTATTTGTCAGGCGGTATAAGAAGGAATAGTTGGCGAGTTATTAAGTTACTTTCAAACCAGTTTCTATATCTTTGTGCTAACCGATAGCCTGAGGTTCATTTTCCTCCTTTTGAAACTCTTTCCCTTTGAAGTCCATAATACATTTAAGTCAATTTTACTTCAATATAACCGGGTATTAGGAGTGATATATCGCCTATTATTTTAAGTGCTCCACCGAAAGATGAGGAGTTGATTAATAACCGGATTTGCTATAAATCTATCATTTTTGGTATTTAAAGGGAATTTAGATACTTAACTTAAAGATTTTAAAGATGAAAAATACCTATCTGCGTACGTAGTTACGTTATGTCCTTAAATATAGGTCTTTCGTTAATTGTATTTTCCGGGCCTTTCGTACTTACGATGGAGATGGTACGCATGAAAGGGTTCTTCTTTGTGGTTGCTAAACTTTAGAGCTTAGAGGTATAGACCAGTTTAATTCGGGACCCGAGATATTAAGGTCGTAAACTAGAAACTCAGCTGGCTACAAAAACACTTCAAAAGTGGTGTCAAGGCACTGTAAGGCGTATTCGAACTCTTCATAAGAAGTGACAGCCTACCAGATCTACTAGCGAAGTATGTCTTCGCTAACTCCCACGTTCTATATTACCTGTTGGCAAAGTATTATCTTATTAATTATTCAATGAAAGAGGTTCATCTTACTTCTGACATTTTTTGTAATCGAATATGAAACACCGTTTGATAATGTTTCAATTTATTAAGTATTAGGCGAGTTTGATATTATATTTGGAGTGAATTTTAAAACCATAGTAAATCTTTAGAAAAGAGTAACAATTTTTTAAACACCAAAGGTATTAATCCTCGGCTTAATCGGCAAGGCTACTGGAAAACAAAGATTAAAAGCCTGATAGTTTAACCCTTTCCTGACGGTAAATGTTAAAAAACAGGCGCAATTTGACGTCGAAGGGGTTACATGATTTACCATTATACTTCTCTTTTTCTCCCCAAATATTAACGAATGTGGTAATTACCATGTAATCCGTATCTACTATAGGGATATCTCGAGGGAAAGAGTGATGTACTGGTCGTAAGGATCGTTTAAGTCTTTCTCCCAGTATTTGGAAAGGTGTTGGTTGGTAAGATAGCTACCTCTAGCCGAATTCAGAGGTAAAAAACCAGTGGTTATACTTAGAATCGTCTCGCGCGTAGAGCCTCTCCTTTCTTGATTTGCTTACTGGAAATGAACGTGTTATAGGGCTTAAAGAAAGAGAACTTAAGTATTAATATAGAGTATTAAATAAAATTCATCTTGCTGTTAAGGGGAACATCAAGGTTTCTACTTAATTTATTAGTGAAATTAAAGATTTGTGGCGTATAAATCAATTAAATCTTTATGGAAAGTGGCACTGGACCTATGATCTTGGGAAAGAGGGTCTAAAAAACTTATTTGGGCTTAGGCGTAACCTTGGAAACGCGTACGAGATCGTTAAGGAACAATATCATTAGCAATCCTCTTTCCCTTATTTTTTTTATACCTATTAAGTGTCCTTATCGGCGGCGTATTCGTACAGTACCTCGTCGAGGTTTCATTCTTCTCTACTAAGTTTTTACGTTAATTCGATTCCTTGTTTACATAGTTCACCCCTTAGCTTAATCTTTACTGGTTTTTCTATCTTCTTCCATATAACTAGACTCTAATCCATGAAAAACTCGACGTAGTTGTCGTAAGCCTTTACGCCAAAGACTTAGTCGTCATAGTTAACATCGAAGAGGAAGCGCCTAACGTAGTTAGTTAGGTGCTCGTGGGTAAAGTTTTCGTTAGCGTCCGTAAACTAGAAATCGTTATCAAAATTCTTGACGAATGTGAGCCCGAGGTTTCGAATTGTTGTTTTCCTAATAGAGTTTTTGACGATATTAATCTTGGTGTTTTCGGCAGTCATTTTTACTTTTGGGTGACTTAAGACTTAGTGGTTAAGGTACTTGTTAATCTGAGAGCATGTGAATTTGGTGTTTCTGGCGTGAAGTCGGGAGACGTGGCTTTTTTAACGAAATTTGGCAATTATTGGTATTTTCGCCTCAAACGGTGATCTAAACGATTCAATTTGTATAGGAAAAGTGAAAAAGATCAAAAGGAAAACTTGGTGTTAAAGGTACATGTCGTTATGAAAGGTAAAGTCGTTTATTGTAATTAAAAATGTTATAGGCCATAAGACTTAGTCAGTTTTTCAATAGTAACACCTGTAATAGTATTAACTCAAATAGTTTCCAACTATACAACTTGGTGATCTTTAAAACTTTTAAGTAGTTAATCTTAACTATTTTTCTTCAAGCCTGATCAAATAAAGGTTTCTTGGTATTTTCAGTAACATAAACTTTGTTGCCACTTTTCAAGTATCTGTAAACAGCAGACGTACTTAAGAAGTCTTTCTCTTTGCTACCTGTAAACAGCAGATGCAGCAAAAAAAGTGCCCTTCGCAAAATTCTTCCCTCTACCTTACAATTGGATAAAGTGTAACCGAAAAATGTTATGGACTCAGGCCATTGGATATTAAGTCTATAGGTTACGTAACTGTGCATGTAATGGGATAGTCAATACCCGGTCCAGGCCCGATCCGGGCGAGGTCTGGGCGCGATCCGTATATGGTACGTATAAGGGCATATAACTGGCTGGGAATTAGCTATACGTATAGATCCTATACGGTAGACCATGATAGCCTCTTTTAGTCTTTTACTGTACCTTAATATTAAACCCCATTTCGCATTTACTTAGCTTACTATCGTAAGTTGGACTATAATATACTATTAAGGGTTTATTTTTATTTTTTTAAAAAGGAATATTACTTATAATAAACGAGTCGATAATAAACGTTAATAATTTTACGCTATATTTTAGCGTTATCTGAGAAGATAGGCCGTCAGTAAATACCTAGTCCTCTATCTTTATAAACACACCTCCTACCTTTTCAGTACCAATCTAAACTAATATTTTTCGTTTATAAAATACCATAGATTACATCGCATCGGTTATAAAGTAACTATAATAACCTGATTAATCGACTTTGATTATCAACCCTACGTCTAACTTCGCTTAACTCGTAGTTAAAATTTAGTAACTCGAGGCCGAGCTGGTCGCGACTTGTACTAATTTTCTACCGGCTTAGGGAAGACGAAAATGATATAACCAACCGTAATTCTACTGATTTTCTTCCACATTTGCGGCGACGCACTAAGCGATCGAATTTATATTAGAAGTAAACAAAATGAAAATTGAAAAAGGTTAGTATACGTTCCTTAACGTATAGGGTTGTTATACGGTGACGGTAAAGTAAGCAGTTATAACATACTACAAAGCCAGCGAATACGAAGGTATATATAATGTAAACAAGTTTCTCGATTATATAGAAGTTACTTTTAAGGAAATTTATCGTGCGGATAAAGTATTAGTCGAATTGAAGGAATTAGTCATAAGCGATAAAGACCTATATATACCATTCATTATCAGGTTTGAAACGCTTTTAGTTTAAACGGGCGGTTTAAATCAACTTTGGGCCGTAAAATGTAACCATTTACGCTTTCTCATATCGTTATGTATCTACTAAAAATTCATTACAATAGGTATTCATCGGATAGATTATATCGTAGCCTTAAAGAAGTATCGCAAATTCGTTGACGAATTAGAGCCTTTAAACTTAAACCGAAGTTTTAATCGTTAATTATTGAAACCTGTATGAGCTCAACAACCGGATAGTAATATAGTTATAACGGGGGTTTACTCTTTTTAAGTATCTTCATTAAGGGGTCGTAATAATCGCGACTAATTATCTCGATACCATGGCTAATTATCCTAGTAAACCCTTCTGGTACGCGTTTAAGACCAAAGACGTGAGGAGATGTAGACGACGGTAAAGGAACGTTAAGCCAAACTCTTTATAAGGCGTTACGTACGTTATAACTCGTTGGAAAATTACTAATTCGGTTACAACCTCCGCCCAACATTACCTCTTACGTAAATACATACAACTTAAATCAAAAAGGTAAATAAAGGTTCGTTATTAACGGCGATGGGAAAAGTCTAACTTTTGGATATAATTTTATTTAAAGGTTAAATAATCTTAGCTACATAATTATCAAATCAAGTAAAAATGAATTCAATTTAACTAAAATACGTATAAACGAAAATCTATTCCTTATCCCTATACTTTTTGATAACACGTATTTTCTAAATACTTGAGTCGATTTTAGCCATAATTATCATTATGTTATAAACGAGGCTTTAATATAACGGTTAAGGATGAATCAAATTCGGTTGTTGTATTTTCTAAATCTCGGTACAATGTTCAAGTTACGGCAAAATACGCTTATTACTTAAATAACCAAATTTCGTCTAAACATCGGTAAATAACTAAACCCGATATTAGTATATATTATTCCCGAAATAACGTGGGATAATTTTTTTAAAATACTTTGGATATGATATTCATAAGTAGCTTTGAACGTTGGCGATAGTCGTTTAGTAATTTATAATTAAAAAGGTTCAGTTATCGATGCGGTAATAGCATGTTTTAGGTCGAGGGATATACGGAGTGTAGTAGGATCGGTCTCTATCGGTTTAGCGAAACGTTCGTACCGGGAAGTATAACGTACAGGGGATTAGTCTTGGTTAGCTTTTGTTATAAGCCTTTATTAAATAACGCGGATTTTATAAACGACGACAACGACCACAGTTAAAAAAGAAAAGGATTAGTTACGTTTTTCACTAGAATTAGCAAAATTACGCAACCTATTTAATAGGAATAGGATTGTAGCTTTACCCCTATAAAAATGGAAACTCTATTATTATATTTATATTAAACCGAACGAAAATAAAGTTTTATAAAAACGACTTCAAAGGCCATTATATTCGATATTACGGAATTGATTTCTCAAACGTTTACGATAAGTTATGAAATTAAAAAATAAGGGTTAAATTCGATTAAGCTTTTTATTGATTATAACGCCGGTATTACTTATTCCTAAGTCGGAGGGGGATAACGATTTTATATCGATTACTCAATACTAAATAAAAAAATTATCGAGTAATACCTTTTTGTTTTACCTTCAATTAAGAAAACTCTACGTACGGTATCAAAGTCGACATAGCATACGAAATTGGATATTCGAGCGCCATTTTACTGTATACGGAATATATACGTATAAAAGGAATTAACGACGTTTTGTACGCGATTTTGGTTATTTAAATAGTTGGTTACCCTTTCTAAGTTAACGGAAACGCCGATAACATTTTGACTATATATTGAATATGTAATGGTGGATATTTTGGACAATTTCGTTATAATATACCTAAACGACCTTTTAGTTTCTCTTTCGGTACTGAACAAAACTATTTAGCAAAAATTCGCGTAGCTTTAACACGTTTTCATAATACAGTACTAAATTTGAATTTAAAGAAATGTACCTTCGTAATTAGAAGGGTAAAATACCTAGGTTTTATTATAAAGATTGAGGTAGGTATCCGGACCAACTTCGAGAAAGTCCGGCTAATTCGCGAATAAAAGTTATCACGTACTATTCGGAAGGATTAAAGTTTTTTAAGTTTTTTTAACCTTTATCGTGATTTTATCAATAATTTCTCCAAGTTGGAGGATTATTTCGTCCGACTAACGAAGTTAAGAATTCGTTAAGCCTAGACGAAGCGCAAAAAATATTTTTTAAACCTTAAAGGATTTTTTTGCTACGATCCCGATTTTAGCATATTGTGATCCAAATCAGTTAAAAGTAGTAAAAACTCAAAATTCAGGAATAGTGTTAAAAAGGTACTTATCGTAACGGAACAAAGATAATAACGTAAAACCAGTAGTCTACTATTCTGTACGATTAATAAATACGAAACGTAATTACATTATTTACGATAAAAAGCTTTTCGCGGTAATATCTTGTTTAAAAGCGTAATCTTTCGAATTACGTAGTATCCACACCCCGTTTACGATTTTAACGGATTATAAAGGATTGGAATTTTTTCCCATTACGTTTAATTTCGGAACGTTAATCTCAATAGGCTGAAGTCCTTTCATTTTTTTCAATACTATTTGCGATATAGACCCTTAACTTAAAGCGTACGTTCGGATACGTTAACCCGAAGATTATAAAATAAACTCGAAGTTAAGGAACGCCACATGTAAGCGTTTGAGCCTATTTCCATTATCATATTAAACGTGGTAATAATAAATTTATACATTAAAGGAACGTAAATTGCGGCGGGTTATATAAATAAATTTATTAAAACGGAGGTTTAATTACTAAATCGCAACTATATATACCCTAAGGGTAAGCCGAAGGTTTTTAAAAGGTCGTCGAAAATGAAACAGCCTTGAACCCGGCTCAGGTCTGGGTTGTTATCAGGGATAACACCGGGTGATTCTAATACGTCGAAACTGGTAGTACCGTTACAGACCCGACCCGTATTAAGCCCGTAGAAATCGTTAATACCAAGTAATCGCTTTATTTTCGGCTTGGATACCTTAACGAAATTATAAGATTAAAGAGTAACTAACGACCCGTTATATAAGGTTCGCCTATTAATAGTTTCCGAAGGCACTAAAAATTTTCTAATGAAAGCCAGATAATCTATATAAATTACGAATTATAAAATTGACCCACGGGATGTATTAAGTTACCGTAACCGTTTATAACTATCTAATTAAAACCTATCAATGACGAAAATTTTGTAATAAACCTACGATTCGTTTATTATAGATTATCCAAATAAAAATATTTTATTTAGCGTTTTAAACGGTATTACTGTAAAAAGGGGATATTCGTAAATATCCGACGTTTATATCTAATATATACGTAATATAAAGGGATAAAACATGATTGTACCTTATGATAAAGCCTCTTTAAACCCCGGTCATATCCTAAATAGGTATTAAATATATATTTTATTGATTTTATAATCTACTTACTAGTTACTAAAAACGGCTTTTGATATTTACTAGTTATTGTGGATCTTCTTTTTAAATTTATATAACTTAAGCCTATATAGTTTATAAATAACGATTTGTATACGAAACGCCTTCGGAACGTATAATAAAGATATTATAGATTTGTAAGCTTTCTTATTTATAATTGCGATTCGAATTAGGTAAAAGTAGTTTAAACCGCCCTATATTATACAATAAATATCGAATGACTTTTATTTACGGCGTATTACTTATGAATGAATACGGCATTAAATATATAGATTAAAATCGTTAAATTTGTCACGTATCATCGTGGATTTTTCGTAATATAACTAGGTTTTACATTTACCTATTTATTAGTTTACGTTAAATAATCTAAAGTTGACGGTTACCGTGCTTAATGCGAATCTTCTGGTAAATAGGTATAAAATATTACTTATTCTGAGGGTGGTTAGAGATACAAAGTCGTTAACTAATCCGGCGGGGCGAATTACTAAAATTTTAGTATATCTATGCAAAAAGGCATAACTAATTTAGACGACGATAATTTATATTTCATAATAAATGGAAACGGCGATAAACCGTCAACGATATTCGGTCAAACGATATGAAGTAGGGGACTAAGATTAACTAAGCTTTCGTAATATTAAAACCAACCGCCTAAATGAAAATCTTGACTAACTTTATAATTAGTACCGGGTTATCGATATTTCGAATCCGTTTAATATCATTTTAGATGTTTTTGGTAAATACTTTATATTTTACATAAATTTCGTTAAATAAACGGCTTCAAAGCTTTCTTTCTCGTATATTTTATCTGATGTTCTCCCGGGATGAATTTTAATCGTTATCGATATAAGAAAGGGTATATGTGATAAATTTAAAGTAAAAGACATTTTTACAGCTAAAACGAGGCTGGGTGGAATTCTTTTCATATTAATTAAGTAAAAGGAATATAATGAATTCAAATGAGAATTATGAAATATTGCTAGTATATTATAACTCTAAAAAAATTTAAAGCGAAATACCAAGATATTCGGGTTTATACTAACCCGGTATCTCGACGTCGTCGACGATTTTATACTAAATAATCTACACAGGGTAAACCGCTTATACCCTCGAAATAATATATTACTTATAGAAAGAGGGAAAATTTAGTTATTAAATGATGTTATAATATAACAAATAAAGTCAGATAAATATTACCCAACATTTTCGAATATACATCCAACCGTAAAACGACTTTAATTATAACTTAGTAAAGATTTACCTACTCGTTATTTTTATCCTTATTAGGGTTTAGCGAGTATCTGCGTTATTAATGTTAAAAGCCTTATTATAATTAGCTTCGAATACTAGGAGACACCGGTAGGGAAAAACATTGAAGGGCGTAATAGGCGTTGGTAAACGCCAACGAAAGGGGTTGATAAAAGGAGGGACGCGCTTGAGGCGGCGCCGAGGATAACGAATAGCGTTAAGAAGAACGGGCAATAGAAAAAGACGATGATAGCGGTTAACAAAAAGTAAGGTAAAAGGCGGAGCGAAAGAAGCGACCCTTTAAATAGGTTACCAAGGATTATAATACATTAGTTTAGTCTCGGGGAATATAATCGGTCCGAGTATAATCCTCTGCACGTTTACGGTCGGCTCGATCAGTTGGATTTTAGCTAAAATTAATAAATATAATATGGGTAAAATCGCGGTACGTATAATTAGTTCCTGGATATCGCTTATTAAACTTTATAAACCGTAATATATATTAGTTATAAAAATATAGTTTACATAACTATATTATTTTGGTTAGTTAAGTTAAAATTACAGAAAGTTATACGACGAGTATTTAAAGAGATTGGAGCGAAAACGTTACGTGTTAACATATGGTTAACTAAAAGAATACTATCTTTGTAAATAAGTAATACCGTAAAAAGTAACGGAAAAGTTTTAAGGGAAAATGGACCCAGGAAAATATGACGATAGGGACGTATAACTAAAGGGGTAACGATCTATACGACTGATACGGTAAGGATTCCTTGTACCTGGGTAAATTCGTAAAGCTTGTCAAATTAATGAATTAACTTAAAAAAGGCAAAAATGAAAACCAATCGATAACCCGAGATATTTCCTTATCGTTTACAGATAAGGGATAGAATATCATTTTTTATCCTTGGTCGTAATGATTAATTGGCTTCAAGGAGCGTGTAAACCGGGTAAGGCCGTAAGTAAAGTCATTCCCTAAATATATTACAAAAAAGAGTTGAATTACGGTCGTAGTTTTTATAAATTTAATTTATAAATTTACCTAATTATAAACCTTTCGGTACGTACGACAACTTTACATTCGATAAATTCGAATATAACAGGGATGAGGATATCTTCAAAGGGAAGTGGTATTTACTAGTGCAAGTACAAGCACTGACTAGTGCGGAGGTTGAGCATGCAGATGTTGCCTAGTATTATATTTAATAATATAAAGAAATTAATATATGTTAGTATGAACTAATATAAACTATTGCAGAGTCTCGACCTTGATAATCGAGATCTCTATGTGAATACACTTAATTATATATCAAGTCCTTCCTATAGATTCTTAACTACTTAAATCTACAAGCTTATACAATATCATTTTATGTAGTAACTTCAATATATCATTAATACGATTGTGCCTTATTGTTCTATTTTACTAAATTCCATCCAATACTCCTTACACAAATACAAATAAAAATGTTTGTTTCTTCTATACCTTCTAATACTTGTGAGGATTCCCCTTCAGTATTCTTAGAATATAGCTTGTTTCTACCACCAAGTCTATTCTCTGAAATCACCAGAAGTAATAATCCTTTTTATTAAAAAGAAATTCTCCTGGTACATCCGCTTCCTATAAACCTATGTGTTCTTTTGCTCCTCCGGATAAATCATTATCCTTTCGGTTCCTACGTTTTAAGTCTACTCTCATTACCTTAAAGCTTCTAGACCTTGAGGCCCTGTGTGGAAAGGGCGAAAGGTAGCTCTTGATTCCCGTAAGACTAAAGCTGAGTAAGAACTTCAAGCCCTCAATACTAATGATATTACTGATGAAGAGGCAAAAGTTAGGGCTACACATTTCTTAAACCACCTGAAAGATGAGGAATTCAGGTCAGTTGTCGAATTATACAACAGATTAACAACTAAGCTTAAAAAGCATTTTAAAAGACTCCATATAACAAAATCGGAACCATTTAAATCGATAGATACCACACCTATGAAAGAGGAGGAAATGAATATTGAGAGCCCCTTCTTGAACGTTAAGAAAAAGAGGTAGCTATTAAATCCCAAGTTACAATGACAAAAAGACATCGAAAAGTTGACCTTTACAAATATAATTATATAGCTAACAGTAATGAAAGAATTTACTACGAATAATGAATATTTGAATACATGAAATATATCTTTAAAATTAGAATAAATATAGCGTTTACGAAAACAAACTACATTTACTTATTACAACTATCGATAATAGTTTTACAAAAACTTTCTAAACTTAGCGTATACGAATTCCAACCAATGAAAAAAATACTTTTTTCATTATTGGAAATAAAAATCGTCCTTATCGAAGGTTTCAAGGTCCTGTGTATAGCTCTTTTGAAATTGATTAGCATATGTTGAGAAACTTCACTGATTTACTGTTAACGACATTTTGAGAAATTTCGTTTTTTTACGCCCCTTATGTTACTTCGCTTTTTTTCAGTTAGCAGCTTTTGAAAATACTAAAAAAGTCTTCTTTATCAAAGTCTTTAGGTTAAAAATATTAAGTATTTTTTTCTTTTTTTTAACTTGTATTAAACATAAGTTTTCTGCTTGGATAGTCAGTATGCGAAATAAATTGAGGAAATCTGTTTCTATAATGCTTCTTTAATTACAGTCTAACTTCTAGTATAAATACCGTTTTCAAAAAGGGAAAGAAACTACAAATTTTGCCTTTCAAAAAAGAAACGAAGAATAAGCCTATTAACTGAGACCAGCGTATCAGTTAATTGAAGAAGAATTACCTCACATACTCTTATAAATTTTGTTTAAAACAGTATTATTGGGTATTTCACCCAAATTTGCATCCTTTCTATTTCGGTAAATTTATCAATTCAAAGTAGGAAAAAATGTACATTATTATAATTATAAATGGTAAAGTAGAGAACTTCCGCTATATATAACATTATACCTTAATGATGATGCCCTATATACTTATACAATCAAATATTCAATTGAATAGATCTACTGTATAAAACCTTGTATAAGATTTTATATAAATGTTTTTTTTTGGTTAATTCAAGGTCGTATCTTATATAAGTGTTCCCGCATTAAAGTATTCACTTTCAACGTTAAAGAATCTACGTTTAACTTCAAATTCTCTACTTTTAACTTTGTAGACCCCATTTTTCACTTTAATCCGCTAAAAAAAAACAATCAAAAACCGTACCAAAAACGGGTAATGCCGCTATACTGACCCTATTTTTAAAGTCAAACAATTAAACTTAATGTTAAGTCTTATTGATTTGTCTTTTTTTCAAATGACCACATCAATTTTCAATTGATAAATCCAAGTTTAAAAATTCTATTAGAGTTGGTTCAGGCTCATGTTTCTGTATTTTAAAGAAAGAAAAACGTTTTTGCATTATTTTGAAATTTAAGGCAAAAATTAGCCTTAATTATGAATAAGATGTAATAGAGTTCAACCTACAGGATAAGAAATAGTATTGGTATCTTTTAAATCAGATAAGGGCTTGAATACCTTGACCTCTTACAATTGTTTTCATGATCTTGACTTTTTCATAAATTTTAATAGTTTTTTTTTATTTTTCAAAGTTTAGATGTTAAGATAAGATTTTTTTTTAGTTAATTTATTGAGAAAGAAGTGTTCGCTACTATAACTAGCTATTTAACCATTTTAGAAACTATGTAACAGTTTCATTATAACTTTATTGCCACAGTTCCTACCAAATCTTTCGATACTTCCCTCTAATATATTAGGTTTAGTCATATTAGGCTAAAATTAATAAAATAATCACTTCAGTTGTGAAACTGCCCTAAGAAGGACTATGAAAAGAAACTTTTTGACTTTATTTATATTCCTTATAAAATTTTCCAAAGTACTTAATAGCGACCAAGTTTTTAATAAAGAAGCCCTGAAAAAGCAGGGTTTATTTAGACCCTTAATAGCTTTTTGGACACAATTCTTAGCATAAGGGGTGAATTTCGTAGCCTAATGATTACTAACGTAAAATATGGCTTTAAGGTTTGTTACACATATCTCGTAATGAGAGATTTAAAGCCGTTTACAGTATGTTAAATAAAATTAATGAACGTATAAAATATACTATCATTTTCTTAATTCTGGACGAAGGCTACGAATTTGTTTACTATTTCATTAGGAAAATGTTTTTCAACTACTTATTTACCCTTAAGTCTTTTCTACTTTTCACCCTAAAATGGGGTTTCTAAACGCTCTAATATAATGATTTTGAAAAAGATACGGACTTAGACCGTTTCCGGAAAGGTGTCACATTACTTGTAGCCTTACCTATTCTAAATAGTTGTTTTGATGGCTAACTTAACGGTTAATAACAGGAGTAGGATCTAGTATACCACGCTTCATAAGGATTTTCATGATAAAGTAAAAGGATATAAGAATTACAAATCCAACTTTAAGTTTGCCTTTATCCCCGGCTTTACCGTTTTTTTTTTTTTACATACTCTTTGAAAATAGAGTAAAATATTAAAGAACTTATTTAACAGGAGAAATGTGAATTATTTTTCTTGTGGCAGTTTTTTAATATTACAAAGCTTTGGTATATCTTTAAGATCTACTTGACAAACTAGTCAGGAAACTCGACTAGGAGGATTTTGGGTATTTTAAGCTTGACGGTATTGAAAATAACTAATACTTGACGCCGTGAATTCATTGTAAAAGAAGAAGATAACAAAACTATCGAGACAGGTATCCATTATGACAATGTAACGGTTGCTCTAAACTTTTAGCTAAAAATGAGTCTACGCTAAACAGTAAAATAAATACTAAATAGTTGGTCGGTTGATATTTTTAATTTTGATATAGTCCAGTTTATATTTTCAATTAGTAATTATAAACAACAACTAACTATAAAGGAAGTTTAGAAAGTCCCGGAAGCCGAATACTGGAAAAAGGCTCCCTATGGTAAAATACAAAATTTACTATTTCTCAAAGTCTTTAAAGCCATTAAAATGGATAGTAACCACAATACACTAACCATAGGAGAATATATAAAAGTTAAAACTAATCTCAAAGCTTAAATATAAAGATGTAATGTTAGGATCATAATACGAGGATTGAAGTAAAAATTTAGTGTTAACTACACTACAACTTTTATCGTTATAGTAAAATGGAGCACTAAGAGAATTCTCGTTACCCTTACAGCTTTTTATTGCAGGAAAATCGATCAAGTCAATATCGACTCGGCTTTTCTGAATAGGGAATTTAAAAAAAAAATAGTGTTAATAGAGATTTCAGATAATATTAAAGACATCTTTTCAAAAGATCTCAAAAAAAAATAATGTGGATTTTAATCCTACAGATGACTAAGTTTTCAACTCCCTACATCTTTGTTCGAACAGAAACAGGCCGTAGAATAATATTTAAAAAAGTTAAGGGTAGTATTTGATACTTTCAAGTTTAAAGGGTTAAGTTTTGATAATGCGGTATATATTAATTTTCGCCGTTAACTTATCATTTATACTTATGTTAACGACTTCCTTATTATAGGCTTCAAGCCAACGGTTATTGAAACCTTGAAAATGGATATCTGGAAGCAATTTCAATATCAGAACCTAAAAAAGGCAAAGAACTTTCTGAGGGTACATCTCTTAAGGAATAGAGACATACACACGATTATCTTAGCATAAGATACGTATATATAAAGGTTTTTAAACTCTGAGGTAAATAAAATAAGCAAACATCCAGCCTATACCTCTATATTTTTCTAATTACTTATTAAGATGTCATGTCTACACCCCTTAATAATCAGGCTAATAAAATACAAACGAAAAAGTATTATTTAGATGTTAGGGTTTTTGTTTATGCAATGTGCTAGACTAAGCCGGATATTGTTTTTCTCATATGAATACTTTTACGTTTCGGCTAGAATACTTTATATAAAAATATCAAATTCTTCAGTTACACCTTCAAATACAATAGAGAGTACAAAATATATATATTACAAGTGGTTGATGAAAAACTAATTATACATCCGTATTAACACGCTACAAACTTTAGCCAAAGTTATTATAAAGACTACAAACTTTGAGTAAACAGCTAATTCGATTTCGATTGAAAGTAAGATAAAGCCCCTAGAAAATCTGCCTATAAATAAACAATTCAAATTATCAACATAGTTAATTGGGTATCTAAGCTAAAATCCAAAGTATTCCCCTTTTCTGTGGATACTAAAAGCGTGACAGTGATAAGAATTACTTAAAACACCCTTGAAATAAGGAACTTAGTTATAAAGCTATATATTCCTATCATCTTTACAATATACTATGATAATAAGGAAGCCATCAAGTAACATACGAACTCTAAGTATCAACAACGCACTTAATATATCCTCTTTAACAACACTTTGTAAGGAAGAAAGTGGAGTGTGGTGCAATACAAATAAAATGGGTTCCTACGGAAGGACAACTGGCCGATAGGTTAATAAAGCCACTTACAAGGGCAAAACACGAAGTAATCATACAATGGCTTGGCATAGTTAACCTAAGTTCAAATTAATATTATAATTTATAAACATTTTTGTGTCAAATTACAGTGTAGTAATATATGTATGGAATAGTAAATTAATTTTGCTAAAGAAAAAAAATAGGATATTAGTAAGATGATATAAAGTTTATCGGTTTAAATCGTACTATACAATCCTTTTTTCTTTTTACATCTACCAACTTTTCTTTTCTCTACGCTATATCCCTTTTATCTTATACTCTATCTTTTTATTTTATTTTTATTTCTTTTCTTCTTTTATTTCTAAAAATACAATACCTTTTTAAGGTGTCTATTGAAAATAAAATAGGTTCATTCACGTAGCACACTCAATAAAAAGACCAATCAATACTTGGTACAACTTGAAGTACTTAATATATCTTAACACCAAGGATGAGGAATTCACCTGAGATAAGGATATCTTCAAATGGAACGAGTATTTACTATTATAAGTACTAGTACTAACTATTACGCAGGATTAACACGGAGATGCTGCCTAGACTGGTAGTCAATAGCACAGAGGAACTAGTATATACTAATATAAACTAGTATTTAATGGTGTATAGTCTCGACCCTAATGATCTGTATCTCTATGCAGATACACTTGATCATATATCAAGTCGTTCATGTACATTCTAAAATACCTGAATCTACAAACCTGCACAATATTTTCTTTGGTAGTAACTTCAAAAGTTCCTACTAGTACTCCAGTATATATCCTCATTTCTGGATTATTCCTCATTCTTAATGTAAACACGTTTCAAGTACTGATAGTTGTACCAAGTATTAACCGATCCCATTGATGAATACAAACCATGCATATTGTATTTTCAATATATCCCCTTAAAAGGTATTATTTGTTCAGATGAGAAAGGAAGTTAAAAATAAAGTAAAAATAAAACAAAAGGCAGAGTAAAAGGAAAAAGAAGCGTGATTTAAAGTGAAAGTTAATAGATTCAAAAATCTATAAGACTTATATAATCCGATTTAAACCGATAACATTCACAATAATCCATTGTTAATATTTTAGACTCAAGTATTGTACAATCTATATGGAAGACTTGATGTATGATTAAATGTATCCTTATAGAGATCGTAATAATGAAGGTCGAGCCTCTGTACTAGTCAATACTACTTTATACTAGTAAGTACTAGTTCCTCTATGTTAGTAAATACTAGTACAAGCAGCATTTGGGTACTGATCATCTGTACTAATCAGTACTAATACTTATACTAGTAAATATTAGTGCCCCTTAAATATATCCCCATCTACGATGAATTCCTTATCTTTGGTGTTAATACGTTTCAAGTACTTGAAGTTATATCAAGTACTAATTAGCCCTACTGTTGAGTACACCAAGTGGCCGTGCCCATTGTATTTTAAAAACACACTTTCAAAAGGTATTGTCAGCTTAGAAATTAGAAGGAAAAGGAATGAATAAAGGGTAAAATGTAAAGTAAAGGAGGTATAGTATATAGTAACAAAATAAAGTAAATATAAAAAGGGAAAAAAAAACTTATATAATCCGATTTGAACCGATAACCTTTATATTACTTTGTCAATATCCCAAAGTTTATAGTAAAACCACTCCATTACTTCATACCTATAATACCATAAGATAACTTGAACCAAAAAGGTTTATAAACCATTCATTTGAACTTAGATCAACTAATCGAAGTTGCATTATCACCTCCTGTTTTGCACTCGACAGCAGCATTGTTCGCTCATCAGCTAGTTACTTCTTGGTAGAACCCCGATTAATTTGTATTATACCGTGTTTTAAATTATCCTTCATGAAGTATTCTTCAAGTGAAATGAATTGAATGTGTTGGTAATACTTAGGGTTCCGAAACAATTTCATAGCTCCCTTATTATTAAAATATATCGTGAATATGATAGGAATATGTAGCTTTGTAAACAAGTTCCGTATTTAAAATTTATTTTCAGTGACTTTTATTACGGCTAAACTTTTAGTATCCATAAAGGAGAGGCATACTATAAATCCTCGCCTGGATATCCAGTTAACTATACTGTTGATAATTGAACTATGTATCCATGGGTAGACTTTCTAGTGGCTTTATCCCCCTTTTAGTCGGAATTGCACCAGCTGTTGATTTGAAGTTTATGGTTTTTATAATAAATTTAACTAAAATTTGTGGTTTTTTAATACGGATATACCAATAGTTTGTCACTAACTATATGTTACTTATGGTTTTTGTACTGTTTAAAGTATATAAAAGCGTAACAAACAAGCGTAATGTTTTCATATAAAATATTGGGGGGAAAACGTGAAAGTACTAATATAAGAAAGGCGATATTCGATTTAGTCTAACATATAATATAACTAAAAGCTATAACACCTAACTAATACTTTGTGATTTGTAATATATTAGCCTGATTTTCATCTAGCATTACATGGACAAGTGATTCAGTAGCGATAATTATATAATCCGGACGTCGATTTATTTCCTTCATTTTAAAGTTTAGAACCATTTAGTATACGTGTCTTATGCTAAACAATTGTGTGTATAGCCCTATTTCTTAAAAAACTTACTCCTAAGAATTACTTTGCCTTTCCTAAGTTTTTGTATTTAAAGTTTTTTCCTATATTAATCTCGAAGGCACTGAAAGCTTTTAGGTTGTAGCCTATAATAAGAAAGTTGTTAATATAAGTACAAATGATAAATTAATAGCGATAGTTAATTTATACGGTGTTATTGTAGCTTGACCTCTTCAGCTTAAATGTATTAAATACTGCCTTCAACCTCTTTAAATATTATCTTAAAATCTGCTTGAGCCCTAAAGAGAGTTGAGGAGCTGAAATATTTGGTTAACTGTGGGATTAAAACCTATATTATTCTCCTTGGGATATTACAAAGCGAAATCTCTAATGGTATGAGGAATTTTCATTAAGACTAATTCCTTAAGTTCCCTATTCAGGAAAACTAAGTTGATATCGATTTAGTCGATTTCCCAACCATAGGAAGTAGCAAGGGTAACGAGGATCCTCCACGCGTAAGAATTCAATGTAGAGGTACAGGTTTTTGTGTAATCAATACTATACCTTTATTTAAATCCTCGTATGATGATCCTAATCTTATAATTTTCGATGTAACCTTGGGAATCAGTATCAACTTTAGTGGTTTTTCTTTGCAGTCAGGATATAGCGGTTTCTATTCTTTTTAATATCTTTAAAGACGTTAAAGGAGAGTAAACTCCGTATTTTACTGTAAAGAGTTTCCAAAGTTCGGATTTTGGGTCCTTCAAAGCTTTCTTTATAGTTTTTTTTTTGGTTACTCATTTAAATCACAAACTGAACAATGATATTATTAATACTATTATTAGCAGGAAACTTATCAATCATTTTTTTTACTACTTAGCGTAATTTTTTTTGGCTTGAAGTTTGGAACTGCCTTTGTAATATTATAAGAGATACCTTTCTCGATAGTCTTGGTATATTTTCCCTTTACAATAGATTCACGGCATCCCGTAATTTTCCTTTTAAAAACCGTTAATACTTAAGTGCTAAAAATCTTCCTTGTTGAGTTTCCTGACTGGTTTGGCAAGTAAACCTTTAAGATGTTCAAGGGTTTTATAATATTAAAAAACTGCCACAAAGGAAGGATTCTCTTTCCTCCTATTAAATTAGTGTTTTAACTATTGACTAGTTTTGTAAACGGTATATAGACGATAATGGCAAAGCCGGAAGTGAAGGTAAATTTAACGTTAGGTTTTTTATTCCTTTCTCCTTTTACTTTATCGTGAAGACTCTTATAAGGCGTGATATACTAGATCCTGTTCCTGTTGTAAACCATTAAGTTGGCCATGATAACAGTTGATTGAAATAAGTAGGGCTACAAGTGATATTTCACTTTTCAGACCACAGCTCAAGTCTGTATCTTTTCCAATATTACTCTATTAGAGCGCTTAGAAATCCCATTTTAAGGGGTATACCATAAAAAATATTGAGGGTAAATGCGTAATTAGTAAATATTTTTCTAACTCAATAATAAATAAATCAGTTGCCTCTATCGATGATTAAGAAGTTTATTATATAATCAATACGTTTAATATTTTATTCAACATACAATTAACGGTTTTTTGTCTATTTCCTAGGTATATAATAATTATATTACAAACTTTAAAGCTAGACTTGACTTTGATAGCTATTAAGCCTCAGTTCTTACTTTTTAGACCAGCAGTTGTTTCTAGAAAGTTGTTAAGGATCCAAATGAATTTTCTTCTTTCTAGAGTTTTGTGTTCAAAGATTGGTCGCCATCGAATACATTTAGAAATCTTATGAAAAGCATAAATAAAGTCGAAATGCTTTTCTTAGTCTTTCTTGGAGCCTTCGAACAATGAAAATAATTTCTCTACTAACTTTGGGCTGGAATAACGAAACCTAATATACTAAAGGAAAGTATCGAAAAATTTGGTAGGAATTTTGGCGTAACAATAAAACTACTACGTGGCTTATATAATAGTTCAATTGCTAGTTATCATAACCAATATTTCTTTAGTCAATGAGTTAACCAAAGATAAATATCGAACATCAATATCTAAGTTATAAAACGTTAAAGGAATAATTAAGTTTATGACCAACTTAAGGTATTAAAAAAAATTGTAAAAGGTCAAGGCATTATAACGTTGATCAGATTTAACTGATATATATACTGTTTTTTATGTTATAAGTTAAACTATACTACCTCTTATTCGTAATCTAGGGTAATGTTCCCCTTGCATTTCAAGATAAAGAAAATCATTTCTCGTCGTTGAGAATATGATAAGATAAACATGAATCAACTCTTACGAAGTTTCGAAAACTAGAGTTAATCAATTACAAAAAAATGTAGTAGTGTGAAAGAAAAAGGAAAATCAATAAGATTTAACGTCGAATTTTAATAGGTTAGCATTAAAGTGGGGTTTGCACAGCAGTACTACCCGTTTCTAATACGGCTTTTGATTGGAAGTTTCGGTGGACTGACGTAAAAAGTATAGCCTTTGACATAAAAGATGGGAACTTAAATATTGAAAGTAGATCCTTTAACGTTAAAAGTGGATATCTTCAAGTGGAAATACCCGTGTAAAATGCAGCCTCTGATTAGCCAAAATTCTCCAATGCAAGGTCCTGTACAGGGTTTTGTATATAAGACCAGTCAAATTGAATATCTAACTGTACAAGTGTAGGCAGCACCATAAAATTATAATACTACTTATGGTGGGAGTTTACTTTACCATTATCAACTGTAATAAGGTCCGCTTTTTATTCCTTTATAGATTTAATAAAATAGGAAGGCCGTAGTTTTAGATAAAGCTCTGAATAAGCCTGTAATGAGTGACTTTTGTTGGAGCCGGCAAGGCAAATTTTCCTAAACTAACTGATTCGTTGGTCTTGGTCAACAGGCTTTTTCCTTGATCTTTTTTGAAGGATGTAATTTTCTATTTCTTTTTATACTTGAAAACGGTTCTCATCTTAAAAATCTTATTAAAATTCACAAAATATCAAAGGAACGGTTTTCCTAAATTCACTTTGCATACGGACTATCCAGACTAGAAACTTGGACTCTATACAGGTCAAAAATTGAAGGGAATACTTAATATCCTCAATCTGACGACCTTTATAGATAAAGCTTCCTTTTTTTGTTTTCAAACGCTGCCATAAAAAGAGCTGAGGCGGAATAGTGTAATGGGTGCTAGAAACGAAGTTTCTTAAAAAGTTCTTAATAGTGGAATGATCCAGTGCCTTAACATATGCCAATTAACTTCAAAAAAGCCTTATACGGATCTTCAATACCAACGATAACTATTGAAATGTCTGGAGTAATAAAAAAAGTAATTATCCGGTAAGCCCTGATCCGGGTACGCATAGTTTTGAAAGTCTTTGTAAGATTATGGTCGATGGGTGTAAACAAGTGAATGTATTTTATTTCTATGAAGACTGTATTCATCTTAATATTAAAGATACCCTCCAATGTATCAAAATAATTATTGGTAATAACACATCCTTTTATTGTTTTATCCATATGTTTATGTTTGTAAAGATGAACTTTTTAAAGTCTTTTAGTAATTGTAATTTAGGCTTCGAGAGCAGCCTCTTTTCCTCCTCCTTCATTGGTGTGGTCGCTATCGATGTATGTGGTTCCGGCCTCATTGGTTCTTTAAGATCTTCTCTAAGCTTAATTATCAATATGTCGTATAAATCGATAGCTAACTTGAATTCTTCCCGGTTTGGGTGGTTTAAGGTATAATTAGCCCTAGCCTCTGCCTCCTCATTAGTAAAATCATTAGTATCAACGGATTAAAGTTCTTGCTCAGCTTTAGCCTAACGGGTATTAAAA
The DNA here is from genome assembly GCA_038502455.1 of Anisogramma anomala. NCBI lineage: Eukaryota > Fungi > Ascomycota > Sordariomycetes > Diaporthales > Gnomoniaceae > Anisogramma > Anisogramma anomala. The sequence goes on along the minus strand of JASMMZ010000001.1, from coordinate 23,066,677 downwards.
GCTTCTTTTCACCCTTTCTTCAACAAAGTCTCACGGTCCAGAGCCCCTAAGGCAATAAGAGTAACCCTAAAACGTAGGAACCGAAGGGATAGAGATTCATCCGGAGAAGCGGAAAAACCTATGGATTCAAAAGAGCAGGAAGAAATGACAATGCTTGGAAAAGAAGGACCATCATCACTGTTACTACCGTGAGACAAACCTGGTGGTGGATACAAAGATCTACGTATTATGGATACTAAAGGGGCATACTTAAAGGTATCAAAAAGTCCGGAAGAAGTAGAAATTTTAATCTATACAGAAAAAAGTATAAAACTCATTCAGTAGAATAGTAAAATAGTAGGGCACACTCGTACTGATAATGTATTGAAGTTACTACAAAAAAAAGATATTTTGTAGGTTCATAAATTCAAATATTCTAGAATCTACATGGAAAACTTGATGTATAATCAAGTGTTTCATGATAGAAATCTGGATCATCAAGGTCTAGGCTCTGTACAGTTCAATACTAATTTATACTAATGAGTACTAATTCCTCTATGCTAGTAAATACTAAATCAGGCAGCATCTCCGTACTGATCCTTCGTACTAGTCAGTACTAGTACGTGCACTAGTAAATACTAGTTCCCCTTAAAGATATCCTCATCTCTGATTAATTCCTCATCCTTGGTGTTGAGACGAATCATGTACTTGAAGTTGTACCAAGTACTGACTGGCTCTGTTGTTGAGTGTGCTGAGTGACCGTACCTATTGTATTTTCAACAAAATCGGGAATACTCGTGTAAAATACGACTTCCATTTAGCGAAAAGTTTCTTATACAGAACTCTACAAGAGAAACCGTTCAAATTGAATATCTGACAAGGTAGGTAGCAACATTATGAAATTATAATACTGTTTATAGTGGAAGTCAACTTTACTCATATCAACCATAACAACGTCCACATTTTCTTCCTTTTAACTTGCAGGTTTGCCAAAACTAAAGAAAACCCGTAAATTTGGATGCAAAACCCAACAAGCCTTTATAGTATACCCTTTATGTGATACAACTATAGAATTCTTTCTAAACTAACTAATTCGCTAGTGTTGATTAATAAGCTATTTCTCAAGTCTCTGAAAGATTAAATTTACTTCTTTGTCTCTTCTAAGACGGTTCTTATCTTGAAAATATGATTACAACTCACCAAGTTTAAAATAATCGGCTTTCCTTAATTCACTTCGCATACAAACTATCTTGACTGAGAATTCAGACTTAATACAGGTCAAAACTTAAAGGCAATGCTCAATATCTTTAACCTAACGACCTTAATAAATATGGCTTTTTCTGGTACTTTTAAAGGCTATTACAAATATAGCAGAGGCGGAGTAATTTAAAGGGCGTAGAAAACCAAGTTTATTAAAAGGTTCTTGATAATAAATTGATCAAATACCTTGGCATATGCCAATCAACTTGAAAAGGGCCTTACACTTGTCCTCAATTCCAACGATAGCAGCTGAAAGTTCTGAAGTAATAAAAAAACCATCTAGTAGGCCTGGATCCATATACATAAAGTTTTGGAAGTCTTGACCAGACTATAGTGGATCGTGGTAAACAAATAAATGTAATCCGTTTCTATGAGAACTATATTCATCTTAATCTCAAAGATTCTTTCCAAGATATCAAAACAGTAATTACTGACAGCACATCCTTTAATTTCTATTATCCATGTGTTCATATTTGAAATGATCAACTTTTCAAAGTCTTTCAACGATTATAACTTAGGCTTTGAAAGCAGTCTCCTATCCTAGATGCTTAAAAATGGGTTTTTGATTTCTTCTTCTTTTTTCCTTGGAGTAGTCCCTATCGATATGTATTGTTCCGACTTCGGTATTTGGGATTCTTTAAGGCGTTCCTAATTTCTTCTTCTTTCCTCGGAGTAGTCTCTATCGATATGTATTGTTCCGACTTCGGTATTTGTGGTTCTTCAAGGCGTTCCTCAAACTCATTTAACAGTCTATCGTATGAATCAATAACTAACATAAGTTATTCCCGGTTTGGGTGATCTAAAGCATTGAGAACTCTAGCTTTTACCTCCTCATCAGTAAGATCAGCAACATTAACGGCTTGAAGTTCTTGCTCAACTCTAGCCCTATGGGCATCACGAGCTGCCTTTCTCCCTTTTCTCAACAAAGCCTCAGGGTCCAAAGCCCCTAAGGCAACAGGAGTAGCCCTAGAACGTAGGAAACGAAAGAATGGTGTTTTTGGGAAAACGGAAGAACCTAAAGATCCAGGACCTAAGAGGTCGAAAACAATAACAGTTTTCTGTAAAGAAGAACCATCATCACTGGTACTGCCGTAAAACAGACCTGGTGTAAACAAAGATTCACGTAATTCTAGGGATACAGAAGGAGTATCTTCAAAGGCATCAAAAGGTCCAGAAAAAGTGGACTTCTTTAATCTGTACTTTATGGGAAAAGTATTGAACTGAAGTAAGTGAAATAGTAGAGCATAATCGTACTGATAATATGTTAAAGTTACTAACCAAAAAGATATTGTATAGGCTTATGGACTCAAATATACTAGAATCTACATGGAGAAATTCTTGATATATAATCAAGAGAATCCTCATAGAGATCTCGATCATCAAGGTCGAAACTCTATACTAGTCAATCCTAGTTTATACTAATAAGTACTAGTTCCCCTATACTAGTAAGTACTAGTGCCAGGTAACCTCTTCATGTTAATCCTCCATACTAGTCAGTACTAGTACTTTGCAATAGTAAGTACTAATGCCCCTCTACTAGTAAGTACTAATGCCCCTCTACTAGTAAGTACTAATGCCCCTCTACTAGTAAGTACTAATGCCCCTCTA